>CM074442.1:11684147-12179147 GCA_037101425.1 Elopichthys bambusa | reverse complement strand
GGCCAGATCTGTGCCTTGCCACAATTCTGTCTCTGAGCTCTTCAGGCAGTTCCTTTGACCTCATGATTCTCATTTGCTCTGACATGCACTGTGAGCTGTAAGGTCTTATATAGACAGGTGTGTGGCTTTCCTAATCAAGTCCAGTCAGTACAATAAAACACAGCTGGACTCAAATGAAGGTATAGAACCATCTCAAGGATGATCAGAAGAAATGGACAGCACCTTAAACATAGTTAAATATATGAGTGTCACAGCAAAGGGTCTGAATACTTAGGACCATGTGATATTTCAGTTTTTCTTTTTTAATAAATCTACAAAAATGTCAACAATTCTGTGTTTTTCTGTCAATATGGGGTGCTGTGTGTACATTAATAGGGGAAAAAATGAACTTAAATGATTTTAGCAAATGGCTGCAATATAACAAAGAGTGAAAAATTTAAGGGGGTCTGAATACTTTCCATACCCACTGTATATATATATATATATATATATATATATATATATATATATATATACATATATACACACACACACAAACATACATACATACACACACACATACATTTTAAAATAAGTATCTTAAGCTCACCAAAGCTGCATTTATTAGATCAAAAACTTGGTGACCCAAATTTATATATCAATATATAAACCTTCTTTCACCTGTCACAGAGACCAGTGTTCACAATTTGATCAGTTCCTGATGGATAAAATCAAGTCCTTTTTCTTGTTCTTTTGGGAAAGGTCACATTACACAAGTAAATGGGTTGTGAATGCAGTTTTTCCTAAAGTCACATTGACTTAAAAAAAGAAAGAAACCAGAAGTCTCATGAATATGAACTTATGTTTTGTTTTTATTTTCATTAGCGCTCACTGCTATCTTTTCAACAGGAGTAAAGGGGTCAGAGACGCATAAGCAAATGTCTCCCAATGGGATCCCAAGTCTCAAGCTAGCCATGAGTCAAAGCAAAACACCACACTCTCATTTTCAAGTCATTTTTAAAAATGCTGTGCATCTGGCTCTAATTATTAATCAGTCACTGAATTATTTAAAAACAGCTTTTAGGAAATCTTATTAACCAATTTATTTGCATTCGTTCTGCACATTTTACAAGCTGTTACAATCTGCACTGTTAAGAGAGGGTGTTTCAAGGTGGACTACGATTCTGATGCTGGCAGAGACTCTGAATATTATGAGATAGTTGACAATGAAGAGCTGTAACTTTGCAGGGTTGCTTTATGCAAGGTTCAGCTCGACAGGCCTTGCCTTACTGGTCAATTTGCGACTTAGTCAATAGCTGAATATTGTGGTGAGATAGCTATGCGCTCTTTGGTAACCCCATGAAATGTGCAGGGTGGTAATGCTTTCGAGTCCAGTTCCTTCACATGAGTTCTGTCATCATCAAAAAGCACTGCAGGTAAGCAATTACCAAGAGACAAGCTGCATAATCTTTTCAGAACATTTAAAGTCAGGTTGCTACACGTCGTGCATTTGACTGTGATTTCTTACTGTAATCCGGTGTAATAACATCTCTTGAAATTTCAAAAACGCTTAAAATGGAAATCCAACTTTTTGCTTCAACTTTTAATGAGCTTTCCAACAGAAGAATAAATCAAGAAGCCCCTAAGAGACAACATAATGGTTTCTCTCCACCATTTGCACCTGTGTTTTGTAACTGTTTGTTCTATGAAACGTCTGGGAAAGAATTAAGACTTCACCTTGAATTACTGCAATTATTTATTTATTTATTTATTTTTTGCATGGCACAAACACAATAATAATGCTCAAGGTAGAGCTGCACAATATTGGAAAAAACTGACATTGCAATATTTTGTTTTTCTGCGATATGAAAAAAATTCAAAAGATGGCTTGAATAGCTCTATTTGGAAAGAATTAATCATTCTAGAATCATTGGGGTGATTCTGTAGGTGAGTGAATACGCATAGTGTATACGCAAATAATGAACAACTTACAAGCACAGATAAATATAATAGCACAAAGATACAAATAAAAAAATAGTGCTTTATATTTTTCATCCAAGTCTAACAGTGTTCACGTACAGGAATTGAATAATCAAATGTGAATTAACACTGCATAGCCTTCACTGTATAAATTAAATATAATTAATCTGTGTTAAAACTACAAAAGTGATTTTTCTTTTTATCTTTTGTTGTTTGATTAACATTCATGACACAGAAAGCAGCAGAAATATTAGGCTGCGGTCACTTTAAGACCAAATGTGCGGATCCAAAATACTGTTGCACATCAGTTACATACTGCTGCACATTTTGCACATACAAAATAATGTTATACATTTTCTTTCTCAATTGTTTAGTTCACTTAAACCATAAGCAACTGTGTTTATGAGGATACTCGATGTTTTACGTGCATTTTTTTTGCCATGTATGTGTCTGTTTAGGCACAAATAGTTGCGGAAGAGAACAGCATTCTGTGTTCATGAGCATCTGAGCAGCTGTGTGTGTGCGCACAGAAAACAGCCGCACGTTCAGAATTGAGTTCTCTTTCGTGCTCAAATGTTTTAAAGTCGCTTAAATGTTTAAACTCTCAGGACTTAAAACGTGTTCAAATGATAAACTTTCATTGTATGATGGTCAAACTTTGCAATTAATCTGAGAATCACATGCGTTTTGAACCATACGGATTACCGATCCCTATGTTTGACATCGCACATCCTGCAATGTGACAATCGCGGATGCGCACATTGTGATATCGATGCTAAAACTATATATCGTGCAGCCCTAGCTCAAAGACTATTCCTTTCTGGCATCAAATATATGCAGAAGATATTGATGAATGCATTTCAAATGATTTTGTTCTAGATGGTTCTTTTCTTTGTGATATTATAATTAGTTAGTTGTTTCCTCAGCTCAGCACCCACCACAGATCATTGTCAACACTCTTGTTGAATTATTTGAAAATCAATAATCCTTTTGACTAGCCCTGTAGTCATGCAATTAGAGTGAATGGACACAGTGAATGGTTGAGAAAATTATTTTACTGATTAATTTGTGGTGCTGCACACAAGCACTTTTCTTTATTATAATATCTTATGTAACCATGGGAATATTAAAGGCATCTTTGAAGTATTTTTCTTCATGACCACATTTGCACTAGTCAACTGCACCTTTTTAGACAGCAAAACTGGAGTTTCAAAATTAATCTGCAGTGCTGAATATTGCAGAAAGGGTTTGGCATTTGAAAATGGAACATTGTTATTTGGCACATAATAATCACTGAATTAAATTAATGTGTTTCAAAAATAAACAGATTATCATTGCCTGGGACGTAACAAGCAATAACCAGCAATAACCAAATAGTTTTCTAAACAGATATAATGCACAATGCACTAGGTTTTATTCACTAACTGTAAGTAAAATGTGGGAAAACATTTTGTGTAGAAATCATGGTTCACTGGTGAGTTTGCATCTAAGCTAGGAGCCTTAGAAAAATGGATGATTAAAGGGATAGTTCACCCAAAAATGAAAATTCTGTCATCATTTACTCCCCCCTCAAGTTGTTCCAAACCTATATAAGCAGATCTCGCCTCCCATTGACTACCACACTATTTTTTTTTCCTACTATGGTAGTCAATGGTGGGCGAGATCTGCTTGGTTGCAGACATTCTTCCAAATATCTTCCTTTGTGTACAGCAGAACAAAGAAATTTATAGAGGTTTGGAACAACTTGAGGGGGAGTAAATGATGACAGAATTTTCATTTTTGGGTGAACTATCCCTTTAAAGGATTAGTCTACTTTGAAATAAAAATGTCCTGATAATTTACTCACCCCTATTTCATCCAAGATGTCCATGTCCTTCTTTCTTTAGTTGAAAAGAAAGGTTTTTGATGAAAACATTTCAGGATTATTCTCCTTATAGCGGACTTCAAATGGTTGAAGGTCAAAATTTCAGTTTCAGTGCAGCTTCAAACATAGATATACATAATAAAGGCTAGATGTCTCGTCTTCGCTGCTGGCCAATGGAGGTTGACGTCCACACCTGGCGGCCATCTTGTGACAGTCAGCTCACTCACTCGTAACATTGTGTTTTAATGGTGCATGTACTTTTTAAATAACCAAAACTTGCTCAATTTTCTACCGATTTTCAAACTGTTTGGTTTGTTATAAACATCAGAGATGTACTTATGACACTGCATACTTATGAATAATTATAACCATGGACTTCCATATGAAAATAGCACTGAACCGAACAGATAGGTGCAATGAATATACACACGCACAAGGTGTGTGTGCATGTATGCATTATGTATGCATGTATGTACTTTAGAATAAGACAACCACACTAAACTAGTTATAAAAAGGTGTCCAAAAGAAACATTCTGCGATTGTGTAAACAAACTTGTAAAAAGACTTAAGTCGTTTTTCGAAAAGAAAAGCTGCAATTTCAACATGTTCAAGCATCCAGAATTATAGCCACGTTAATAACGTTTGTAAGAAACCAAACCATTTGTAAATCCGTCAAGATTTCAGCAAGATAAGAGTATTTGTGTTCGTGCAGATCACTCACCTTACATCAGGTACCACAGAGCCTGCCAGAAAGCTTGCCTGTGACAAGATGGCCGCCGGTAATGACGTTAGAGACTCCACCGTAAGACATCTAGCCTTTATTATGTGTATCTATGGCTTCAAAGGGCTCTCTTCTTCTTCTTCTCTATTAGAATTCCAGCAGTGTAGGCGCTGCTAAGTGTATTACTGCCCTCCACAGGTAAAAGTTTGAACTAATTCTTATATACTTGCACTAGCATATTGTATATGACAATTTAGTTCAAACTTTTGACCTGTGGAGGGCAGTAATACACTTAGCAGCATCTGGAATTCTAATAGAGAAGAAGAAGAGAGCTAGTTCAAGACAAGCATCTATGGTTAAAACCAGAGTTTGAAATTTTACTCACCAGCCAATTTGGCTACTACATTTTTAAGTTACCGGCCATTCAAAACTTTTACTAGCCAAAACAGAAATTAATAATAAAAAAAAACTTCTCTTATAATTATCAGCATTTGTTTTGTTATACTCTAGATATATCTCACTCTACAATGAATGTTACACAGAGGCTGTTAATTCATAAAGTTTCTCTTCAGAAGAGGCTACTAGCCTCTCCTCTGTAACTTGAGTGTTTTATAGCAGACATGTAGGAATACATTATAGTTTTTGATGTTTATTGTGAATGTGATTTTTTAGAAAACTATTTGGTTATTGCTGGTTACGTCCCAGGCATTGATAATCTGTTTATTTTTGAAACACATTAATTTAATTCAGTGATTATTATGTGCCAAATAACAATGTTCCATTTCCAAATGACAAACCCTTCCTGCAATATTTAGCATTGCAGATTAACTCCAGTTTTGCTGTCTAAAAAGGTGCAGTTGACTAGTGCAAATATATATATATATATACACACACACACATAAATATATATAAATGTGTTTTATTTTTGTGTTTTTGTGTAGAATAAAGGAATTGTAAATGTCATAGTCTCCTCTGTTGACATTCATTCAAAAAAGCCAACCTGTTCTTATTCCAAAGGCGTCCGATAATGATAATGAAAAAAGGTTGCCCAAAATCCCCATGCCCTGCTTCTCGTCAGTATCAATGGCAACTCTTTCTTGTTGAAAGCTTTGAACTTACATGCATGTATAAAGACGCTTTTTGGGCAAAAGTCTTGAACATGCAGCATTTTTGAGAACGGATTGGAGTGTTAACCGGACGGGAAGTGCCACGCCTTGGACATCTCACAGTAGACCTGTCATATCGAACACTTGTCCAGTCTTTCTGTACTCGTGTTCTCAAGTTCAAGGTGGCAGTTTAAAATAGCGAATCGAATCACTATATGTAAAAAAAGGTTCACTTCAACAATTAACCAAGTGGCGTCAGTATAAGGAAAAAAATTGCGTAAACACAAAGAGAAAGGGCGATTATTATTTCTCTACATGAAGCACTTTATTTAAGGCACAAAAAGAAACCTGCTATTAAAATGCACAATACACAGTCTTGCAGACTAGGGTGAAGTCAGAGTGTACATATATCCGTCCCAAATCGTTGTATTTTAGAAAACTGAATGGCAAACTGTGGCCCGGCATGATTTTGAACAGCTGTTGGGTGCGCGAATAGACATGGCGGTGAGTAAATTATCAGGAAATTTTTGTTTGAAAGTGGACTAATCCTTTGAGCCATAGTGTTCTATTTTTTAATAGAAATTATATTCATATTTTGTAATTATCATAATAAAGTGCCCCTATTATGGATTTTTGAAAATTACCTTTCATGTAGTGTGTAACATAGCTCTAAGTGAATGAAAACATCCTGCAAAGTTTTAAATCTGAAAGTGCACCGTATATAAATTTATTGTCTCTCAAAAGTAAGAGTCGACTCAGAGTCAATTAAACAAGTCGTTTGTAAAACGGATCCCAAGCCATTTCGTTGTGACGCCACAACGAAGGCTCTTTCTGCCCCGCTGGTTTGCGATTTGGGCCGGTTCCTTCAGCACAAAAGAACAAAAGCTGAATTTCCCCCTTCTGAAAGAGCATTCACAGACGAACACTGCTTTTTTTTTTTTAAGATGACATGTTCGTCTGTGCGTTACTGGATGCGGTCGTTCCCTGGTCCCCGCTAATGGTCACAATCACTGTGTCACATGCCTGGGCATTCAGCATGCTGAGGCAGCCTTTGTGGATAGTTCATGTTCTCACTGCAGGAACACGACTATCTCAGTGTTGAGGTCTACATTTACATTTAGTCATTTAGCCGACGGTTTTCTCCAAAGCGACTTACAAATGAGAATAGTAGAAGCAGTCGAATCAACATGAGTACAATACAAAAACAGTACGTAAGTGCCGTGTCAAGTCACAGTTTCATCAGTAAAGTGCTTGTAGCAAAGTTTTTTTTTTTTTGTTTTTTTTAAATATATATGCAAATAGATGGAGAAAGAATAGAAAGTTGAAGAAGAAAGAGTAAAATATAAATAAAAAGTGCTATATTACTGGGTATATTACTGACGCAAAATGGACTCAGCTGCTCGGATAGAGCGTGGTAGGTCATTCCACCAACCAGGAACAGACCAGGAGAAGGTCCGTGAGAGTGATTTTGTGCCCCTTTGGGATGGCACCACAAGACGCCATTCACTTGCAGAACGCAAGCTTCTGGAGGGCGCATAAGTCTGAAGTAGTGAGTTTAGGTATAGTGGTGCAGAGCCAGTGGTTGTTCTGTAGGCAAACATCAGAGCCTTGAATTGGATGCGAGCAGCTATTGGCAGCCAATGCAAACTGACGAAGAGAGGTGTGACATGCGCTCTCTTCGGTTCGTTAAAGACCAGTCTTGCTGCAGCATTCTGGATCAGTTGTAGGGGCTTGACAGTGCATGCTGGAAGGCCTGCCAAGAGAGCATTACAATACTCCAGTCTAGATAGAACAAGAGCTTGGACAACAATTTGTGTGGAATGCTCCGATAGGAAGGGTCTAAGAGTCGAACCACTGGAGTGCGGTTACTGAGATGCCCTTCGACATGAGGGTTGACAGGAGGATCTGGTGGTTAACAGTGTCAAAAGCAGCAGACAGATCCAGCAAGATGAGTACCGATGATTTTGAAGTTGCTCGTGCCAGTCTCAGGGCTTCAGTAACTGAGAGCAGGGCAGTCTCAGTTGAGTGGCCACTCTTGAAGCCAAACTGGTTGTTGTCAAGGAGGTTGTTCTGTGTGAGATAAGTAGACAGTTGGTCGAACACAACTCTCTCAAGTGTCTTTGCAATGAATGGAAGAAGGGATACCGGTCTATAGTTTTCTAAAAGTGCTGGATTCAAAGTGGGTTTTTTAAGCAGTGGTGTAATCCTAGCCTGCTTAAAAACGGTGGGAAATGTACCAGTGTGAAGAGAAGAATTGATAATGTGAGTGAGTGCAGGTACAATTGAGGAGGCCTGAAGAAGATGAGTGGGGATAGGGTCTAGCGGACAGGTAGTAGGGTGATTGGAAAGGATGAGTTTGGAAACATCTGCCTCAGAGAGCAAAGAGAAGGAGGGGAGAATTTGTGTGTTTTCCATTAAGATGTTATTGTCAGTATGTGGTGTGGAGAATTGGCCGCTGATCGTTGTTATTTTATGTGTGAAGAATGTGGCAAAGTCATCAGCTGTAAGAGCTGATGTGGGAGGGAAGGGAGGAGGGCAAAGAAGAGAAGAGAAAGTTTTGAAAAGTGTACGGGAATCAGTGGAATTACTAATTTTATTGTGATAGTATGTGGTTTTAGCATTGGAGACATTTGTAAAGAAAGAAGAAAGGAGTGACTGATAGAAGCTAAGATCAGTAGGATCTTTAGATTTGCGCCACTTCCTCTCTGCAGCCCTGAGTCTAGACCGATGTTCACAGAGAACATCGGATAGCCAGGGGGCAGAGGGGGTGGTGCGGGCTGGTCTGGATGAAAGGGGGCAGAAGTCATCTAAGCAAGATGTTAGCGTGGTGCAAAGAGTGTCAGTAGCATTGTTAGTGTCCAGAGATGAGAACTGATTAGAGGGAGGAAGTGTGGTTGAGACCAAAGTGGATAGGTCGGAGGGTAAGAGCGAGCGTAGGTTTCGCCGAAAAGTAACATGTGGTGGAGTGTGTGTTGAGTTAGGGGTCAGGTTGAGATTAAAAGTGATGAGGAAGTGGTCTGAGGTGTGTAGTGGAGTAATCAGTGTATTATCAGTGGAGCAGCAGAGTGTGTAGATGAGGTCCAATTGGTTACCTGATTTGTGGGTAGCTGTAGTAGACACTTGCTTGAGATCAAATAAGGCAAGCACAGTGTGGAAGTCAGCAGCCTGAGGTTTGTCTAGATGAATGTTGAAATCTCCAAGTACTAGCAGAGGAGTACCATCCTCTGGGAAGGATGGGAGCAACACATCTAACACCTCCAAGAAGTTACCAAGCTGACCTGGGGGACGGTAAAGCACTACAACATGGATTTTAGCAGGGTAGGTGATGGTAATTGCATGTAATTCAAATGAGCTATTGTCACAGAGAGCTGGTAAAGGATTGAACTTCCATTCACTGGACATAAGCAGGCCAGTACCACCTCCCCTCCCAATCAGGCTTGGGGTGTGAGAGAAAGTGAAATTAGAGGAGAGGGCTGCCGGTGTCCTCTGGTTTGATCCATGTCTCAGTCAGAGCCATGAGATGGAGACCTATGCCAATGCATAGACCCTTGTTCTAGACCCTTGTTCCTTGGTTCTCAGGGATCGGGGGTCCCCTCCCCTATGCCCTGTTCAGCTGTTTTCTCTGGCTAATAAGTATCGGTTCCTGGACTCAGGTTCCTGGTCTCAGGTTGGCCTATTTGGCGACGTGGTCGAGAGCTTTGCCCAGCAGTTCTCGGCCCCACAAAAGGGTTTTACAGCCCCTACCTCATTGTACCCAAGAAAGGCGGTGGGTTACGGCCAATCCTGGATCTGCATGTCCTGAATCGGTCCCTTCACAGGCTGCCGTTCAAGATGCTTACGCAGAAACGCATTTTCGAATGCATCTGTCCCCAGGATTGGTTCGCAGTGATCGACCTGAAGGACACACACTTTCATGTCTCGATTCTGCCTTGACACAGACCCTTCCTACGGTTTGCGTTCGAGGGTTGGGCATATCAGTACAAAGTCCTACCCTTCAGGCTGGCCCTGTCGCCCTGCATCTTTACCAAGGTTGCGGAGGCGGCCATTGTTCCTCTCAAGGAACAGGACGTTCGCATTCTCAACTAGCTCGACGACTGGTTCATTCTGGCCAGCTCGCAGAAGCAGTTGTGTGAACACAGGGACTTGGTGTTAGCTCACCTCAGCCAGTTGGGTCTTCGGGTCAACTGGGACAAGAGCAAACTCGCCCCTGGGCAGAGGATATCTTATCTCGGTATGGAACTGGACTCGGTCGCCTGGACAGCACGCCTCACTGAGGAGCGCATCCAGTCAGTGTTGAACTGCCTGAGTTCACTCAAGCGCAGGACAGCAGCCCCACTGAAACTTTTTCAGAGGCTCCTGGGGCATATAGCACCCGCAGCCGCAGTCACGCCACTCGGATTGCTTTATATGAGGCTGTTCCCGAGATGGGCATGGCAATGCGGTACGTTGTGTTCCTGTGACATCAAACTGCCATCATACCCTCACTCAGTGGTCAGACCCTTCGTTCCTGCGAGCAGGAGTTCCCCTCGAACAAGTGTCCAGGCATGCTGTGGTCTCCAGCACTCCAGCACTTCGACTGTTGCGTACATCAACCATCAGGGTGGTCTACGCTCCCGTCGCATGTCGCAACTCGCCTGCCATTTCTTGCTATGAAGTCGGAAGCATCTGAGGTCGCTTCGTGCCATCCATGTCCCAGGCGTGCTGAACTGTGCAGCCAACGAACTCTCACAGCAGCCTCCGCTTCCGGGCAAATGGAGACTCCATCCCAAGGTGGTCCAGCTGATCTGGAAGCGTTTCGGAGCCGCACAGGTAGATCTGTTTGCCTCTCTGGACACAGCCCATTGCCAGTTGTTTTATTCCCTAACTGAGGGTACTCTCGGCACGGATGCTCTGGCACACAGCTGGCTCCGGGGGCCTATGCAAATATGCGTTTCCCCCAGTGAGCCTTCTCGCACAGCTCCTGTGCAAAGTCAGGGAGAACGAGGACCAGGTCTTGCTAGTGGCTCTGTATTGGCCCACTCTGACCTGGTTTTCCGATCTGACGCTCCTCGCGACAGCGCCTCCTTGGCCCATTACTCTGAAGAAGGACCTTCTGACTCAGAGATGGGGACCCTCTGGCACCCACGTCCGGACCTCTGGGAACTCCGTGTCTGGTCCCTGGATGGATCACCTTCTAAGTGATCTACCCCAGTCAGTTGTAGATACTATTACTTCTGCTAGAGCTCCTTCTACGAGGAACCTCTATGCCCTGAAGTGGAACCTGTTTGTCGAATGGTGTTCCTCTCGCCGAGAGGACCCCCGATCATGTTCGGTCAGGTCAGTGCTTTCCTTCCTGCAAGAGGGCTTAGAGCGAAGGCTGTCTCCCTCCACCCTCAAGATGTATGTTGCCACTATTGCCGCACATCACGATGCAGTCGATGGTAAGTCTTTGGGGAAGCATGACCTGATTGTCAGGTTCCTGAGGGGGGGGCGAGGTGACTGAATCCGCCTCGCCCTCCCTCTATACCCTCTCCCTTACTACTTACATCTTTCCGGGGTCATCCCTTCGAACCTTTGCAGTTAGTCGAGTTAAAAGTACTGTTCCTTAAGACGTCCTCCTGGTTGCACTGGCCTCGGTTAAGAGGGTAGGGGACCTGCACACATTTTCGGTTGACGAATCGTGCCTTTAATTCGGGCCCGGTGACTCTCACGTTATCTTGAGACCCCGGCCTGGATATGTGCCCAAGGTTCCTACCACTCCCTTCAGAGATCAGGTAGTGAACCTGCAAGCGCAGCCTTCGGAGGAGGCAGACCCAGCCCTGGCTTTGCTCTGTCCTGTCCGTGCCTGTACATGGATAGAACGCAAAGCTTTAGGACCTTAGATCAGCTCTGTCTGTTACGGAGGCCAGCAGAAGGGAAAGGCTGTCTCCAAGCAGAGGATGGCCCACTGGATAGTGGATGCCATTGCCTTGGCTTATCAGTCCCAAGGCATGCCTTGCCTGCTCGGGTTAAGAGCTCACTCCACTAGAGGAGTTGCCTCTTCCTGGGCGCTGGCGCACGGTGCCTCGCTGACAGATATCTATAGAACTGCGGGCTGAGCGACACCCAACACATTCGCTAGATTCTATAGCCTTTGTGTGGAACCGGTATCTTCCCATGTACTCGTTCCAGTAGCCGGTAACGCGAAAGACCCGTTCTAGTGTTGGCTTGCTATGCCATTCCCATCCACTGGGCCGGATACATGCATCCATTGCTCCAGGGAGATCCCCGCCTGGCAAACCCTGTTGAGTTCCTCCGCCTCCCCTTGCGGCTCGGACATTGCAGAGTGTCTGATGCTAGGCCAAACGTCCGTCACTGGCGTTGATGTTTGGCTGGGTGCCATACGTTGTGACTCCTCCATGTGAGTGGTCCCATATGTGTATTGTCCACGGCTAACTCCCTACGGCGAGCCTGTGTCTTTCCCTTAGCAGAGCCAGCTCTGCTGTCACCTGTCAGATGAGTCTCCTCCTATCTCTAGCTTGGAGCCATCCCAGGGACCCCATATGCGCACTGCCCACGGCCAGGCTATTTGTGTAATTCCTCTCCTCCAGGGTAGGTTGTGGCCTCTGCAGCGTCCCCTATGGGTTCGCTTCCCCAGTGTTGTCTAAGTCTTACTGAGTGGGTCTTGCGAAACAGCAGTAGACTCTCTCGGTGTAAGCTAGCCCCCTTCTCCGCCCCAAGGTGCGCCGGGTGGCCGGAGCTTACACTGGGCGCTGGAAGGGGTCAGTAACTGTGGCGTTTTATTTGGGATCCCAATTCGTCAGTCACTACTGACGTACGTAGAACATGACTGACTGAAGGGGAACGTCTCGGTTACGTATGTAACCCTCGTTCTCTGAAGGAGGGAACAGAGATGTACATCCCGTTGCCACAGTTCCTGTGTCTTCGCTGTAGTGCAGACTCAGGTTGTCTCCTCAGCAAAAAACAGAGTGCGACTGCATCCGCTTCTGTATTTATACCCGCCTTGCGGGGGGGCGGTGCGCTCTATGCAAAATCGCACTCCAATTCCATTGGCTTGTTTAGTTTCACTCGAAGCTGATAGGGCTCTCTGGCAATATCCCAGTTCATCGGTCACTACTGACGTACATCTCCATTCCCTCCTTCAGGGAACGAGGGTTACATACGTAATGATAACAATGATATAGCCATTTTTCTTTGTTAACAGCTGTGATAAAAAAAGTCTGTTATTATTAAAAAATTATTTATTCATCAAAAAGAGAATGAGGATTAGAACAAATTTATGCAAAAAGGAACCTGTTTAGAGCAAATTTTGCATGAAAATCTTTTCTGTGCATGCAAACACAAGTGTATAAAAAGTATACAAAAATATATAAATTATATAGTGAATTATAACCACTGTCTCATGTTCCCTTATACAACAGGCAGTAGTACAATCAACATAAAGCCCCACCAACAAGATGTGAGCCCTCCCATTAGAGGGGAAGAAAATCTTGAATACAAATCTGTTATTAGCTGCAATAAATCACCACTGTATCAGTCTAATAGTCCCCACCTCATCAAAAGCAACTGAATTCTCTATTCATTTTATTTAGCGGAGGAATAAGTCAAGTAGTGCAATGTATGAGAGGATCATTATGAGCCCAGCTAATTTGAAAACCACTTTACAAGCAAAAGCTGCAATCAGTCATTACATCCAGGGTAATCTCATCAATATGCCCTCACATCACAATATTGACACATTGCATTGCTACAGACAACGCAAAGTTTGCACAGCAACTCTGCTGAGAAAACAGTTGATGTGAATGGCCATCAAAGCGATTAGTAGAACACAATCTACATATCAGAAATAAGACCAATTTCAGCATCCAGGGATGGGGGGATGGTAGGACCGATCTTTGCATGCCTGTTTTGATTGCTTGGTGGAAAGTGGCCCAAACGGGAGATGATATCAGATAAATAAATAAAAAGATGAGTTTCTATGGCAGTGTGCAGGCTCAGCAATACCCTCTTTCCATCCCCCTCCAGCTAATAAATATCTTATAAAGAACGTTGGGTTATTTTGCAGTTATCTGCAGAGCAGACCCTGCAACGTTTGGCATAATCTGCTGAAGAGTACTGACAAGGCTCAATATTTGAGTGATAACTGGGGAAGGGTGGGGTGTGTTTTATTGATGATGCTGCCAGTGGGTGGTGAAACAGAGCTGTCAGAAAAGGCCTTACTCAGGGGTGGCTATCTGGTCACTCCCACCTGGGTGCCACTGAATGACGTCCTATTACAGCTTTCATCAGACCAATCTGCCCCCAAGTAATCCCTGCACTGTGTTTGCTCTGTGTAGAAGCTGAGCAAGATTATAGAAGATTTTTTTGTTTTGTTTTTTACAGAAAGTGTTAAACTAAAAATGAAAATTCTGTCATCATTTACTCACCATGCAATACAATTCAGCTTCTAAAGCACCATGTATAGGAATTGTAAGGCATTTAATGATTGCAATTCCTTTTAACAATTCCTTATAAAAATGGTTAGTTCCAGTCTTTGATTCTGATTGGTCAATAGCTGTGTTTTATTTGTGGTACAGCACGACTATGAACGCTTCACCCAACGGTTCTGTGTATCCAACTTTTTGCTACACCTACCAATGGTGACTTAAGAAAATTTACCAGCCATTAATATTTTTTACCGGCCATGAAACTGACACCCAAAATTTTAGATTTTCACAGAGAAAATTCACAATTCTCTATTTCAATTTTGATACCACAGCTAAAACTACTAGCCTAACTAATATAAATCAAAAACATTGTTAAAGACAAGTAAACAGTTAGTAGAAAAATAAAAACAAATTATAAAATTACAAGCAAAACCACAAATATATACAATATAACAAAGATACAAATGAAATAAACAGTGCTTTTCAGGTTTTTCAGGTAGGTCTGATAGTAGTTTTCAGGTACAGAAATTTAATAAAGTAGGCAAATGTAAAATAACACTGCATAGTCTTGACTGTATAAAATAAACATCTTTATGAATTAATCCTTATTAAAGTTGGAAAAGTTATTTAGTCAAGAGCAGTGAGTGATTTTTTAAACTTTCGTGATGAACCAACACTGGCTGATCAACTGTCCCGAGCATCATTCACGTGTTCACGTTCATGCATTGTTAGAATTCATAAAAATGTTACCAGCCAACTGGCGAGTGGTGCTTGGCTACTGTTAATTTTAGGCCATCACTACACAGCACCCTTAGCAACCACCCTCAGCAACATAAACATATGTTTGTTCTTAATTGAAGAAAAATGTAAGAACTATTTTTATTCACTTGGAAATCAGTATTTGCATCCATTTGATTTTAATTAAATAATCATATTTTATTAAAGAATTCCATAGAATCAGCATAAATCTGTTGTGAAAACTTTAAAAAATGTAATCAAAATGTAATCATTTAATTTGGCTAGCTGTGGAACAAGCAATTAGTTAACATTTATGAGATTGGCTTATATACATAATAAATGTTATTTATTGATGATAAACATTTAAAATGTATTCAGTTTATTAGTACTATTATATAAATCTCATTCTTGTTTCATTTATATGATTGACAAATATGCATCACCTTAAGATTATTAATTTATGTTAAAACTGTGTAATCTAAATGTATTTTGAATCCAATTAAAATCTTACATCTTAAATATTATGCCTATATTTTTTTGTGTATTTGCTTAATCCACTATACTGCTCCATATCTTCCCCTCACACAAAAAAAAGTAAAACAGAGCCACCTCTATTCTACCTTCATTCACCCTCATGAGTTTAGCTCCCTCCCTGATCAGTGATTGGGGAAACAGCTCTACCCCTTCACCTCAACCACCGCCCCATCTGGCAACACATGCTCTTTTTTCCATTGCAGGAGAAAAGGTCATTTTTCAAATGGCCAGTACAGCTGCTATCATAGAGCTTTGTACAAGCAGCCAGCAGAGTGTGTTGGGATTACCCAACTTCCAAACCCTCCCATGTAATATCGTTTTCTCTCCAATCCCTTGCTTATTTTGCCCAACAAATGAGATTCCGCCATCTGTGCAGCAAAGACGCTGCGCAGCTCAAGCTTGTAACGTCCCCTCTGACAATCTTATATTATAAAACCTTCCTCTATCTATCGAGCTAGAGAATGGGCCTATCATTGCTATTTTCTGCCCAATAATGTTGTTTCTATCCATAAGAAAAAGCATATAAAACCTAAATGGCCAACACAGCTAGGACGGAAATGCAGCATTGGACACAAGTGAGCCATAAAGTCGTGGCAATGATATTGCAACATTCATGTTTTTCATGTGATGTAGTAGAAAATGAATAGCTCTCCTCTGATGGTGGTTAATACATGAAGAAAAGCAAAAAAGTAAGGTGAACGGCATTCTGGGAAGTTTATTTTGTTGTTGTGACAATCAATTAGTACATTGAAAATACTCTTAAATTGTTATAAAGGCTTTGGATCATTAAATAAATTTTTTTTTTTAAATAAATAAATAAGCAGTCAGACAAAATAATTCCATGTCTAATACTCCAAAAAAGTGTTTCTTTAGTGGCTCGGGATTGTCTGTTTCTGCAACAGCGATTATAGGAAAGCAATCAGGAACAGAAACAGAGCCACCAGAGGATCAGTATGTGTGAGTAAACAAAATCTAATAAAAAACAAATGTTAAAATAATAGCATTTTAATATTACAATGAATGAATAATGCAAAAAGTCTCGGAAGGTTGTAATGTGGAATTTATTTAAGGGATAATGTACAGTCAGCTGGTCATTAACGCAAAATAAAAGACCTCCACTTTGACTGGGCGCCCTGATCACCCTTGCAATCAGTTAGTACATTGAAAATACTCTTAAATTGTTCGCCTACTTATACTATGCCCTAAAAGTATGTACTTTTTTGTGAAGGAAAAGTACATACTTTTGAGTGTGTAGCTAAAGAGTAGACAAGCTTCGTCATAACTGTGTCTTTTACGTGCATCCTGTCATCGTTTAAACTGCCCTGTCAATCATCTTCTCAAAGTAAAAATCCTCCAAATTCAATTTAATTTAATTTCCAACAAGTTTGGAAAGAAATGTAATAGCACGTTGATCTGACAGTTGTGGGTCTTTCGTGCGGAGAACTCTGCTCACACATTTTCAATTTGCATAATGATATATTTAAAAGTTAATGACCAAACGTATGATTACAAAAGTTCACAGTGCTGTTGCAGATAAAATATAATGTGGATAACATTGAATAAATAACTAAACCTCTCTACTTCACAGTCAGACTCTTGCATCCGCCATGTTTGTATTTTTTATATTTTTTATTTGAGTTTGTAGTTTGAATCCTCGCTCAATGCGCAATGGGTTGTTGTAGGCAATTTTAGCCATTAGAGTGTGCACGGATCTGCACTTCGGATTCTAACCAGAAAAAGTAGACCATCCAGGTATCTTTGGAATACTCTTTTCAACATACTACGATTTGGGACACACTAATTCTAATTTCGAATACTATTTAGGACAGATAGTATGTGAATTAAGATGCTTTTAAGAGTTTTTAAACAATATCACATGGGCAAGAGTGATGTTGCTCCAAAAGCAGCACAATTGCGATATTACTTTTATACAATTATTCAATAAACAATTAGTTAATACTGAATAACATTATAGACACATTTTTGCTATTTATTTTGTTTTTGCTTCAACAAAACAGCAGCAGAATCGTTGTATACCTCTAATCATGTTTTTCATTCTTGAATGATTCAGTTTTTTTTTTGTATGAATCAGTTGAATGAATTCAATGCCCCCACCCCCCATAAAAAAAACAACTTGCGTGAGTGTTTAATGAGTGTTTCAAGAATGAGTGTTTCATTCTTGAAACAATCAGCGTTTTTGAATTAACTGGTTGAATGAATGATTCAACGATACATTCATAAATGAGTGAATCAGAACTTTGAACAATTGGTTGAATTATTCATTCATACAAATAGACACTTGATTCATTCTTGAATGAACAATTGTTTCTGAATGAATCGATTGAGTGAGTTATTAAAATGACTCACTCATGATGTTAACTACTGGTGTAATGATGTAATTTGCTGGAAAAAAAAAAAAATTCACCAAAAAATCCCCACCATAATGCACAGACTGTCTCAAACAAGCAGAGTGTCCCAGACAAGCAGAGTGACACAAACAGTGAAAAGTCCCAGCTGCCTAACCAATTAGATTTGAGGACTGAAACTAACTGTTGTATAATTTACGATAACGTAAAGCTGACAGTACATTATCTCGCTTATTCCAAATAAACAGAAAAAATAAATTATTGAATTGAGTTTGATAATTTTATTATTTGAGACAAAAGCGTGCTGAGTGATACAAGAGACATTAAACTCGGAATCACAGCAGTTACCCTCTATCAAACCAAACACATCAGATCAAACTATAAAAAGGACATTTAAAAATGTTTCTGGAAATTAGAAAAAGAAAAAAAAAATAATCTCAAAAATGATACTCAGAATGATAGTGATACTTCTCAGTAATGATACTAACCACAAACTAAACTGCTCTTTGTTGTGAGGAGAGCTTGGAGAATTACACATGGCAGATTTCTTTCTTTGGTATGATCCTCTTCCCCTCTGCCGTCTACCTCACTAAGATGATCCTCCTCACTGGCAAGACATCTGACTCCTATCATACTCTCCAGACTCACACAGAAACCCAGCTCGATGGAAATGCGTAATCTCACTGTGCTCCCCAGACCCGGTGAGTTGACAGACAGTAAGGGATTCACATTAAAACCTGGACCTCCAGATGTGTAAACAGCTTTTTGTGCACACCGGGGATCAGCCTTGAGAAGAGTAACTGTGAAGTAAGCTATAAAAGCTGCTCCAAACCAGGAATAGTAAAGCTACTTCAGAGAGCGTCCCACACACACACACATATATGCCTGAAAAAGCAAATCCTTTTCTCCATTTCACTCTGCTCTTTTGGCTCGATGTAATACGTTAAAGTCATGGATATTCATTACACTAGGTAATGACGCTGGCTGGAAAAGAACCTATTTATATGACATTTCAAGCAAGGTTGAGTCTTTCAAACCTTCAAGAGAGTTTCAACAAACAGTTTTCTAATAATGCTTACAGTAAACAGTTGCAACATCTTCATCCTTTCACATCAGCTTTGAACTACAACTTGATTGTTTTTCAATGTATTCTGTCATTCATTATTAATAACTTTTTTTTTTCAGGCAATAGGTATCTAATTCAAAAATAACTGCATACAAGTTTCGTTTTTATTTATTTACGCTGAAAAGGTTTTCCATTGGTTTCACAACATGTGACTGGACATCATTTTGTTCTTACCCTCATTCTAACTACCAGAATTATTCTACACGATGGAGCAATTCAAATTCTAAAACTCTAAATATAAATAAATATTTTGGCTTCACAAATGACATGTTTCCAAGGCCACCAGGAGTCAGATGTGGTTTGGTTCTAAATATTAGAATAGAAATTAGATCTGAATTTTAGAATAACTTTAACCACAAACGTATTGATAATTCCTGATGAGAGCAGAGGGACCTGAAAATGTCACAAGCCTGATGCAAACTAACATGCTCTGCACTCCAGGCCACAAGTCACATATTTGGTAGTTTTGTCTGGTTCTACTAGACTTTTGGGATGCACTGTGTGGCCAGTGCTATTTACACCTGCTGCAAGTAAACAATTTCCAAAATCTATGATACATCAAGCACAAACAAACTAAACCAGCTTGGCCTCAAGGCCTCTCTTCTCACCTCTGACGACAATGTTGGTGGATTTCTTTGCAGGATTACCCACGTTGTTACTGGCTACACAGCTGTAAACACCAGCTTCCTCCGTGCTGATGGCAGGTATGGTGAGGGTTCCACCATTGAGAACACTTTTCTTTGGAAGCTCTTCGCCATTCCGGACCCACGTCAGGGTCGGGTTGGGCTCGCCTCCAGAGATGATGCACACCAGAGTCACTGTCTGCCCAGGATTGGCCACAATGGGGTCTTCCACAAGGAGCTTAATAGAGGGGGAGGCTAGAACAAAAATGGACAGGGTTAATCTTATCAGCTTCATGTGGAAGACTTATTTCCTTACTTAATTAAAGGGATACTCGCACTTACATCACGTTTCACAACATGCTGACGTTAACGCAATCGAATGCACATATGACAGCTGTTCGGAAGCGATGGTTTATAGTTTAAAAAATTTTTACAAATTAGTATTTTACTAACATACACACCAATCATTTAGCTTCAGAAGACATTTTTTCGTGTTTGTTTTGAGTGTTTTTTTTTTTTTTTTTTAACTAAGTAACAACTTTGGGGGATCTATCCACTTGCATTATTTGAACTTACAGAGATGGATTATTCTTTTAAAAATCTCTATTTGTGTTCATCTAAGGAAAGGAAGTCTAATAATATACATCAGGGATGGCATAATGTTGAGTAAATGATGAGAGAATATTTATTTTTGGGTGAAGTATCCCTTTAAATCCAGGGGCGTCGGAGCTTCTGAAAAGTTTGAGGAAGAAAACACATTATAAAACTTACTAGCTTGACTCATGAATATTAATGAAGTGACATTATGAGATTTTAAAGGACTCAAAAACAGTGCATATGCTTGTTTAGAAGCAATACCAGGTGCACAACCAACTTGAAGTGAGTAATTACCGCAAATATACACAAAGTTCACATACAGTCACCTCTTGATGACAATTATGGTGGTTTACCCAATTACGTTAATGTGTTTATACTTAAAAAAGTGGTATTTATAATTATCATCCAAAGAGATTGGTTTAGTTGGGCCCATAATGCACCAGGTGACCACATCCAATCTATATAATCAAGGTCTCCTTCCACAAGCACACAAGCATGCTGTGATGCAGAGGCCTTCAATTTGGCAAAGCAATCAGTCAATCCCCAGGACTGTGCCATGATCATCATCATCAGCCAATGTGTTGCCAGAAAAGCGCTGAGAGATGGAAAAGAAGTGAGAAAGAAGGATAGTGCAAGAAAATGAGCAGGGTGGTGGAGTGGGAGAGGGAGATAAAGAAACAGAGATGGCCGGAGGAAAAGGTCTGCCGACTCCGTTCATTCTTTAATGGATTCCGTAAAGGTCAGGTCTTCGCTGCAGTAGCATGTGAAGCCCACCGAGACAGATAAGGAGCACAGGGACCCGCAGGGCCATTTTCTTAAGAATATGGTTTTGCCATAGACTGAATTAACTGCAAGGCCAGTGGTGAAAACATCAGCCCGGGGCAGTTTCTTCAGCCATCAACCAACAGAGGAGGAGAAAAGTAGCAGCAGGCCTCTAAATGTAACAGGCGTAACATACTCAATAACACATGCAGCACTCACAGCTCGCTGATTATCAGACCACATAGCACTTGTGGTGACAAGAGCCTCAGGGCTATTCCTTTGCTTCTGTGGTGCTGCTTGCATGTACTTTCTTACTTGTTGGAAGGCTCAAATATAGCAGAAGGAGACTAAAATAACAGACAATACTGTGCACAAGGAGGAGGTATTGGTATCTCTCTCACCGGTTTTGTTGGTGAGCCGGAATAGCACACTCTTGTCGGGGATGCCACAGACATTGCGGACAGAGGCAGTGCATGTGTAGTTCGCATAGTCCTGAGGACGCAGGTTCTTTAACTTCAGGATCTTGGTCTCACCCTGCAAGCCAAGAAGATGATATTGTATAAAGAAGGATCTCAATGTGTTTTGCTTCAGGACAGATTTTACATTAGACATCAAGAGGTGATCCAACAAAGTACCAAAAAGTAAAATTTTTAAATATTATATTAATATGAACAGTGTTCAGTGTTCTTTTGAAAGTAATGCATTACAATATTGCGTTACTCCCTAAAAAATAACTAATTGCAATACTTAATTACTTTTTATGTAAAGTGATGAGTTACATTACTTTTGTGTTACTTTTTCTCACCTGGGCTGGGCTTGCATGTTTGTTTTTTAATAACAATAAAAAAAAGTTCTATTCATAGCAAGTGTTAAGGCCCTTTCACACCAAAAGTGAAATGAATAAATTTCATTTCATTTCAAATTCCATTTTGTTGTAAATGGAAAAAGTAATGTAATACTTAACTAGTTACTTGAAAAAGTAATCTGATTACGTAACTCAAGTTACTTGTAATGGGTTACCCCCCAACACTGAATATGAATAATTTATGTTATTTCTTTTTTTTGTCAAAGCATGGGGATTTTTGATAGCTAATATTTATTATTCAGGATTTATATATATATATATTTATATATAAATATATATAAATATATATATATATATATATATATATATATATATATATATATTATAGTGTTTTTTAATATATTTTGTTGTAAACGTTATATCCAAGTCAGCATTAGAATGATTGGTGCTCTCTTTGGTGAAGTTGCTTTCATTTCAGTGAGTACTGCTTGTTTTGATGTAGAAGTAACTCTATATAACATTTTAGTTTGCCTAAAACAATGGGATAATGTACATCCAATTGGTTGTTATCACAGAATAAACCCCGACAGGGTTATCAGGATCCTGGCGCAAAGCACTTATTACACGGCTACTTGCCACATAAGTAAATAATTAGACACAAAATATTGACTTGAGTCGAAATATTTTATTAGCTCTCTACATTACAAGCTTCCGCAAAGAAAGCAATTGTTGGCAAGTTCAAACTAGACGGACATTTAAGGGATATGGTACAGTCATACCACATATTACACAGCATTTCACCACATAAATAATTATGGGTATAAGAGATATTGATTTGAGATTAAACTGTTTTAAAATCTTACCTGTTTGTTATCTTAAAATCCATTATAATGTACAATACAATCGTTGCAAATAGTTGCAGCTACATTTGTATGAAAAAAAGAAAGAGCAAGTCTGCGATACCCGGATGACATAATTAAATAACTGTACAAAAAATATTGATTTAAGTTTTAATATTTTATTAGTTCACCAAACGCAAAACTTCCAAAAACATTCCTAGCAAGTGTATAGCGCCGACTTCAGTTACCTGGATGAGCTACAGTAGTATGGGGGGATAACATACTGCTGAATGGTGCGATTGACCAATCAAGTATTTCACAGAGCCATGTAATAAATACAAATAATTAAATGCAACTAACCATATAATGGTGCATGGTAAGGATAGCTAAATAAATAGTCCTAGAAGAGAGATGAAGATTTGTTGGTAATCACATTAAAGGCGATCAAACTCAACAAATTCATTAGTCATTTGGTAGAAGTAGCCAAATAAGTTAACATGAACAAAACATGGTTTGTGCCAACAATGTGTTCTGGGCTGCCAAGAAAACTGTAGAAATTCAAGAGGAAGTTAACTGTGTTACTGTGTTTGGTCATCACTAAACGTCTAAACTAAAACCTTCTGAAGGTTCTTGGCTTTTGATCTGCTTTCTAATCTGAGACATTGACAAAAAGCTGCAGTGCATTAGTCCCAAATAGTTCTGAAGGGGCTGAAAGATAAAGAAGGCTCTATTGAAAATAACATGCAGTATCACCTCTAAGTGCACAGTCTAATGTTGCATGAATGATTCTCTGTGGGGAATAAGAAGAGCAAAAAAGGTCCAGAAATACTCTGCATTTTATGACTAATTACCAGGACAAATCAACTCTGGGCCAATCACTGTGCCATATCGGATATGGTAAAGCTGTGTTCTAAAAGCATTTTTATTTTTTAACTGTCAGATCTGATGTGCGTCCTTCTGGACCAGAAAACACTCACAATGTCAAACTGATGCTCCTTCTTTTGACAGCTGCGACAACTTTCATGCAAGAGCAATGAAGTTCATCAAATGTTTTCAAGCAAGCCAGGCTTTCATAAAGTTATCTTATATTAAAGTTATCTAGTATTAAATGTCAGCATTGATGCACACCATTTAATTTGTTACAAACAAATAAATACCATTCCAATTAACTGAAGTGCAAAGTAATTATCAGCAATTTTGCATTGACCAAGTTACAAATAAAAATAATAAGAAAAAATAAATTAAATTAGATGAAGTAACTTTCAAAGTATTTAATTCAGTGGATTCTTCAAAAAAACAACAACAAAAAAAACAAAAAAACTGTGACATTGTTATTTAATCAAAGACTTCCTGTGGTGAAAATCAAGTTTTTAAAGTTGTTTATATGTCTATGTGGTGTTTTTAATATGCTTTAAGACAAACCATGCGCAAATTCATGTCAACACCATTGCTGAGTATAAAACTGCAGTGAAAGAAAGACCCGCGGTTTGAAATCACTGGCGTTTGTGACGTCACAAACTACCATGTAACCAATCACGTCAACGTGCCGGCGGGCTTTAGCATATTATTAACAGCGAACTAGCAGGTGAGTCTCGAGAGAGTATTAATTACTGTTATGTGTCCAGTGTTGTAAAAAGTAATACCATTGTGCTGTGTTTACACAGGGGCTAATTTGGCGGGGCTAATTTGCGTATTCATCGATCAACGTATATTAAATGAGGCAAGGGTGTAGAGTTACATTCAAGCTATTCAAGGCACAAAGAATTTTTTTTCAAAAGGAAAAAAATGTTTAAATATATCATTTTGGTGATCAAAGATGAGTTTTAATCGATAAAATTACTACAGGGGGACTTTAATAAACTAAATTGAATTAATTGAATTTCATTGCTCCAGCTTGTCATGACTAAGGGCATCGCTAGTGCAGGGAAAAGGGGGACTGTTTACAGGGGGCCCAGAGGCATTGGAGGACCCATAACGATCTCTTGAGGGCCCCCACGATATCTACCAAAGAGGCCCGATGCAATAATCTCTACAGGGGGCCCAGTTAACCTAGCGACACCACTAGTCTTGACCATTATTAACGCTCCTGATGCAGTTACACTACCGCTTAAGAAACATTTCTTCTAATTATCAATGATGAAAACAGTTGCTTAATATTTTTGTGGAAATTGTAATACATTTTTTCAGGATTTTTTGATGAATAGAGAGTTTAAAAGCAACATTTACTTGAAATAGAAATCTTTATAACATTATAAATGTTTTATTGTCACTTTTGATTAATTGAATACGTCATTGCTGAATAAAAGTATTCATTTTTTTTTTTTTTTTTTTTTTAAATCTTACTGACCCCATACCTTTGAACGGTAGTGTACAGTATATGCACACATATACCATAAACTGACATTACTGTATGACTAAGCCAATGTCTTACCTGTGTGAAGAAAGGCTCATAGATCTCCACACCCTTGTCCGAACCTTGGGACAAGAACTCCCTCCCCCGTTTCCAGCTGTACCGCACTGGAGGGTTTGAATTGGCAGCACACCGCAGGAACACTGTCCTCTCATAGTAGAACTGCTCTTTTGCCTCTCCTATACTCTGATGGACCGTCACGATTGGGTCATCTAAATCTGAAATGTAAACAGATGGGTTGGTCACACTATCTAGCATTGCTCAAAACCCTGAAAAACTGCCATGAGACTTCTGTAGAGATGGTGGTATACAGAAATAGCCATCTAAAAACCTAGCTACAGTAGGTATCTTTGAAAAAAGGCTTCAGTATGCACAGACATGTAGGACATAAGTATGGAAATTACAACATAAATAAACAGAAAACTAGGTTACAGGTAAACAAAAACATCCATATTTAGGTTTATTTATATCCTACTTTATGCATTCATATTAAAAAAAAGTCACGCTCAATTCAAATACATATGTCACAATGTTACAGATACCAGGAACATTTGTGTGCCACTACTAGCATTAAGTTGTTGCTAAATATACCTCAATAATGTGGAATAATTCTAACATTATACTGTGATATAGCTGATTTTTCCCCGTTTCTTTCCAAGCTGCTCAGAGATTGAAGGCATAATTTGTCGAATTGTTTAATGAGCCAAAAATGACCTAAATTAAGAAAGAAGCCCATAAAAGAATTGAAATTTACTGGAGCGCAACTCATACAGTAGCCTATTTATTACGGTCCAAGATAGACATAAATTACTTTGCACATTTTTAATACTTAACTCATTAAACACCAGTTAAAATGAGTGTATGTTATTGAGATCCGATGCAGTCTGGTAACACTTTACAATAAAGTTCTATATATTAACATTACTTAATGCAATATTTAACATATAACAGATAACAATGAACAGTACATTATTAACCAACATCAATAATGTGTTAAATGTTAAATATAATAAATTTTTAACATTTCAAGTTTTATAAATTAAAAATAGTTAATGTATAATGAACAAAGATAAATTAACAATGGTACAGTATTTAAATGATAATCATATTATGTATAAATTAATATTAATATGCATTAATAAATGCTGTTAAATTGTTTATTGTTTGTTCATACATTAACAAATTATAAACTGAATCAATGTAAAGTGTAAAATGTTACCCGAAACCTCTGTATTACTATATAAAAGATCCATACACTATTCACCTTTCAATTTTCATAAAATCTGTGCACCAATTTCTGATGAAAGCAAAGCCTTGCATTAGTATCATTCAATTTTTGTTCAGTATTTTAGTTCAGTTTAGTTCAGGAAAAAATTGAAAACAGAAGTACATACTACAGTACATATTTTTTCAGTTCATACATTATCTGGGAATCGAACTTTGGCGTTGCTAGCATGCTCTACTGTTTGAGCTAGAGGTTATAAGTGAGGTGCAAAAACATACAAGCATTAACAGCAAGCATAATGTCTCAAATGATGGACCACTCAGGCGCCTTTATTTTGGCTCTTGAATTAAGAGTATTTTTACAACTGTAATTTTTTTCAAGAGCTACAATAACTAGAGTACTTGAGCAAGTAGCCATGTGCTTTTACAGACTCTCCTCAAAGCAAAAACCTTCCTCAACTCTGTGTAAAAGCGAACTTTCAGCTATCGGTAAACCGTGCCATTCGACATCTTTCTTTCTCCTGCTTTTAAACATAAATCAACCTGCCAGATAACAATTTGACAGACAGCATTGGTAGGACTCATTCCGTGTGTGCCATTATATATCTGTAATACTGAAGCACAAATTCATACAGTGAAAGTCAGAAATATCTGAAACATTCTTCAACCGATGGGGACACCCCCCAACTACCAGACCTGAATGTAATCAATATCGCTATTGTCTATCTTGACTGCTTTAAGCTAATGACTAGTGAGTGCTGCCACACTTAGAGACAACATGGGCACTCCAAATCAAAGTACTCAGTTGTTTATCGGCATATGTGTTGGCTGTTCTTTATCAATGACGTGTGTCTAGACTTTGATCACTGCATCAGGAGTAGCATGTCTCTGATCGATAAAAGCGAGTGCCCACCAGCAAACAGTCCACCGTGAAGCTGGAATAAAAATGACAAGCTGAGGCCTGTTCTCTAATTCAAGGGTAATGACTTGCTCCTCATTGTCTCCCCACGGCAATGCTGCCTGCCATCGTCCATCGCTCCTTCTATTCATCTCTCTGTGCTACCGTAAATCACTTTACAACATCTATGGCTCCTCTGTGTCTGTAGGGAACAGAGGCAACACACAACTCCTTTTCTGACAGGTTGTGATAGCTTTTGATGGTTCCGATAGCAGAGGAGTAAACCTTTGAAACTTGGAAAAATTCTGGAGCTAGCTTACTGACAATGATGTCTCTTTGAAGAAAAATCCTCATTTTCATTTCACTCATTCATTAATCCTCTAATTTTATGCATTTCGTCACATATTCAAAGGCATGCATTTGATTTCAACAAAGTCTACGGTTGCCAAAACTTCAATGAGAAGTGCCTTTAAGTCGATAATGAGGCCATGTAGCAAATCTTAGAAAATAAAAGTGTTCACAAACTTAGAATGATGACGTGTATGAGTGCAAAACTCTTTGAAAGAGACCTAGATGAGATATGCTCTTATGATGAGTCACATAAAAAAATCCTCACTGCCTGGCTTTTGATGGCCAAAGAAATGTGCTAGACAAAAAATACGTGAAATAACACATGCTCCATTAGAGCCCTGATAATATAAGCTTGACCATATCAGAAGTAATCCATTTCAAACATAAAGCAGTAATGAAGCATATGAAGTTTACATATATCACTAATATACACTTACATATTGCCACCTAAACATATTTTTTGCTGGGTTTTTTTTTTTCCAGTAGTTTTGCATGTTATGTTTTTTTTCTGTTGTTAAAATATAAAATCATGTAGCTAGACTTTCAAATGTTCCTTTTACTGTAATTTAACGACAATATATTATAAACAGTATATAAATTATATATTAGCACTTAAAAGTTTGAGGTCAGTAAGATATTTTTTTAATGTTTTTGAATAAAGCAGTGCTACTCATTGCGCGGCCTGCGAGCCTTCTGCGGCTCGCCAAGCTTTAATTTGTGGCTCGCATGGCAGTAAATAATACGATGATATGACCTAATGTGAAAATGAGCAGAGCAGCCAGAAATCTGCCACAATGGCTCTATGAGAGCGTGCTGCAGTTCCATTTTTCACCACAGATTTACGTTGGAAATTTGTGGGGCGCTGTAGAGCTAGGGAGGGCTCCACACATCCTCCGAGAGACCGGCTGCCCGCTTAGTATCATGAATACATGCCTGCCGAATCGCTACATTTTAACATATCCTGCTAACTTTATGACTTAAAATGGTCTAGAAAATCTGAAGAAAAAAACAAAAAAAAAAAACAAAACTCAACCATGAACACTATAACAAAAACACTATGAGAAACCGCCTCACCAATGAACATCTTGCATACCTCACAAGGATTGCAACAACAAGCTACAAATACAACATGACGAAAGTCAAGGAAATGAATGCTTCCACTCATCCCAGCATTAAGGTAGTCCTGCTTTTTTGTCATTAAGGGAAATCATCTTATCTCAATTACAAATTTGATAAAGAATTATTTTTTCCCGCCTTTTGTATTTATTGCATTGCATATTGTATGTTCAGGGATGACAGATTGATAAGCAGATATGTTATTTATGAACATGACAAAATACTATAGTAATTTATAGTAAATACTACAGTGTTTTTGAACCATACTATAGTAAAGTACTTGAGCTAATTCTATAGTTGCTGTGGTATATAATTTAAAACAAATTACTTTACCCAATACTGTACAAAGTTGTCTACAACTATAGGGTATATTACACTACAATAGACTACAGCAGTGGTTCCCAAACCTGTCCTGGAGGACCCCCAGCCTAGTGCTGGGCGGTATACTGGTTCATATGGTATACCGGTTTTAATTTCAAGGCCGGAAACACGGATGCAGAAAACACGGATGAAATCAACAGAATCCAGTCACAAATAGAACTTACTGTATAAAGCGGAACGTCACATCATTTGGCAATTTGTGGATGAATAAAGCAAAAGTAGGGCTGTACAATTAATCAGATATCGATACGGACTAGTGTCTGTGAATATTAAAGCTTAAAATGACTGCTATTTAAATCTGAAGTCTGTATGAATGAGCGCCGCATTTTCGTCTACTACTACACATACTGAAGCACGCGTGACACTCGCGATGATTCAGTGTCTGCTGTCTCACTCACACTATAAATGAACTTCATCTGCAGAGCTGCTCTTAGGGTCACTTTATGAACATTTCACCGTTTAATATAATAAAACTATCGACATTTGTCATATCATATACACAGGAAGTCAAACATTTTCACAACCCTATCAAAATAATAGTTCTGTATAACTTTAAATAACAGAAATATACTATTGTACAATCGAGTGTACTTCGATTAATAGAGATAATAATAATAATCATAATAATAATAACACCGTTTATTAAAACACAAACGCAAAGGTCTTTATTGAAATTACAGAAATTGCACAGTAAAAATGTAGCCTACTTATTAATATTATTAATTTAATTAAATAATTAAATTAATTTGATTACATTTTAAACTAAATTGTTAGCTTTATGAACTGATTTGATTACTTTTTTCAAAAACATTTTTATATATCCTTACAATGTTTATATAATATATTCCCTGTACTCCTGACAGTAAAATATGCCAAAAAAAAAAAAAAAAAAAAGTGACATACCGTGAAACTGCCGGAATCTTAAAAAAAAACAAAAACAAAAAAAACTGTGATACAGATTTTTGGTCATACCGCCCAGCACTAACCCAGCCCTGCACATTTTGTATGTCTCCCTCATATATCACACCTGATTCAACTCATGTGCTCAACTGCAAGAAACTGCAAGACCTGAAATGGGTGTGTCAGAGACATACAAAATGTGCAGGACAGGTTTGGGAACCACTGCACTATAGTTTTCTGTAGTAAAAACTAAAGTATACTACAGTATTTATTACAGTTTATCAGTTCACTATAGTTAATACTACTGTATGCTGTAGCATTCATTAACAAAGTGTTAAGTACTATAATATATACAGTATACTACAATTTACTATAGTATGGTTCAAAAACACTATAGTATTTACTATATAAATTACTATAGTTTTTTTTTCATGTACTGGATGTAACTTTTGATACTTTGCGGTAAAAGTGGCTCTCCTATTGACTTTGTCCTATCAGTGTGGCTCTCCTGAAAAAAATAGTGAAGACCACTGGAATAAAGGCTCTTATGCAACAAAGGACACATTTATTTAATTAAAAATACAGTTAAACAGTAATTTTGTATAATATTATTACAATTCAAAATTTAAAATTACTGACCCCAAACTTTAGAACAGTAGTGTATATTTATATAAATATATCATAAATATTTTAATACATTATATGTTTTATAAACATATTATAATAATATACTAATATTTAAAAATATACATAATATAAATATATATATAAGACAGTGAAAGAGGAAAAAAAGTGACGATACCAAAAGACAAATTATTTTAAAAAAAAATACTGGCAAAATGTAAACAATCTGCTGACTAGCATAACTGACTACTATACAGATAGTGCCCTGTTGGAAAAACGTTGATGGATCTAAACTTAGATTATTAGCAATAAAGTAATATTTATTTACTATTAGTACTGTATTGTTTCCTTAAAGGGGTCATGAATTGAGAAATAAAATTTTCCTTGATTTTGACATGTAACAGGTCATCATACTACAATATACTGTAAGTTTCAGAACAGAAACTTCCTTGTTAGTCAAAAAACAGTTTTTATTTAAACAAAGCCCAGATTACGACTGGTTGTAGAATGTGTCCATTTATTACATCATAGATAGGTCAAAGGCCGCCTCTGCAGAAGAAGATCAACGCCTACTTCTACATCATTGCTACTGTAGCCCCGCCCACTGATTCACACATGACAGTACTAAGTAGTAGGTAGTAGTGATGCGAACAATGGATTAAGCAATAAACTTGCTTTTGAAGAGTGCAAAATGTTGTGCAGTATCATGTTGTGGAAAAACACAGTAGCTTGATATTTTTCCAGTGTTCATTGAATTTGCAGAGAGCCTGAAGTTAAAAAAAACGTGTATTTTTACTGTGTCACTATTGCTTTGTTACAGCTCGTTTGATATGTACGGATTATGTATATATTTCTAACTAAAATCACCAGTGACCAGTGATTCCTGATATGTAATGATTCATGTACAGTCAGATGTTCTTTGTCTCAAAATCAGTAAATCAGTGACTACTGGTCAACTTCACGTTGTTTCTCTTAGTAGGATGAAAATAATCTGTTATTTGAACTGCAATTAAATTATATATATCAAGCAATCAAAGAATGCTTCCTTTACAATAGCTGGAGCTGTCAATCAAACAACGCAAGAGTTCTGGACTCAGAATCAACCAATCTCTTATTTGCATTATTGTGCTTGCACTGTTAGTTATGATGAAAGCATTTGTTAGTGTGCAGAAATCGAGTTATGATGAGATCACTGCATTCATGCACTCAACATGTCTTTGATCGTCTACATGTTCATCACTGCAACCTTTCATGCCACAATCTCAATATACCACAATCTCAATATAATGCTATAATTAACACTTTTCACAATTAGTAAACCTTGAGAACTGTAATAGTAAAAACGTGCTAAAAGTTTTTAAGAGTTCCACATGTAATACTTAGCTAAGATGTTAGCCAATCACAGCAGTGGATGTTTACACAAGTCTCACAGCAGATACGCTTTTAAAACAGAGCGTTCAAATCAGAGGGCTAAATCAGGGTAGGAAAAATGCCTTTTATTTCTAAATTATGACAATTTTTGATGTAAAAATCATACTAACATTATAAGTGCACCCTAGGAAACATTATAAAATAATAAAATAATGTAGTTCAAGACCCCTTTAAGCACTTCCTTGTGTCATTGTCCAGTCCATAACATATTTTGTTATTGTGTCTGTATCATTAAATGACAGACACCATAAGTGGATGTAATATTTTGTAAGCAGCTATTTAGCAGATGCTTTTATTCAAAGTGACCTACTGTACACTTATTTTAGGCACATCCATTGCTCAAGGGCACAAAGGTTGTGGGTAATGGCTAGCTCCTTAAGAGGCTGAGATTTAGTCACTATAACACCCTGTTTTGTTAGCAAATATTGTGCCAAAGTAGGCATGTAAAATATGCTTGGAATTTGTGCTACTGTCTCACTGTGAGCTGCATAAAGCAGCTAGTGAGAAACGCATTAACGCTTAGAAAACGTTCTGGCCCATTATAAACAATGCTGGAAGGTCATCCAGCCATGATAAATTATTTAGATTACTGTGCCTAACATTTTTTATTTATTTATTTATTTATTTTCAGAGAAATGGTTTTGAATAATGGGCACTCGTAATAGCTTAACAAGCAAAGGATAAAAAAAAAATCCCCAGTTTCATAATCATGAAAAAAGGAAAGAGAAGTGCAGCTTTGAAAATAAATGTTCTTTTGACAAGCTTAAAGTTAATACAATACATATAAGCTTGTATGGATATATATATATATATATATATATATATATATATATATATATATATATATATATATATATATAAAACAATTTCAATAAGAGTACTCAATTAAAAATGCTCAATTATAATTAATAATAATACATAAATAAATATATAATTTAATATAGCATTCGTTGCAATGTTGCAAAATTAGTTTATAAAATGTGAGGTTGCATTATAAAATCAACAGTGAACCCAGAGGGTAATACAGCAAACATCTATTGCTTATAAGTGTCTCTTTCCAACTGATTATGTGATTTGTAACTTTAGGATTTAAGTGAAGAGCTGAATCAAGGTTGAGTATGTGTCTGAAAAGCTAAAGAAAGATGCAGGCACAGTCAGCAAAGGCTAATACCAAGCCATCGTTGACTTGCAAGAATGCGTGTCAAGTGTGTGGTTTTCTGTGACGGGTGGATGAGCTTGTTAACTCACAGTAGACATCCACTCGGATGGATTTGATGGCGGGAGTGCCGAGTCCGTTCTCAGCCTTACAGTAATAACGGCCGCCCTGGTGCCTCTGGATGCGGGTTATGCGCAGTGTCTCATTGAATACGCTGGAGTCCTGGAAGCGGTCAGTAGCACTGCCTGCTGTCTTGGTCCATCGTATCTGACATGAAACAAAGAGAGAGAGAAACAAAAATAACAGCAGCTTAAAAAGAGAATCATAAGCAAGTGGTTTAAACTTAAAGCAGAGTGTTTTTCTTAGTTCAAACAAATTGGCAAAATAAAAAAACAAACACCTAATTCAATAACACTGTTTTTAATATCAACTATGACAACAATGGTGGAATAGATTTTGCTATTTTAGCTCAAATTATGCTACAAACTGTATTTTCAGGCAGGTCCTTATGTATATTTGTACTCATGTTGATTCGACTGCTTCTACTACTCTCACTTGTAAGTCGCTTTGGAGAAAAGCGTCAGCTAAATGACTAAATGTATATTTGCAATCCAGGGAAAAAAAGGCAATGTCTAAATTGCCTGAACATTTGCTCTTTAAATTTCCATTCTTACAGTCAGACGCCATGAGTGTGGCGTAATTTTCCCACTCATTTTTCTACAAGTGGTTTGTCTCCTCCTCCTTGTCTGTCTCTGGTGAAGTACACTGGCTCATATATCCTCAAACATGGTAAATAATGATATAAAAAAGACAAAATTATAATATTGTATTAGTATTATTAATATACAACTTTATTCATATTTTATTTACATATTTAAGTTTTCATTTTAATGTATTAACTAACATGAACTAACAATGAGCAATACATTTGTCATAATATTTATTAATCTTTGTTAATGTTAATAAAAATCTAGCTGTTCATTGTTTGTTCATGTTAGTTCACAGTGCATTAACTAATGTTAACAAATACAACATTTGATTTTAACAATGTATTAGTAAATGTTTAAATTAATATTAACTAAGATTAATAAATGCTGTAGAAGTATTGTTCATTCTTAGTTCAGTATAATCAAAATACTTTCTATTATGTGATTACACTGCAACATGATATTCAAAAAAAAAAAAAAAAAAGGTACTTTGCCTGGCTAATTTTCTCCCCGACACTACATGAAATAACTTGGGGCAGGGATACAGAAGAACCATCTCCAGTTCATGTCAAGTTCCATCATATCACTGTGTGATAAGTTTAATATTGAAAAATAGCAACTAAATGTGCTGCTGAAGTTGTTTAAATGACTTTAGAACATTTCTAACTGTGATGCTACTGTTTATGTTCAAGATTTGACTTGGAAATGAGCAAATACTCTACCACAGATCTGATCTCCAGATCAATACATGGCATAAGCTCTGTTTGGATGGCAATTATTTCACAGCAGGATGTCTGTAAAACAAAATCTGTATGTCATGAATTTGGATGGCAATTAATTCACAGAGGACGAAGGAGTTCTGTCATCTGACAGCTTGGAAGTTTTTTTGACGTGGTCTATTTTTTTAGATTTTTGATTCTGACAGCAGTTAAAGGGTTAGTTCACCCAAAAATGAAATTTATGTCATTAATTATTCACCCTCATGTCGTTCCACACCCACAAGACCTTCGTTAATCTTCGGAACAAAAATGAACAAATTAAGATATTTTTGATAAAATCCGAGAGGTTTTTTATATCCAAGAAAGCAACGAAATTACCACATTCAATGTCCAGAGAAGTAGTAAAGTCATTGTTAAAATAGTCAAAGTGACTACAGTGGTTCAACCTTAATGTTATGAAGCGGCGAGAATACTTTTTGTGCAACAAAACAAAAATAACGACCTTATTCAACAATTTCTTCTCTACCCTGTCAGTCTCCTATGCAGTTGGCGCAGTTCAGGACGCTGACGCAGGAGCCGGAAACTGTGTAGGAGAATGACAGTGTAGAGAGGATATTGTTGAATAAAGTTGTTATATTCTCGTCGCTTTATAACATTAAGTTTAAACCACTGTAGTGACATTGACTATTTTAACGATGTCTTTACTAATTTTCAGGACCTTGAACATCTTAATTTGTGATCTGAAGATGAACAAAGGTCTTATGGGTTTGGAACGAAATAAGGGTGAGTAATTAACAGAAATTTCATTTTTGGGTGAACTAACCCTTTAAATCACTTTCTACCAACTATAAATGTTGAAATTACATCATGTTACCTAAAGAAATACTGTATATTTACAGCCTACAGACTATCAAAACAGTAAATATATTAAATACATGAATGACACTTTTTAAAACAACATGAACCCAGTCTATTATTTTCTTACTTAATTGTCTCATTAAAATGTAATATGGCAAACAATAATTTTTCATGGTAAACAAATAAATAGTGTACATCTCAAATAGCAATTAACTTACATTTTTTTATCAACACCCACACACAAATATAGTATAACCCAGAAGAAAGCATGGAGAAACGAGGGAAAGAACGCTGCACAAGGAGCTCAGCCGGGCATAGAGGAGAGGGAGAGAGATTCTGTAGCTCCCTCTGTGTACACTCTATCTGCCAACCAGCCAGACAAGTGGAGCAAATTGCCCATTCAGGCCTGGCTTGGCCTTACTGAGTCCTGAGTGAGACTTACTGTGTAGATGACCTACATTACAACAGAACCCCCCTTTATCATCCCTGCTGCTCAAGAACCTCAGAGGCGGGAGCTACTCAGCTTGAGTCCAGCTACAAAGATCAAAGCTCCGCCTTCCTCTTGCAAGTAGCAACTTCTTCCTCACCCCAACTATTAGCCCCTCTCTTACTAATTAAAAGCATTTTTCAGCTTTGCAATTTTAAAGACCATGCACTGCTTCACCTACACTCATAAAAATAAAAGATTTTCGGAGAGAAGAACCTTTCAGTGAACAGTTTTTAACACTTTGGAGTCGGGAAACGCGTTTGGCTGGATTATTTTTCACATAGCAGCAAAATCAACTTAAAATACTCCGTCATTTTTTTGTCATAGAGACAGAAGTAATGTATCAGTTGAAACTATAGAATGTCTTCTTTTATTTAAGTGATCTGTCGTCTCCCTCTGAAGGAAGTCCAATCTGATAGTCCTCAGAAAATGAACTGTAACTTAGTGAATACTATTCACAAAGAAAATGAGACATATGTCTAAAGAAACGCTGAAATGTCAGGTTTTAAATCATGTAAGTCAAATTGAAAACAAATATTCTCTATTTATGTAATCTGTATGAAAACAGCAGATTCATGAGGCGATACATTCAACAGAGTGAACATCCGTGTCAGCTCGGAAAAACGCATCAAGCTTGGTCAATTTCATGTAGGTTACTTTTCATCGTTTTGAGATGCGATGAAGAATAATTCTAAAAGGATTTACCTCAGTGGAAGAGCTGGTTCCTACTAGATCGAGCCGATGATTGTGAAAGGCAAGTTGCTTTTTATTCTTAAATTCTTTATAGTGATATAGTGTCTGTGAACATTAAACATTAAATAATATTTCACAGTATTGCAGTTTTTTTTCTGTATTTTTGATCAAATAAATGCAGGCTTGATCACAAAAATCATGTTTTCTGTTAAGAGTGGACATTATATTAACGTTAATACAATAGCTGATATGATCCAGATATCAGCATGCTCACAGAGGTTTTTTTTCTTTTATCTTACAGATTTGAGAATCATAGTGACCAGATATTGGTCAACACTGGACTGCATGCATATGATACCAAGATCACTGACTGGAAGCAGGAAAGGATTTCCCCCCCCCCTCCATTGCAGAAACACCAAATGCCAGGTAAGTGATGTTCACATATATCTTTAAACATGATTTATTTCCAGGTATAACTGCATACTCAAAATGTGTCTTAGATTCTCATTTATATAGTAAACTATATTTTAAATAAACTTAAAACAAAAAAAAATGATATATGTCTTTTGTCATTGCATTCTTTCTTAGTTAACTCAGTCACATTCCTGACCTAATGGCTCATTATGCGGCTCACTAGGGGCAGGATCTTAATCTCCTCAGGTGTGAATCACAGCATTATTTATAAAGATTCACGGCTCTTGGCATATGGGCTCCCTAAACAAAAAGTGTCTTTGAATTTTAAAATCAATACATTGTTTTTTGTGTCCGAGTAAGCAGGATAATTTCCACATAATCTGAAGCAAAAACTCTAGACTAAAATATACAATTCCCAAAAGTCTTGTGAAAAAACATTTAGTATGCATTTTGAGGCCTTATTTCAGTGACTTTTTTTTTTAAACCACGCATATACGCAATACTCTCAAAAATACAAACATGTACATACTTGTTGCTCACATATTATTGTAGCCTAGTTTGTGCTGAATACAGTGTAATGAGACTTTTGTCATTAATATGTTTATAAACAACTGAAAAAAGCACAAATGTCAGGGCATGTCAAAACTACTCCAGGCCCCCAAATCAGCCTCAGACTTCAGAGGGTTAAAAGAACCATTTTTTCTGAGGAACTATGTTTTTTTCTTCTCTTGAACGTTTTTCAACTATAAAGAACCTTTTGTGCAGTGGTAAGGTTGTACATGGAACCACAGATGCCAATAAAGAATCTATTTTTAAGAGTGTAGTCCTCGGTTTTCCTTTCGCAAAGAAAAAAACGTGGTTTAAAGCCCAACAGAGTCGTAACCTTTGGACGTGGCAGAATGAAATCCATTTCATGCTTTGCTGAGGATAGAGGGTGGGCAGATTTGTTTACACACGTATTGGATGTTGGTTAGGAATAACGGCGTATTGGAACTCATGGGGCTTAGATACGCTGGCTTTCTTTGTGAGCTCGAACAGGAAATAAGGCAGCTAAAGAAAAGTGCTTAGTCCTGTACGTCTGCATGTATTGAGGTGGGCTATAGCTGACAGCGCACAAATAGGAATTTCTACTTTCAGAGGGGAAAAAGTGGAACTGAATAATTGGTTGTGCATTATGTGGCAGCAATTCAGTACAACACTTAAGAAAAGATGACCCAGTCAATTCCTTAAGACTTATTGTACTTTAACTTCTTTCATTTTTTGTATAAATTCAAGACTTTGGGACAGCATGAAATAAAAAAGTAGCAAATAAATCAAAAAAGTCTTTTATTATTTATTTCTGTGTTAGTAGAGATCATGACTCAAGCGATATGTTGGGGGTGGAAAGTAAAAAAACAATTTGACGGCAGCCCACTGTCTTCACAACCGAAGTGCCTCCATAAATAGTCATAAAACAGTGGAAATGACAGTCCTTCAGACCTCATGCCATGTAATACTAGGGATGGAGATTTTTCATTTAGATCATCGATAGGTTTCAAAAACGAGTAATCGAGTACTATAAAAAATATGACATTTTAGTAAAATAAAAATATGACATGAAAACCTGTCTATGTAAACATGAACACGTGATTAGAACACTGTTAGATTATGATGCAGCAATGTTATTAAGAAGCATCTAAAAAGAATAGCGGAAAAGGAATAGTGACTTTATGCCAACAAACTGAAGCCCGTCCTATGATATTAATCAGATAACTCAGAAACATAACATAGACATAACATTACAACTTGTATCTGCAAAAAAAGGATGCAAATGCCAGTGAACTTTAAGTTATGCGCTATAGCGAGAGTGAGATAGAGAGAGCTCCCGCCGTGATGCGCTTTCAAGAAAATTTGTACTTTTTGATCAACCAAAATGGTATTTTACAGTATGAAAAATCACTGATGATCATAGGCGCCTATTTATGTTTCTGCCGGTGAGTGCCCACTCTCCATGACAAAAAGCACGTTGAGATTCGTACTCGTGAATTACATGGATGCGCTCTCGCGTGCGTTACAAATGCGCTCTCGACATTAACAAATAGAAACTGCCTCAAATGGACTATAAAAACGAAAAGAAAGCCGTGTCTGAAGGCTTCAATCGATTTTTATTGGTTGAAATGAAATGAGAATATCTTGTGTTTTTCGTGGTTGCTCGGGGGCTCGGCGCCTATGCTGATGATTATTGTTAAATTAATTATGAATATAATTTAAAGGATATTTTCAGCACAAGATAAAAGCTTGGCGCTGCACAGCTTGTATTGAACTGTATTTTCATCTATCTTGTCAAAGTGAAGCCAGACATTCTCTCTCACGTCTTTTGACGCATGCTGTAGCAAGCTAAACAATCAGAGCTTAGGGCGCCGCCCAAAGTGCTGCTGAGAAAAAATAAATAAAATTCGATCATCGTTTACATGATCGATCGTTGCTGTCACAGTCGAGTACTCGATCGCTGTTGCACATCCCTATATAATATAGAGGAAAATGTTGTTTCTGAGTAAAGGAAAGAAAGGAAATTTACTAATTACAGTAAATGTAACTCAGGATTTCACTTTAAAGGGCCAGTTCACCTCTTAATAAAATTTCTGTCCTTATTTACTCTCCCGAATGTTGTTCTAAACCTGTATGACTCTCTGTATTCTGTTGTTTTGTCCATTCAAAGAAAAGTCAGTGGGGTCCAATGTAATTGGGTTGAAGTTCAACAGTTTCAAGCTGCGAAAAGGACATAAAGGTGGTGTAAACTTAATCCAAGCAACTCCAATCTTCTGAAGTGATCCAGTTACTTTGTATGATGAAAACCTAAATTTAAGTGGTTATTCACTAGCAAATCAAATCAAAGATTCTCAAAGGAAATATCGTGATACATCAATAACAACAAACCTTGTGTATGGAGCTCTTTCATGCTGCCTTTATGCAGCTTGAAACTATTGGACCCCACTGACTTTCACATTCATCAAATATCTTTTTTTGTATTCCGCAAGAAAATGGCATGCGGGTGAGTAAATGATGACAAAAATTTCATTTTTGGGTGAACTATCTATCCCTATAAAGTATTTGCTAATGTCATAACAAAAAAAAGTGTATTACAAAAAATAAAATAACCATGAAAAATTAAGGTACTCTTTTTTTGAAGTATTAAAAACATTTTTAGTTCATCCTCATAAATTTGTCAAGTCTGAGATTTCTGCCCCTGCCAGCATTAAGTGGATCAGTGCCACGAAGCGCCTGAGCCAGAACACTGATGGGAGTTCTGTGACGACGGGCCCAGTGTGTCAAATGCAGACAGAATGTGCCCATAAAGAGAGCTATAAATAGCCTCCAGCCCCCTCAGTCTATCATAAAGCAGCCCTGGGCGTATCTTTCCCTAGTACACTCACTGTCTGTGGGATCTATGGGAACTGGTTCAGTAATGGAAGAGCTAAAACAAAGAGTTGGTGAAATCTTGGACAGGGATATCTTAGATAGAAATCCATCTAAGATGACCCTGGTGCTAATTTGACTAAGAGAAAGATTCAGGAATAGAGTCATAAATAAAACTGTGGTAATTAGGACACATGGTGAGTGTGTTTTGTTATAATTCGCAGTGCTAGACTAAAGACAAGAACAGTATTTATTTGTCATATGTCTGGTTGTGTGTCATATTTGGTCAATTCACTGGTTGGTCTGGCAAATAAAATAAAATAAAAAAATAAAATAAAATAATTTGTGTGGTGAAATATAACGGAACCCAAATGCAGCTTTAATTTAAACAAGATGATAAGACATGAGATCTTGTAATATGTCATGGGAAACAAGTAAAATCTGCCAGAATTTGCTGCTAGGAATAATTCTTAATGGACGTCAACAGAGAAAGACGTTTATGAGACCAGATGGTGTAGTTACGGCATCAAACAGCAGGGGCTAAAGAGCTCCTGCTAAACAGCCAAACTTTGAACTATTGGTAGCAGTGGTGTGCACGGGGGTGGGGGTGGGGCGGGGGGATTGATCGCAAAAGCAAAAGAGCCCTTTGCGGTCGCGTTGCGGTGCCCCCATGTTCCCATTTCTCCTCCCCCAGAATGCGATTTCTACCGAGGGAGACCCACAACCACAACCAACACCCCAACGTGATTGCGCCCCTGCCTTCCCGGAGGTTGACTGTTTCTGTTTCTAACAATAACACATAATGGTCTTTGACACTTCATCCTTTCATAACCAAACTGTATGATGTTTTGTTTGTACTGTCTCACAGAACTGAGATGTGCCAGTACCGGTAAGTTTTGAAATTTTAAATAATAAATGTTCCTGTAGTACACTTTCCGACAGCATACTGCATTATGAGATACCCTCTGCTTAGGATATGCCTGGAAATAGTGATATTTCATGTTTACTGTCATTAACATTCCAAAAGCAGAGATGGCAAGACTGCTTTAAAAAGTAGATAATTCATTAAAAATCTTTCCTTATTTACACTCAAGGTAAGGGAGTCAGCAAAAGCCGGAGATGAGATGAGAAGCGGCACAAGTTTATTTATTCAAAATGAGGCTGCCAGCAAAAATCTTCCTATCTTTCTACAATGAAGACTGGGAGGCAAAAGCAGCACAGAACATTCAAAATGCATTAGGGTTTTCACAGCCAAAAAAACTGCCCTCTGCATGCACCGACGCAACTCAACACGTGCTTGCATAAACAATTAAAACAACAAACTGCCTGAATATCAGTCATCAAACACAGAATTTATGGATCATTAAATGATCCATGAATTGTACTTTGCTTGAATTTGATAGTGTTTCTGTTTTATGTTGGACACAAAACCCCATATATAGTTTAGACTGCAACAGTAAAAATACCATTCATTTTCTCCATAGGAGAATTGATTTTTAACAATAATTTAAACCTTTAAAGACAAACCTACTGTGAAGTTGTTAATCTATGGTATTTTGAAGCCATCGACTTGCATAATTTCTGTTTATTTTATTTATTAATTTCTTAGAAACAATCACGTTTAACTGCTGAATTCCAGGTGATAAACTACATTAGCCATGAGGCCCAATCACGGCAAAAGAACTGCGCACTCCAATCTTTAAATGAGTGGTTTTAAATTCCTCCATCATTTTCAATTAGATTCAACATAGCTGTTAAGTACACAGTCCTGTACCTTTGTCTTTTTGTCTTATTTTAAAATATTTTTTGCTTTAAATTAAAATTTACAATGTTGTGATTCACCTTATGTGGTTTATGGCTTATGACTCTTTAACAAACACTTCTAAGCCATAACTAAACCCAACAATGAGGGCCATTATTTATTTTTTATTTACAAACAGCATATATAAATATATATTCACTCTCATTACAGGATGTAATGAGTAGATGTTTTACCAGTGCCCAATTTTGTTTAGGAGGCATTTTATGACTGGCTCTAGAACAAAAAAACTGTGTCCGGAACTGACAACCTGCGAGCAAATATGGCAGATTTCAAATCGCATACTTCCAGGGAGTCCTACTACATCTACTAAATCATCTGACATTAAGATGAATGGGAATGATGATGGATAGATTTCTTCAGGTAATACAGACCCCTTCTTGCTCCCCTCCAGGTCTGGGGCACATGGGGTGGCGTCTTCCTCCAGTGGCTCGCCATCCCAGGGCCCCATTGTGCATGCAAACAGCCCGAGGAGAGATGCACTTAGCACTTAACAGCAGTGGTGATGAGGCACCATTACCTTCAGGTGTACCTCATCACACACTGCCTGCCCTGTTCATCTCTTATGCCTGTTCCGGTCAGGAACCTGGCTGCAGGGCAGCGAACAAAATGGATGGCACGGCTCTGATACGAGGAAAAGAACGTCACAAGACCACTAAAAAAAAAAGCAAACTCCTCAAAGAAACCGTGTGTAGAATGCAGGCTTACCTCAAAACTATGACACCACAGCGCTAGGAGGATTTTTTAGCAAACATTTAGACTCTTGCTAGCTTTCTGAGGTCTGACAGTGCTCCTCAGGGAATCACTGAGCTCTTTTGCAGACGTGCAGATTCAGTGATTTCCCTTGTGGCCATCTCTTCCCCTGCACTAACTCAGTGGGACTGCTCTTCCTCTTCACTGAAAATGCAGCACTGAGACCAAGATGAGAGGCGTAGAGTGCTGCCTATCTAAAACCGTACACAGGCTATGGGACTGATAAGCCCTCTGCAAGATACGGCGAGGAGTGGGGCGTTGAGAGAATTAAGACCACTTGAGTGAGGGTGAAATGGAGAGTACTGCAGCAAGTCCAGAAGCGTAACAGATGAATGATACATACAGGAGTGCATGAAGCAGAAACACAGAATGTTGTTATCTTCCTGTGATAATCAAAATGTCATATTATTCAGGATTATATTGCATCCTCTTGAGCTGAGAAGCATAACATTGATTTAGGATGCACAGTAGCACCAAATATAGTATAATTCCTGCCTATTTTGTCGCTAGCTCATATTTGAGTAACATATAGGGTAGAGGAGAGTAGAGGAGAATACATACATAAACATATTTCAGGATGAGAAGAAAGCAACTGTAACACAGGACGGCATGAAATATGACTTTAAAAAGTCTGCCCCACATTAGGGATAAGCTGCGTCATGACGAAGTTTAAACTGAATCATTGGGGAACACTTGAACAATTTACACCTCAAATAAAAATATGAATATAAATGAGAAAAGGTGATTTTCTAACACACAGTCCCATTTAAAAATCTTTTTTGCCTGCAAATTATTCACATTTTCATAAATGCTCAATATTCCGAATGCTTTTAAATAACATTTGTAATATTATTTCCTGCATATGGATACAAAGCTTCACAGTTTACCCCACCATTTTGGAAATTCTTCATATATAATCAAACAAAACTTAATTAATATAAACTAATTTGCACAATTTTAAACACGGGCAATCCATTAACTTGTGTTATATATATATATATATATATATATATATATATATATATATATATATTATTTATTTATAGACAGAGAGAGAGAGAAAATTCATTTTACCTGTCATGTAGAAAATGTACTTTGACAAAAAAAAAAAAAAAAAAAATTTATTTCTCACTTGTATTGCATCTCTGGCAGGAAACTGTATATGATAGACTGTCCAAATAAAGCAATTTATCACAAAAACAGTGCACAGATTTCTATATTAAGGAGGCGGCACATCTTACCCCACATCTTATAATAAATATACCAGTTCAGAGTATACAATTCTACTATATTGTATTTTTCAACACCACAGGATATCAACTCAAATTTATTTTCCATTTCTAACCATTTTCATCTATGTAGCACACTTTATGAAGTTATTTTTTTCTTATTTAGATTTATGAGGTACCCTTTTCATTCCACTTTTCTTGACTATATTTTAAGTCAGAATGAGAATACTTGCAATGTGATTCAAACCATGAAGATTCATGATCGGTGCATCCGAAATTTCATACTGAGTAGGTACTACATTTGAATTTGAACTCACTTCGTAACCGTTAAAAAAGTATGTTCTATATAGTATGAATATGGGTAGTATGAATAAAATTCAGATGTACTACATCCGCCATGTTGTTACTGTTACATGATCTGCATCGCTTCACTTCCATTCATAAATCCTGTCCTGTAGTATCACGGGATAGTAAAGTGTCCATCAAATGCGCACTTCAGAATTTTGGCCATAGTAGCAGGTCATTGGCTTAATTTTTCCCCCGAATACTATGTATTCAGACATACCACTCTGTTGACGTACTGTTCGCATACTATATAGTATGAAGTAGAAGTATTCGATTTTGGATGCAGCAAATGTCATTTTCAGATTCTAATCTTGTGCAAACATTCCATCTCACCCACTAGAAGTCCTGCAAAGGTACCCATAAATGATTATCGAAGGGAACAGAGGTAAATAAACACTGAGAGCCTCACCTGTGGCCGTGGATGCCCCGAGACCAGACAGGTCAGCTCCAAAGTCTCCCCCTCCCGGATGGTGTACACCCTCTCTGTGTAGCGCTCCTCCTCAATGTTGCATGCGTGACCGGAGTGGATGATCCGAACATTTGGGGGAGCTGCATTAGGGAAGAAATGAATAAAAGTGATATAGTTCAGTTCGCTGGATCATTTGAGGTCGCATCATCAACCAGCCACACTGCAGAAAGCTGTCATGGAGGGAAATAAAATCCCTGCCACATGAGACAGATGCTTTCAGCCAAATCAAATTCAAGGTGAGGCACTGCAATCATTCACCTTACTCCAGCAGATGTAATTTGCACTACACCAGTTGCTCTGTATGTAGAAGAATCTTGAATGTGCATTTCCAAGCAATTTCGCAGACAAAAATACCCTCATCTAAGCATTACCTTATAGTACATCTCGAAGAAGCGTAGGCGACTGATGAGGCAAAGTGCCTGTATTATTGATTTCCCCTCTAAGCAGGAGAATGGAGCTCCGGTGCACTGCAGTGTGGTTGCTTGATGATGTTTCCTCCACTGATCTCCACTTACCAAGCACTTCAAAGATGCAATTTTTTCTACACAAACTCACATATTCTTATTGACGCTCTCGTGGAATTTCCATTGTTAACTGCATTATTGTAAAATATTTATTACAGTGATACAGAAGAAGTAACAGTGTCTCTAAGCTCAAAATAATACTTCACTTCAATTCCTTTAAATGAAAGGGGAAAACAAAGACAATTTTAATCACAACAAGAAGAGAAATGGGTGGAAAAAAAAAAAAAAAATACTTTTGAAACTCTTATTTTACTTAGCTGATTATATATATATATATATATATATATATATATATATATATATATATATATATATATATATATATATATATATTAATGCTGTCAAAATTAGTGCGTTAACACATGCGATTAAGTCTTGTTCACGCAGATGCTTTTAAACCATTCAAGTGCCACAAGACAAACAAGAATGCGCTGTCTGTGAATGTCGTGTCTGTGTGACACTGTGTGCGCACAGTAAGACGTGCACCAGTATCAAGTTCTCTTTCATGCTTGAACAAACAATAACTCACAGAATTATGTCAAAATGCCCGTTTTATCAAGTAGCCTCATGAGAGCAGTTTTAAATGAGTTAAATAATTTCTTAAATTAACTTAAAGAGTTGTGAAAAAATGAGATGCAGGTCTTAAAGTGACAGCAGCCTAATAAACCAGTTGCTGTGATGTCTGTCATTAATGTTAATCAAAGAACAGTGGCAACAGAGAAAATTGTAGCTTTAATAAAGATTAATCTATATTTCATTTATAATTTATGCAGTGAAGACTGTAAAGTGTTTGATAACTTTATTCAATTTCTGCATATTTCCTACCTGTTAGACAGGTAGGAAAGTCACAGGTAAATGTGTCATTTATTATAATGGGTTTATATAAAGATTGTTTTAAGTTCACTTAAATTAAAATTTGTTATTTTTTTTAAAAGCCTAATAGACGCTGAAATTGACAGCTTTTAGTTATACTGTAATGTTGAATGTCTATAATTAATGTTTAAAAAAAAGAAACAATTTCATAGAGACAACAGAAGCAGTATTACTATCAGTGATACTGGCCTTCATTCACAAAAAGCCATTAAACAAATATTTAAAATATACTGTCTTTAAAGGGTTAGTTCACCCAAAAATGAGAATTCTGTCATTAATTACTCACCCTCATGTCGTTCCACACCCGTAAGACCTTCGTTCATCTTCAGAACACAAATTAAGATGTTTTTCATAAAATCTGATGGCTCAGTGAGGCCTCCATTGCCAGCAAGATAATTAACACTTTAAATGCCCAGAAAGCTAAAGACGTATTTAAAACAGTTCATGTGACTACAGTGGTTCAACCTTAATGTTATAAAGCGACAAGAATACTTTGTGCGCCAAAAAAACAAAATAACGACTTTATTCAACAATATATAGAGATGAGCGATTTCAAAACACTGCTTCGTATAAAGCTTTGAAGCTTAAGAATCTTTTGTTTTTTGTTTCGAAACATGACGTAACGAAGCCTCGTTTACTGAAATCACATGACTTTGCAGTTTGATACGTGATCCAAACCCCTGATTCTTAAGAAAGGTTTAATAAAGCTTCAAAGCTTCATGAAGCAGTGTTTTGAAATCGCCCATCACTAGATAATGTTGAATAAAGTAGTTATTTGTTTTTCTGGCGTACAAAAAGTATTCTTGTCGCTTCATAACATTAAGGTTGAACCACTGTAGTCACATAAGCTGTTTTAAGTTTGTTTTTAGTAGCTTTCTAGGCATTGAAAGTGTTAATTGTGTCGCTGGCAATGCAGGCCTCACGGAGCCATCGGATTTCATCAAAAATATCTTAATGTGTGTTCTGAAGATGAACGAAGGTCTTACAGGTGTGGAATGAGGGTGAGTAATTAATGAATGTGAGAGTAACTGTGAAATTAATACAATATAAAAATATTAACTCAAATGCTTTTAATCGCAATTACAGAAAAAATTTGTTATTAATTAGTTTTTTTTTAATCAATTGACAGCACTAATATATGTTCTTCATATAGATCTGTAGACATGCTAATTTTAATAAAAGAAAATAATATTTGTTTCAGTCATAAACAACTCAGTGATTTTTAATTAATCAGCTGATTATATATCATTAAATTAAATGTATATTAATGTTTTAAAGACATATTGCTGCAATGTAGTTAGCTACTTTTTGCTGCTAGCTTGTATGGAACAATATAGTTTCAAAGAAGTTTCCCAACACTGGTGAGCACTGTTACAACCCTATGGTTTGTGTTTTGTTATATTTATTTTGTTTTGGGAGTGCCTGAATGTGTCTGTCTAGGAACGTCATCTGATTGGTTCCTGCAGGCTGATTGATGCTATGTCCTGATTAGTGCACTGTACTTTAAAAAGCACATAATTTCCTCTGCAATCATTGTGTTCTGAGCAGAGAGAGTTTGATTGTATAGTGCAGAGTTTGTGTGTGTTTGAGAGGTTTTAAAATAATACAGTTTGGTTTGTTATTTTGGCCCGTTCAGCTCCTTAACCTGGAGTCCTAATTTAAGACAATAAATTGATTATCGTCGATCCAAATTCACTGCATTCCAGAGTCTTTCATGTTGAACCTTTTCCCTATATGGAACATAACAAGCACAGAAGTTATCAGGACTGACACCACCTGGAATGAAGACATCTCAGAGATCTAATAATGCACACCAGGCTACTGAGTTTGGGAGTTTGGAAGTTTAAAGAGTTTGGGAAATGACAGGAAACTGTGCCGAAATGCATTATGTTGCAAAGTCTCCTTCTGGATGCTGAAACAAAAAAACAAACAAACAAAAAAAAAAAAAAAAAAAAAAAAAAAAAAAAAACATACACACAAAAGTATTCTCTTCCTGTGTGCCAGCTGCCAGCTCTGCACCCTGGCCTAGTTTCACACCATCTATTTTTAGAAAGTCAGTGTCTTTCTCACAACCCACCATATGACTGTGCTAATGTCCTTCCATATGACGTCAAGAATTCGTGAAGCAGACATCACTGAACAGGCCTCAAAGGGACATGAAGAAGGTGGTTTTTGGATTATTATTGATTAAAGAGGCTGCATTGAGTGCTTTCTGACGTCTACAATACGACATCTGGATGCTCCCTGCAGACTGGAGACCGCTCATATATGCAGAAGAGGATTATCTTATCTATATGAGTCATAACAATAACGTCATGAGGGAATTATATGACACAGTCATTACAGATATTCATCTCAGGCATCTCATCATGCCAGTGCATATCATTGTTAGCTAATCTTTCCAGTGCTAAAATGCATTCATATTTTCACACCAGACAAATGTCCTACCATGTGTTTAGTATACCCTACTTGAGTCATCTTGGAAATTATTTTTAATGTAATACATTGCATTGTGCCATTTCAAGCAAAAAAATAAGCATGTCAACATATTCTAGACTTGTGATGGTGTGGAATATTTCAAACTAAAATGGCTGCTGCTCTTCTTGTTTTCAAGGTTACTGAATGTCCTCAGATCATTAGCATTCAAGAGTCAACAATATGACAACATTTCTACAAATAAAGGAAACATTAAATAAATATATTTTGTGACAGGGTGAATATGTTATTCATTATGAATCCTGTCAAGCATGAAAAAACAAATTCTGAATGTTAGATAAGAGTAGAACTTGCCAAGTTGGCTCCTCTGAAGACCTAAACGATGTCACTTCCTCTTCCATATCTCATAAGTGTTGTGGAAGAGGGAAGTCAAAACTCACAGACACATTTAAAATGATTTAAATAACCATATAAATTTAATAAACTATTTAATTAGCTGTTTAATTTAAATTAAGAGTCAGAGTTGCTTTATTATCATTTCAGCTCTATACAGCCTGTACACAGTAAAACGAAACAGCGTTCCTCCAGGACCATGGTGCTACATAAGACAAACACCGGATGCAAGACTACAAAACTAAACTGTACTTAATTAAATAATAAATACACTAAACAAAATAAGGGCTTAAAAAGAAAATTAAAAATAAGTAAAACAGTGCAAACAGCATGAGGCAGTAAAAAATTTTTTACAAAGAACAGGGCACAGTAATAAAGAGACAAGGACGAGTAGTTTTTTTTTTTGAGTGTGCAAATGTGCAAAGTTTGCAAGTTCAGAGATTAAGTTAATGTGGATGAACGTGTATGAGTGTGTGTGTAGGCCTGTGTTTAAGTCCAAATTTTTATGCTCTTCCCTCGCTAACTTCCCTCTGTCTCGTTCTCTCGGATGTACGTCTTTGCTTATGTTGCACAAGTGCCCACTACTGGCGACACCCTTGCAATGGGTTTAAATGGAATGCCCTGATCACCTGGAATCCGCTATGGAGCTATTATTATTACAGTTTTTTTACGCACCATTTTATAGGCCTGTGTGTATGCTTGGGCTGTTAAAAAAAAAAAAAATTATAAATAAAAAATAAACAAATATTAAAACATTAATATTAAAAATCAAATATATATAAAAAAAATGAAAAAAATACAATAAACTGCATAAAAAACAGTCAGCTTAAAGGTAGCTACAAGTATTAAATACTGTTAAATGTCAAATTAACTCTAATATCTAATTTTTCTTTTATGCTAAAAATCATTAGGATATTATGTAAAGATCATGTTCCATGAAGATATTTCCTACCGTAAATACATCAAAAATGTATTTTTGTAAGTAATATGCATTGCTAAAGACTTCATTTGGACAACTTTAAAGGCGATTTTCTCAATATTTAGATTTTTTTTTTTTTTTGCACCCTCAGATTCCAGATTTTCAAATAGCTGCATCTCGGCCAAATATTGTCCTATTCTAACAAACCATACATTAATTATTCAGCTTTCAGATGACATATAAACCTCAATTAAAAAAAAAAAAAGACCCTTATGACTGGTTTTGTGATCCAGGGTGACAACTGAATTATAATAATATAATATAATATAATAAATATTTTTGTGTTTAGTGCACTGCTTCAAATGACTTAAACGGTACACCTTTCATGGAATGAATCACCTAACAGAACACTTTTAGCCCAACCCTTATAACATCAGGGATAGCCATTAATCAATTAGCATTTCTTAATTTCTTAATTTATTAGGTGGATTTCAACAGCTGGAACCGAAAAGCCCCGTACTAGATCATGTTTCCGTAGTATCCATATTCACAACAAATCAGCACTCCAATCTCTTGCTACATGTCAAGTATAGCATCGTCTAGAGAATGTGAGTACATATTCTATGAAATAAATAAATAAGGCTGAACTCTCAGTTTAATTTCCTGGAATGTTATTAGTATCTCAGAAAGCAGTCGATGGGCTGTGTGTTGGAGTTTCCTGCCCAGATCAATCAAACCGGCGGCTGTATGATTGCCTCATCCACTCTGGAGGGTGAATCAAGTTTGGGTCTGAATCGCAGTCAACCCTGCATGGGAAATTGAAGCACTTTTGGATGTCCTTCCAATCAAACAAGCTTTGATTTCAATGGTAATATCTGCCTGCATCCCCTCCCAAAATTGTTCATGTGCCTGCAGTCCCACAGAGAGGAACAAAGATTTATAATACAATTAGAAAATGATTCAGTTTAAAGGTGATCAATTCATGTTAATTTTTGTTTCATCCAGAAAACCAGTGAGGAAAACAAGGACTTATAAGTCCTCCAACAAGTCACTTATATAACACATTAAATGGGTATCAATAAATTGAATATGTGGAGTCTCAAACAAATAACAGAGTTAACATATATATATATGTGGTGGTTTCAGTGGACTGGGCATAATACAATAAATATTCATGATTTATTTGCAATTATTTTTTGCATTATTAATGTGCTTTTTTTTTTTTTTTTGGCCATTAAGTTTCATAAAGAGTGTTTCATTAGAATAATCACCATTAATTGACTTCAATGGTTGTTTCCTTGAAATGTTTGGGGAAAAATCCTTTCAATCTATTTCAGAACAAACATAAATATTGAGAAATATATCTTAACTTTGTGAGAAGGCTGAAAAAAATATACAAGCCCTGCTGCTGTGTAGTATGATGAAAACTGCTAGTTACATTTTCTTTCTGATCACGTTACAAAAACAAACATATGACACGGCATTAGAGAACACATTTAAATTTAGAGCCATAGTTATGGGTATAAACATGGTAATGAACACTGATGGAAAGCCATTCTCAATTGCGCTACCAACAATAATGGAAACAGACATAAAAGCATAAAGCTGTCTGAGACTCCTTTATTCCTGTGCAGCAGACACATTTGTTTATTATACGTTTGAGAAGTCTGGCATCTGGATGAAAAAGATCAGAAAAACACTATACGGATAAAATGAACATGGAGGATATACTTTCATTTTTCAGGTTAAGTAACCATTCTGTCAAATTATTACATTTACATAAGTTTTTTTTTTTTTTTAAAGCAATGTATTTTAAAATAAATAATACAGGTTACAGATCTTTTTTCTTTCTTTATTTTTTGTGAGTAAATATATTATAAATGTAATGGATGGATGGATGGATGGATGGAATCTTTGGTCAGGGGTGCCCAATCCTGTTCCTGGAGATCTACATACTTGCAGAGTTCAGATCCAACCCTGATCCAACACACCTGTCTGTAATATTCAAATGGTCCTGAAGATCTTAATCAGCTGGTTCGATCAGGGTTAAAGCTGAACTTCACAGGAAGACAGATATCCAAGAACAGGATTGGGCACCCCTGTTTTTGGCTACGTTCACACTGGCTACGTTAACATGCACCCAAATAATCCATTTGTAATTGACGGCTCAATCGGATTGAAAAAGTTCATGTAAACACCTTAATCGATCCGATTGAGCTCGATCCGAATGAAATTTCGATCGGATTGGAAGGGGTGGTTTATTCCTTTTCTAATCCGATCCAACAGCAAAAAATTACCATGTAAACGCTCTCTAGGGGCATGCACAGTGCAATGTTGACACGCATTACACAGTGCGCAAGTTCACGTTCACGTCTTTAGTTGTAAAGATGTATGCCAATAGGCAGTGATGTAGCTGTATCCCTTCGTCATAATATTGGAAATCTTTCCGTTTTAACACAAGAAGGGGAGCCAATGGATACCACACAAGAAGCAACGTGCAAACTTTGCGCAAGAGTTGCCGGTAAAAAAGTCTCAACATCGGTCAGTATTCACACAAGAAATTGAAAGTAATAAGTGACGGAGCTGTCTGACACTGCATTAACGGAGCATATTCTTTCAGAGACGATTTTAACATAATATGCTGATAACGGTATATAACTGTCTTAATTTATTCCATTATTTCTCTTGTGGTACATATAGGCTAGTGAAATAAATGAGAATAATAGTATTTTGTGTTAAACAGGTTGTTAGTCGGTGCTAGAAGTAAAGTTGTGCTTAATTTTGTTAGGAAATATTATAGCCTACACTCTTAATAGTTTTAATTATAGGCCTATAATTCATTGTATAATAGACCTAAAAATTTTTTTAAAACATTTCCAAAGATAGCTAATAGCCTAATCTTTTATTATCCTCACAGCACGTATAATATTAATTTAATAATGAAAGAAGCCAAATAGTTATAATAACAGACTAAAAGAATGTAACAGGCCTACATTAATTGGAAATACCAAATCATCTTAATATTGCCAAGATTTGATGCTTTTGACAATATCTCTGGCTATCGTCGATACTTTATCATCGTCTGTTGATGCAACCTGGGTTACTGCAAGTGTGATTGATATGACGTCCACACGCGTGGCCTCTCTGAGCCATCTGATTTTATGAAAATATCTTATTCTGTGTTCCGAAGATGAACGAAGGTCTTACGGGTGTGGAACGACATGAAGGTGAGTAATTAATGACAGAATTTTCATTTTTGGGTGAACTAACCCTTTAAGTCAAAAATAAATACAGCTCCAGATACTTTAAATATAATATAATATAATATAATATAATATAATATAATATAATATAATATAATATAATATAATATAATATAATATAATATAATATAATATAATATAATATAATTAACATTGGGACTTGCAAAAATTATATGTGCTTATTACAAAAAAAAAAATCATTTTTTCAAATGTCAAATATGTCAGTGGGGTGCCAAATTACAGCATGGCCTCTCTGTTTGCAAACATTAATCCTTTTTTACAGAACAGATTCCTTTTGCTCAATCACTCTAATCAGACACAGGCAGAGAAGGATAATAGCCCTATTGGGTGGAGTGAGCTACTGGGCGGAGTGAGCTTATCACTTTGATACACATGCTATGACAACTGCTGCTGCCCAAGCCCCTCTATTCTCCAGCCGTGAGGATTAACCCCAAGCCAACCTGGCAACCCACTTGTTCATACAATGCCCAGCATTCTACAGCTTGTGGGGAGGTGAGACACATGGAAGAGGACAAACCCACATTGCATTTTTCTAGAAATCTCTATATAGTGACAATCTGAGTTAAATTCATTACGGAATTAATTTATTGCACTTTTTTTATTCCCTCTAAAGTAGGGTTTTTTTTATGCAAGGAGGGCGGCATTAAATACGATTAGCGCCCAAGTCTTGGGTGTGTCGTTTGATGATGCGCTCATTTTGATGACTAATAATGGAGGAGAGGGGCTGCACTGGATGGCAATCATCTGAACCCGCTGGGCCGAGGGCTGATGGAATTTCCTTCCTCCTTCATTTGCAGAGGAGCGCGATTGAATAAGCACTGCAAAACGAGTCATTACTTTTCATTAGCCTGGCACTAATTCTGTAAGGCCAATATACACATTCACATCTGAATTGACAGTGCTATTTCAAATATCAGATTATTTCTAATGGTTAATATATTAATCATGCTGGGAACATGGCTAATTGTGGAGGGGCTCAGAGGCACCACTCAAGGCTATGAAGCTCAACTGACAATGAGTACACAGAGTGTCATCCATCATTATAAAGGGCTGCATTTTTAGGGCCCGAGCACCGGTGGTGCGAGAGCCTTTAATCAGATCAACATCATATTTGGTCAGTCTAGTCTAAAGGGCTTTGCGACGTTAAATTGCGAAGATCTGGAGTTTTCACTGAAGGACGTGTCCGTGGTGGCCTGACAAAATTCAGTGTTTCACCATGAAACAGGAAGTTGTTGTAACTTGGGCATACAATGTACGATATGCCCCAAACCTCACATGTTTTATTAGAGTCTTGGCCTGAAGACATCTACATGCCAGTATTCAGTTACAGTCATAGCACCACCTGCGGGCAACAGGAAATTATAAGTTTTACACTGTGTTTAACTCCTCATAGAGATTTAACCACATCAACATCATATTTGGTCAGTCTAAACTTAAGGCCTTAGCGACGTTAAATTGCCAAGATCTTGAGTTTTCTCTGAACGGCGTGTCCGTGGCGGCCTGATAAAGTTTGATGTTTCGCCATGAAACAGGAAGCTGATGTAACTTGAGCCTACAATGTCCAATCTGCCCCAAACTTCACATGTTTGATAAAAGTCCTGACCTGAAGACATCTACATGCTGATATTCAGGAAGCGTGGCACGTCAAAATGACTCTGCCATATTTTTCCTATATTTACACACTTAAACGCATGTCGTCCACTGTTCACTGTTTTCCTAAGGCCTCCGGGTGGCGGTGGCCCTGGGTCCGGGGGCCCTTTCATTGCTGCTTGCAGCTTTAATATATACTTATATTTCTAAGAGGAAGAACAAAGATTCCTGATATAACTTCTAGCCAAGGATGAATCATGACAAAGTAAAATGTTTTCCTGCTATCCTTACATCAGTGTTTCTTTAACTTTATGAAACGCAAGTACACACAGATAAATTCATACCGACAGCACAGCTGCAGTCTTCTGTCCAGTTCAACTCACACTGAGCTCAACACATGCTTGGTAATTCACTTCGAAATTCACAATGGCTAAACAAGTTATGACAATGTCTTGACTTAATGCAATTTGTCAAATGTGGTTTAATTTTATCAAATGTTGATAAATCATCACAAACCATGCAATGTTAAGCTAACAACTTTCTAATTATATACAACATGTAGCACTGGTATGTAAGAATTACTTGTTGAACTTGTTGAGTGTCAAATAAAATAAATCACTTTTTAAAATATAAGTATACGATTTAAAGATTAGGTACAACATCTGGTCTGGGATTTATGTCATGCCAAATTTATATCATGCCAAATTTAAATTTTACAATTTAAAATAAATGTTTTCTAATCTCATATATCTCTGAATTTTCAGCTCCAATCTTCAGTGTCACATGATCACTTCAACAAATCAATAGGCTTGTTTGAGATACATCAGCGCTGTACAGACTGACGTATGAAATCAAAGTACAGCGAGAACGATTAAAAAGCATAAGGAGTTGTATGCTCTCCAAATGCTATTGTGGTACTTTGATGTCATACGCCGACGCATCTCGAACAAGCCTATTTTAATATGCTTATCAGGGTTGCGTTTAAGTTTATTCTTTTATGCCCTTCCCTCGCTAACTTCCCTCCATCTCATTTACTTCGGATGTACATCATTGTTTACTGTACATTGCACGAGTGCTCACTACTGGCAGAACCCTTGCGATGTGTTTAAATGGAACGGCTAAAGCCCTTGATCACTGGAACCCACAATGGAGCTGATTTATTACTTACAGTTTTTTTCTTTATGAATTTGTTTTATGCACCATTCTATAGGCCTTGCATGTTGGAGAAAATATTAAAAAATTACACAAAAAAAAATGATAACAATACAACAAATATAACTGTGTAAAAAACAGTTTAAGGTAGCTACAAGTATTATATGGTTAAATGTCAAAATAACTCCAATATCATACACTAGAGTGTGGGGTAGTGGTTAATTAAGCGCAATCTGCTGTGACATCACAGTCATGTTGCATTGTGGTCTATGGATCTGCCTGAAGTGTACATAGAGTAGACTTGCTCCCTCTGTCAAAAAACGAGGGGTTAAGGGTCTGTCCAAATAAACTTCCCTCACCCACTTGACGAAGTTGAATGCATTTTGGCGGCAGGGATTCCCTCGAGGGGAAGTGCTTAGGGGAGTTTGCGAGTTTATGTCTAAGGGGCCGTTCACACAGAAAGCTTTTTTTTCCATTTCAATGCGCTACTTTTCCATTGTTTTTCTTCGTGCTCGTCTCTTGCGTCTTTTACAGCTCCTCGCACATGAGTGCCGCGTTTTTAAGATGCCGTGTCAAATTAAAAGAATTTCAAATTTTACACGCAGCGCCGCTCAATGTCAGATCCAAAACAGTGGACCAATCAGAAGAACTCAGAGGCGGGGCAAGCGTTGTGAGCTTTTGTTTACAGTAGCAAGTTGGCATGGCAACTGTTTTATTTGTTCGTTATTGCCGTTATTGCATCACCTCTCAAAAGTGCGTCTCAAGACCCTCACGTTCTGCGCTGTTTAAAAAGCCATTCCTGAGCACCGCGTCTCGCATTTTTAGATTCAAATACGCGTTCTGTGTGAACAAGCCCTAAAAGTGGAGTTAAACGCAGCCTTGGTGCTGGTTATTATCAATGTTTATTGGAAACCATGATACATTTTTCATTAATATTTATTTATATATTTATTTTTCAAAACATTAATATTTAATGTCTTTGCACTATTCAAAAAAACTATTCATTTTCTACAAAAATTTTTTTTTTAAATAAACTTTTAGACCCCAAACTTTTAAATGGTACTCTATATCAAAACAGGATTAATTAATTAACAGACTTATTTTGAATTATTCAGGTTTCTATCATTTCAATTTTTTTCCTGTTTTATGAGGCATGAGACTAACACTGAACATTTCACAGGCTCACACATATTAGCGGGTCACTGGCATTTTCATTCTCAATGCCAGGATATTTTCTTTAATAAAAGTCATTTTAACACTATAACATGCACAGTAAAACAAAGATGATGCCAACAATGCAAAATGCCTAGCTTTGCTTTTTAGAAGAACAGCTTTGGCCTTTTTTCTGCTCATTTACCACAGCGTCAGCTCTGAGTCAACTGCTACGATCATAATAGGTCACTCTTTCTATCCCACAAGCATCCGAGCTGATATGCAATTTTTTTTTTAACTTACTAGTCACCTTTGACCTTTTGATCCATAAAGCCTCATGAATTATGGTGAATTTGATTAAAATGAACTCCACCACCCTGGTCATATGCTTTAACTGTATTTTAACTTTAATTGAAAACTCAGTATGAGGACAAGCTCAGTTTACTTTAGTCTGCGTTGTGATTTTCAGCTAACAAGTCTGGTTTGTTTGGCTTTTGAAATAGTAATGAATTAGTTCTAGATTGATGTCAGCACAGTAGGTGACCTTTCAGGCTAGGATTGGCAAAGTCTGTATGCAGCTTCTGCATATTCTAACAAGGATTGCCTTGCACATTTTTGATTCTCCGCATCCTTTGATCTATTGGTCTGGAACGAGAAAGATGTCTTAATGATAAATGAGATTTTACATTATCTATTTAAAGCTGTCAAACTTGTCAAGTAGCCCCAGGCTACCTGTGCTGAAGTATGTTCTCATCTTTGTGTCCTTTCTTAAGAACAAAATAGTATTTTTTTCCTCTCCATTATTCAAAGACATTTGGTTACATCTCCATTTTTAAAGTAGACAAGACTGAACTTCTATAACACAACAAAATGCTAAGACAACTACAAATATTTATGCCTATATCTCCACTCTTTCATCATTCTTTTTTAAGTTGTACATTAATTCAAAGTGATTAAAGTCGGCCTCAAATGGATGCTCATTTCGTTCAAAGTCTATCACACAGCAATGACTCTGATGCAAAGCTTGTTGTTGTGATTATAATTGCATCACCAGTGTACTTGGTAACTATAAAACCTTTTGGGATATACATTCTGTTTCAAATTTGTTTTCATCATCTTAAAGTGAACCAGCCTATTAAATACAGTGAATTAAAGGGCAATTCTACAAGCAGACAATACAAGGCCATCAGTTCAGGCAGTCTTATTCTAGTCTAAATGCATACTGTATTATTAGCCATACTAAAATAATTTCTCTGTGTAATTAGGACAGGCAATATTTCTGGCCTGCTTTTAAGGTGAACATGACAGTGCACCCTAATATTCAAAGCGCAGAGGGAAAAAGAGTGTGTGTGAAGGAGACATAGACAATGACTCAACTATCAATCTGGTGCCTATTCCAGTTTGAGATGGTGATTTTTAAAATACATTTTTGTAAGCTTTTCCATTTCACTGGGCAAATAATATGCTTAATTTATATAAAATAAATTGCATTGTGCCACCTCATGCTTAAGGTAAATTAATCATTTTTAATATATTTGTATAAAATATTAAAATCAATAAATTATAAAATAATACATATTCTCAAATATATGAACAAATAAACAAACATACTAACACAAACATTTTAATACAACTATATAGTTGTATTCAATTAAATTCAGACGCAAATCGTTGTATTAGACATTAAATATTTTTAAAGTGTGTTAATGAAGGAATTAAATCATTTACATGCAATATTGAGACATGTAATAATGGTTAAGTAGGCATTATTTCAATTATTAAAGAGTTCAAAGACAATCAGATGCTTTGCTTGATCAGAGGATTTCCTTTGTTTTATTAGGCCAGCTTTTTCCAAGCAAAACGAAATGGTTCCCACTCATGTTCGTCATCCTCCAGACACTTCAAACACTTGCCATGAACAACATTTTTAATCCAATAATTATATTCCACAGGGATCCATGGGATCCTTGCAACTGTATTTTAAAAAAACTCTTTCTGGATTCTTTTTTTTTTTTAATAACAGAACTGCTGATTGATATTATGTTTATATTGATATTGATAGTTTGTTGATATTATGATTGGAATTATACAAATGTAAATATAGTCATACTGCTGGATAATACACTATTTGTTGCTTAGTGTAAAATGGAACTGCATGGTAATTTTATAGCCTATCCACCTCATTCCTGACGAGCCTAATGCATTTTGAATTATGGGTGGCACTTCCGGTTTGGGGAACTTCCATTAAAAAGGACTGAAATGAATCATTTAAAATTATAAGGTTGCCTTACAAATAAAGCTTATCTGCCAGTTTGACTGAATGAGCTGTCAATTTCCCTACATGTTTTATTTTCAGACATCATGAGAATAACATAATGCTTGGTATTTTAATGTGACATGTTATAAACAAGAATATCTATGGTAGTGTTGGGTCCGAGTCCACCTTTGTCGAGTCCGAGTCGAGTCCAAGTCCTAACCAATCAAGTTCGAGTCCAAGTCCGAGTCCAAAAGGGGCCGAATCAGACTTGAGTCCGAGTCCTTAACATCCGAGTTTGCGTTGAGTCCGGCCGAGTCCAGAAAGATTTAAATTATTTGAAATTGCAACCGGCCTTTTGCAAAGACCCTCCCCTCTTACTGTTGCTACGTCCGACAAGCCATGACACTCTAACGCCACACATCTTGTTGTCACACAGTGAAAAATACATTGCGAACCAAAGGGGAAACTGACAACGCACCAACAGACAAGACAGAGCATGTTACTTTTGATATGAAATAAAGTCTTAGCTTTCAAATTTTAAGAAATTCAAACAATAAATACCGTTTTGTGGCAGTTTAATGTGTAGCACCTCAGTTCAAGCAGCACGTAAACTGATCATCTCTTCTAGTTACAGCACGAATTTAACATGAATGAACAACAAAAAGATGTCAATACACACCACTTTTCAAGTTCAAGTCCACTGACATCAACCTACTAACTGGTTTGGTTTGTTTGTCAGACAAAATAGGTGAACTCCAGTGAAAGGTCAGTTGTAAACTCAACACTGAGCTCTTAAATTAATATTTTAACCAAAACGATTGCAATGTACAGTTGCAGTCATAAGATTACCTACTGTACACCTTGCAGAATCTGCAAGGTAATGTTCAAGAAGACAAAAAAATGTCTTAAAAGGTTAGTTAACCCAGAAATGTCATTCTGTCATTAATTACTCACCCTCGTGTTATTCCAAACCCATAAGACCTTCATTCATCTTCGAACACAAATGAAGATATTTTTAATGAAATCCAAGATCTAATGCAACTACCACTTTCAAGCCCCAGAACGTGAGTGCTTTGTTTGCGCAAAAAAAACTATTTACCACTTTATTTACAAAATAATACTATCCAAAGTGTGTTCACGCAACGTCAGCTCTTGTGTGAACACAAAACACGTGTCATGATGCTCTTGTAAATGCACATTGCAGATCAATATTTTTGTAAATAAAGTGGTAAAGTATGTTTTTTTTTTTTTTTTTTTGCACAAACAAAGCACTCGTGTCACTTCATAAAATAACAACAGAGGTTAAACCACTGGAGTCACATGGATTACTTTAAAGATGTCTTTCCTACCTTTCTGGATCTTGAAAGTGGTAGTTGCATTGGACCAAAACCTCTCGGAATTCATTAAAAATAATTTAATTTGTGTTCAGAAGATGAACGAAGGTCTTATTGGTTTGGAATGAAATGAAGGTGAGTAATTAACAACAGAATTGTATTGTTTGGGTGAACTAACCCTTTCAGAGCCAGGGGTAAACTTTTGAACAAGATAATGGTGATGTGTACATCTGAAGGGCAGTACTAAATAAATTAATACATTTTTAAACAAAATAAGAACAATTTACACAGATCATTCCATTCAAAGTTTTACACCCCCTGGCTCTTAATGGATGTTTCCTTCTTGAGCATCACTGAATGTTTGCAGCTTTTGTAATAGTTGTGTTTGAGTCCCTCAGTTGTCCTCAGTGTGAAAAGATGGATCTCATACAATCACTTCTAGAAAGGGGTCAAATATGCAGAAGATGCTGGAAAACCAAAGAATGTGCAGGAGATGAAGGATTTTTCTGAAGAACAGAGCTCAGTTTAACTATTTGTCTTGTAATTTGTTTTGTATAAACATTTGTTATGTGAAATAGCTTGTGAAATAGCTTATCAAAAAAAAAAAAAAAAAAAAAAGTGCTAAAGAAGTTATATGTAAAATAGGGCAGAACGATGACAAAATAAAAAGAATTGTTGATTATTTCCCTTGATAATGTCATTGCAATTAATAATGTTGGTTAATAGGATTTACATTAATGCATATCATGATTTATGTAGATTACACATCCAAACTGTTGCCTTCGTGTTTCTTGTTAACAGGCTTGAGACGCCAAAATGTTGCTATGGTTACTATGTCAAACGTCGCAATTTCATGACTCCCACAGAACAACAAATTAGCGGATTTACTCCCACATTTAAATGCAGCTGTCACTCCTAAAACTTTGCAGTGTGAACATAACCACTGGTCCTCTAGCAACATGAAAAACAAAACTATTATTCTGATTGTCAATAGCGTTCACTTTAAGCCACCACATACCAAGTTCTGCACTCTCACGAAAACACTTGTCATCTCTTATAAAGCTTGTGCTGATTCTGAACACATACAATTTGAGCGAATTCTCCGCATGGTGAATCTAAACGCCTCTGATCTGATGGGCCATTGCGTTCACACGCTCACCGTAAATATCTGCGATTGGCTACAATGCTCAACATTGCAACATTTCAATGCAAGTAGTTTTGTTTAGTTTTTGAATAATACTATATTGTGTCCTTCAGTGCCCGGACTCGACTGTACTCTGGAAATTTCCCAAGTCCACAATGTCCAAGTCTGTGTCAAGTCCAAATCTGTGTCAAGTCAGAGTATAAATTCTCCCGAGTGTGTGACAAGTCCGAGTTTGAGTACCTCAACTCTAATCTATGGCAAGAGCTCTTTTCAGTTGCTGCATTCTTTTCCTCATGAGTGTCATGGGGTGTAGGAATAAGGTGGATAAATGTAAGAAAAAAAAAAAAATGGTGTAACAAAGCAATGTGTTTTAGAACTGTAGGAGACACAAATCTCTCGGCATTAATCCAAAAAAACACACACACAAAAAAAAAAACAGCTATAGCCTGTGTTTGTTCAGCATTTGAACCCATGTCGTTGACATTATTGGTCAAAGTTCTACCACTCGACCACAAATTAACTTTCCACAAAAGGCCCTTTTCCAGTCTGTGCACGTTACAGAGAATCGCTCTTCATTCATCTCACTTCGCAATAGTAAAAATAATCAGCATATTGCTCCTAATTTTTTTTCTGGTGACATTTCTGGCACTGACTGTGCATGAGGACGTTTTAGGCTATTTCACCCTGCATTTTAATTCCATTGTTGTGGTTAAATTGCGGCTACATTTTAGCCTACTGTACTTATTTCTTTATTTTTCAAATCATAAGAATGAATTACAATTTTCTCATGTTTTAACTAATAGGCTAAAGGAACGATTTAATAAAAAGTGATCAACAATTTCTTAATTCATTAACACAGTGCTCTGTGTTGTATGGGAATTAATGTTTAGTGCATGCGTGACCTGTTGAAATACATGTGAATTATTAAATGTAGCTTTAAACATTTTATTTTTAAATAATTTGGTCATGCTAATTTGGTCACAATATGGACAAAATCCATGTGTTAGAAAACTATATCACTCATAATGTTCCCATTCAGAGTAATCCACCTTTTCTGTCAGTTTATTTATTTCACGGCATAATGCGCACCTCGTGTAATAATCTAAAATAGTGGCTAGTATTGTACAGTAAAATGTAAACATACGTCATGCACTGTCTTCACTATAATATTTCACTGTAACAGTAGTCAAATAGCTGGAACATGTCGCCTTTTGTTTTTGCGTCATTGCGTCATGTCTGTATACACAGAGAATGAGTCCCAGCTAGTAGGCTATATCGCATGTGAGGCGGATCATTTATAGCCTTTTCTCACAGAAGGCAGCTGCAATAATTAAACTTAAATTATTAGACTGTACAAAAATTGAAATCTACAGGTAACGCTAATACACACTCAATACACATCGCCATGCAATGCTGATGTTGTTAACATCAACAACTTGAGAACAAAGTATAACAATAATAATAATTTGCACGGTTTGACGTGATATGAGCTAAGCGATCATTCGATTTGATCACCATTGGCAGCATGATTTACTGCAATGTTTTTTTCCCCTCAGTCAGAACAAAAGTGGCAGACATGTTACTTACTTGTTCAGATGACATTCTCCGGTGAAAATTCTTATTTTGGTCATACTTCCAAGACTACAATCTGTGATTCCGAAGTACAGTATCCAGACCGATGTGGTGATCAACAGCAAACATTAGATTCATCCGCGCTGAGGGACCGTGCCAAGGCACAACGCATGTACAGATAATAATTTCACAAACAACTGCAATTGCAGGTTTCAAACAGATGCACAAAGAGGCACAATTACAGACTGCGGCTTTAAATATAAAAAGTAAAAATGTCACAATTAAAAAAAACCCTATGCGCCATCTGGTGGTGACTTTGTGAATGAGTGTCACATGTGACTGGGTTGAATTTAATGCCATGGCCTCATACATTTTATATGTTGTTTATATATGGTCACCAGGGGGCCCCCAAGAGCTTATGAAATGACAGCTTGATTTTTAAAGCACACACTCATTTGCAGTTCTAATGCCTCTATCCCAATAATACTGTATAACTCGACGTACATTCGCATCACATTAGGGCTGCAAGATTTATCGTTTTAGCATCGATAGCGCGATGTGCACATCCACGATAGTCACATCGCAGGAATTGTAAAGTTTAACCAAAGTTGCACCTGTTTTGGTCCTGTCACACGGAGCCACGCAGACGCACATGAACACCGAATTGTGTTCACTTAAGCCTCTATTTGTGCTTGAGCAGACATATACATGTAGAATAATGTCAAAAATGTCCTTATAAACACAGTTGCTTATGGCTTAGGTAACCCAAACAAAGAAAACGGATGTGTATCATTATAAAGGATCACAGCAGGCTTGCTGTTTTCTGTGTCATGAATGTTAACAAACAAAATCACTTTTGCAGCTTTAACACAGATTAATTATATTTAATTTATACAGTGAAGACTATGCAGTGTTATTTTACATTTGATTATTCATTTTCTGGACCTGAATACTTACCTGTAAAATATAAAACACACATTTATTTCATTTAAATCACCCCAATCGTTCTAGAATTATTTTTCTTTCCAAATAGAGCTATTCAAGTAATCTGTTACATTTATTTCATATCGCAACATATCGTCCACTCACGGGACATTGCACTTATTCACAATCACAAAAGTTCATTATTTGCATGTGCTTTAAAGCCTTGCTGCTTAAACATTTCATGCGTGTGCTGTTCTGATATGCGCTTTTTCTGAGTGCGTACACCCGAAGCATGCACACTAAAAGCCTGTCAAACAGCACCTGATTACATATGATTGTGCTAATACTGTCAAATACACACAAGGTTTACATAAACACAGTTGGTTATGTCTAAAGTGAAAGTAATCATTTGAGAAATAAGCTTGTCTTTTTGTTAGATGTGTGCAGATCTTAAAGTGACAGCAGCCTAATAGTAAACATGCTGCCGCTTGTCCTTAAAGGCATAGTTCACCCAAAAATGAAAAATTCTGTCATTATTCACTCTTTCGCATGTTGTTCCAAACCTGTATTAATTTCTTTCTTCTGCTGAACATTTTGAAGAATGTAGGTAACCAAACAGTTGCTGGTCCCCACTAACTTAATAGAAAAAAAATATACTATAGAAGTCACTGGTGACCAGCAACTGTTTAGTTACCCACTTTCTTCAAAATAACTTTTATGTTCAACAGAAGAAAGAAACTCATTCAGGTTTAAAACAACTTAAATAATAAATTGAATAAATTACAATTTTCATTTTTGGGTGAACTATCATTTTAATGTTAATACATTTATTATTGTTATCTTGTTACAGGTCCATCTGATCATTTATGTCACAAAAGATTCATAACGCTCCGAAGCTAAATGAAGCAGTGTTTTGAAATCGGCCATCACTATATAAGTCGTTTTTTTTTTTTTTGGTGCACCAAAAATATTCTTGTTGCTTTATTTTATTAATATTAAACCACTGTACTCACATTAACTGATTTAAATATGTTTTTAGTACATTAATGGATCTTGAGAGAGGAATTACTGGCGATGCAGGCCTCACTGAGCCATCGGATTTCAACAAATATATCTTAATTCGTGTTCCGAAGATGAACGAAGGTCTTACGGGTGTAGAACAGCATGAGGGGGAGTAATAATGACATTATTTTCATTTTTGGGTGAACTAACCCTTTTAAAGGCTTGGGCCGGTGTTGGTTAAGCTATATCACATGAGCAACGAGTGCAATATCACACAAGTGCTGTTTTTCTGTCCAGAATAGCACGAGAGTAAATGAATATAAAATAATACAGTTCAATAGTTCAACAGTTCAATAAATAAGAAGTAAATATTGTGTTAAGACACAATATTGTCTGTTATGCTAAATTTTGCCAACCAAAACGATTCAATGACTCACTCATAAAGACGTCACTTGTTTCATTACTGGATGAATCAGCATTTTGAATGAATCTCTTGAATAATTCAATGACAAATACATTTACTGTATATATAAAAGCAAAATTATCTTTGATCTCTCTCAGTCAAAGCTAGTTTTACAGAGCGCAGTGCATATCTATGAGATCCATATTTCAATCACGTCTCAGGTTCCACGCCTCCAATCTCAACGTTCCACTTTACCAATATAGTACTTCTGGGCAATAGCAAGTACGCCTCCAAATGCTAAACAACCGGCACAATTTCCTCCTGCTGCACTGAGACAAATGCATTGATTTATCATCACCGCTATCAAAGCTACCTCAAAACACAGGGAGTCTGGGCCTGTTTGAACACAACACCTGATCATGAGGGGGACAGTAATGAAATTTGAAAAAGCTGCTTACGGCTTACAGAGAAGCTAATCCGTTGATGCAGCATGCTGTCCACATAAAAAGTGATGATTAGATTATGGTTTGCATTCAATGCTGGTGAGAGGGGGGAAAACTGGGCTTGCAAAAAATATGTCATCCAAGAAATAATGGCTTGATGTAATTATATCACTTCATGTATGCACAAACCCCAACCTTCAACTTCTGGTGGGACGCCATATGCTCTTGTCACAGCAATTGCTGTTGTTGTCATTGCTGTTTGTGGTATCAGCATTATTTAGCATTGTTGATGTGCAGATAAAAGTAAAACTAAAACTGAAGAGCAATATAAAAATTTTTAAAAATATATTCAAATAAATTAGCATATAATATAATTTATTATAATATAATATAATAATGTCTGTTTAACTGATTAAAGCTAAACATAAGCACATACATATACATCAGTGTGTATAAAATAATAATAATAATAATAATAATAATAATAAGCTTAACATTTACAGCATTGATCAGAGACTCCAGCAGATATCCTCATTTAACATATGTGTGTTACATAAAATGTTTGACATATTACAAGCTGAAATCGATGTTGGAATAACACTGTAGCGCTTTACACACTTGAATGGGTTTTGCTAAACTTTGTAGGGCACTTTGAAAATCTGCCTAAGGGGTAAAAATGGTTTATTGGTGGGAATATGATTCAGTAGAGACAAATAATATGCATGTCCTTGATATCTGACTTTATTGCACTTTGCCTGATGTCAGTCCTGCCCAAACACCTGGCTCTGCATCCTCCAAGCAGTCTTAAATCTGACTTAAAAGCCCTGGCTGCACAAGCAGATGGTGTGGGTGGTCCACTGAGGGCTATAGACTCAGATAAGCCCAGGGTGATTTTATTTCCCTGGCCATATTTTTTTGCTTTTTCTTCCTTTACTTTCTCTCTATCTCACCCACATACACACACACATTGGGTTTTCAGGTTTTATGGAAATGGTGCATAGACATAATTGTTATCATACTGTACAAACCCCAAACCTATGCCTAAACCTACCCATCATAGAAAACTTTCTGCATTTTTACATTTTCAAAAAACATCACTTAATATGATTTATAAACTGTTTTACTCATGGGGACCAAAAAGGACAAGGATTTTGGATTTTGCTATCTTTGTGGGACATATTGTCCCCATAACAGGTTTTACCTGAACCACACGCACACACAATTTCCCTTTTGCTCTGTTTGTAAGTCTTACAACATTTACTCCTAAAATAGTAATGTATTACTCGACCTTTTTTTGACCTTCATTTATGCTTTCTATTAAAAGATAACTTTTCAAATACTTTCACTTAGAACAAAATCACTGTCCTGTATGATATATTCCTAAATATATAAAAATAAAGGTTATAATTTGCTGTTTCTAATCGTACTTGATGTAGTAAGTTTTTGGATATTCTAAGATTTGATTTTCCTGCTAAGACAAAAGCTGAGATCAAGCACCCTGCAATAAAGAAGTAGAACTCATCTGGAGAGAAGATCTCAAAGAAATAGGACACTGCTTTGCCCAAAACTCTCCTCACACATCTATGCAACTGAATCGATTTATTCTGGACTCTCCTGAAATCATTATGACCAGTAGATTATTGGAGGCTGGTGCTACCGCAGATCTGTGTTCAGGATGGGTCGAACTGAAGGCTTATGGATGAATGAAGCAGTATGCGCATCATCTAAAGACCTTTTGATTTCTGTCTATCACTGATTTAGCAAGATGTATGGAAGCGGCTAAATTAAATACACTTTTTGTACGAGTGAGCAGTAGGCAACCGACTAAAAGGTATCAGCTAACTTACTACATACCGCAAACCCGGGGCGCATATCTCTGAGCGGCATTTGGTCCGTAATGAACGAATAATTGAAAGTACGGGATACCCAGAATAATCAAATATCTAAATTAATACATGACCAACGATTAATTCCTTAATTAGAAACACGATCTAAGAGTAATAATCATTTTAAATTGGAGTCAGATTAAACGAGCAGTTAAAGTAAAATTGAAACTACATTCTAAAAAATGTAAGTGAACTTCACAGGGGCGCTGAAAAGACATACACGCGTTAAACCTTCGCCCAGGCCGTCGGATTCTGTTCACTGGGCCAATGGGGGGGTTCCTTACAATATCATTTTTTGTAACCGTCCAACTTATTATTGTTGATATGTTTGTATTTGTTTTTAACAGCAGTAAAAGGTGAAAATATCACCTTTACCAACTTGTCACAAGTTGAGTTTCCATAAATCTTAATTAGCATCTATTTGAGCACAAGCATAATGACAGTTTGATTAATATCCTATAATATTCCGGTAGTTAAGATAAATTGTACTGTTGCAAGATGCTCATCAGTCCCTTGCAGATCTGTGAAACGACCCTGTCATCTACAAACACACACCGCCCAATAGAATTAAAATAAAATTAAATCTAAACTATAAACCGCAGTCCAATTCAAACATAAATAGTCAAAAGCAGACAACTCTCTAAGCTCACGTTCATGAAACTGAGCATTCAAGATGCTGCTTACAGACGTTTTGACCAAATAATCTTTCATCATTTGTCGAACGCCTCAGTTTTTGCTGCCGTCTTTTTTACCCATGAACTAAAACACATTCGATTTGATTCAAGCAGACATGCCAGATGGAATTAAGAGTCTTAGACATGCAAAATTATATTAATATTGAATAAATAAATAAAATATAATATAATAACATAAAATAAAAGTCTTCACTGAAATAAATGTCTTTTACTGAAAGTGACAGTGGACAGCAGCAGTCCATCTTGCATCCTCTGCCTTTAACTATGATCAGCTCCAGTGGTCCCGGCTTACAAGACCATCAGTCTCCTGAGATCTCTCATATTGCAGGAAGATGGCAGCGCATACAGAAGCCATCTGCCCCAACATCCAGATGATGCACAGTAAGTAGTAATGACAATGTCATTCTTGCAGAATTGTCTTTTTTATGCCTTTCATTACTTTATACATTTTGCAATCTTAAATCTTAAGTTAGACACACAATGCTCCATCAGCTGCCACAGTGCTGTGCAATTACGACTGTATGTGTGTGTGTGTGTGTGTGTGTGTGTGTGTGTGTGCATGTGTGTGTGTGTGTAACAATCTTATGCCAGCAAATCACACACGGCCTGGCGGTTATATAACAAACCCAGACTATTTTAAGCACTTCAAATAATAGCGGAAAGGTAATGCTGTGATCTTCATTTTTCCATGTGAATGAACACATAAAGGGGACGCCTAAAAAATGCTGTAATCTTTAATGCTATTTTGATATGACATACAGCACATAACGAAAACCAAAACAAATTTTATTTGAATAGAAATGTAGTTAACATTAGGAAACGTAACGTAAAGGAAAAACTATTAGCTCTCCTTGCAAAGCAAACAAGATGATGTAAATAGTTACACAGTCTCATTTTAGCATCATAATGCATTTCTTAGCTATTTCTAGAGTTAATAATGTGGAATGCTGGAAGCCCAAAAACAGAATGAAATCAATTAATGACATTCACAATCCAGAAAAGCACTAGAATCATCAGCTCACTCGCAAATATATACAGTAGGCATATTTCTGATTATTCCTCAAGCATAAAAACAATCTAGAAACACTTGAAAGCACACCACAAAATTACACCATTCATCTTCCATGACAAAACGGCCACTGGAGGACAGGAAATGAGAAGAAATGCAAACATGAGAATAAACCCTTCAGGTGGAAAACATACTTTGGTTCTGTTATTAATTAAACGCTTCACCTGTGCAAAAAAGTTTTATAAAAATTTGCCTGCCAAGTGTAACATGGCTTAATTTTTCTGCAAGAGAAAAAGCTCCAATTAAAGAAATGTTGTGGGAATACAATAAATCTCTATTTTTTTTACAGAGTAAGAAGCTCTAAAATGTCTATTTATTTAGAGTACATTTGCCTGATTCAAGGGGGGACATTTTTTAGGTACCCACCCCAATTTATCTCACTCCCATTTACAACATGAACACACATGCATCTGTTTGACAGTTTAAAGGGTTAGTTCACCCAAAATGAAAATTCCGTCATTAATTTCTCACCCTCGTGTCGTTCCACACCCCTTTATCTTCAGAACACAAATGACAGCATTCTGTCCCTCCATAGACTGCCTTTGCAACTTGATTTTTGATGCCTCAAAGAGTTCATAAAGAGATTGTAAAACTAATCCATATGAATTGAGCGGTTTAGTCCAAAATTTTCTGAAGAGACTCGATCGCTTTTATGATGAACAGATTTAATTTAGGCTTTTACTCACATATAAACCTCAATCAGCGAACATAAACAGATGCTCAACGAAACTTGAATGATGCACAGGAACAAACTCAGCTCAAGCTCAAATGTGCTGCATAATGCACGAAAATGAACCTCATTGGTTACGCAGCACGTTTGAGCTTCCGGAAGAGATTTGTTCTTGTGCGTCATTCAGCATCAGTGGAACTTCAGCTTATGTTTGCTGATCAATGTTTATTGATCTAAACAAAAATGTAATTAAATCTGTTCATCATAAAAAGTGATCAAGTCTCTTAAAAAAAATCGGACTAAATCGCTCAATTCATATGGAGTAGTTTTACGATCTTTTGAAGCAATTTTTGAAGCATCAAAGTAGCACAACATCACTGATTATAATGGATTCTATTGCCTTTTGTAGTGTCGCACCGCGCCACTTGCGTCCGATGTAGACACAGTGTTATGCTCATCAAGGCTGCAATTATTTGATTAAAAAAAAAACAAAAAAACATTAAAAACAGTAATACTGTGAAATATTATGTTTTCTATTTAAGTATATTTTAAAATGCAATTTATTCCTGTGGTGATGGCAAAGCTGAATTCTCAGCAGTGATTAATCCAGTCTTTAGTGCCAGATGATCCTTCTGAAATCATTCTAAAATGTTGCCTGGGTGCTCAAGAAAATGTTCTTATTACTTTTGTTCTGCTTAATACTTTTAAAAACTGTGATACATTTTTTTCAGGATTCTTTGATGAAAACTGTGTTTATTTGAAATAAAAATCTATTGTAACATTATAAATGTCTTTGCTGTCACTTTTGAATTTAATGCCTCCTGCCACTTGTCAATTTCAATTAAAGTATCGATTTCTGAATAATAAAAAAAAAATCTTACAGACCTATTTATACTGACCAAATTATATTTATATGATCCTAAACCTGTAAATGTAAACAAAACACAAATACTTTTGCAAATTTATATTTTCTTTAAGACATTATTTTGTATGCTGTTTATATCCCCAAATATTGTTAAATAAATGAAAAATAATTATATAAACTACTTGTGGGGACCTTTGATTCTATACTATGTCTTTGATTCTATCTAATTCTTTTTAATGCATTTTTAGCATTTTCTAGCAAAAACATTATAACACCCCCTTCAATTATGACTGCATTCTCAATCAAAGCAGACTAATTCTGGCCTTGCTTTGCAGCAAATGCAACACTTATTATTACTTTTTTTAATCATGAAATCGTCACCTTGGTACGAAGTCAAATTTCTTAGTCAAATCCTATATGTAATTCAGCCAACACATAGTATGAAACCAAACCGACATTTCTCACATTGTGAGAAACTGTGAGTCAGTGATTATTTACACATGAGCCCACTACTTTTGAACAGGTAATATTAGTCAGCTTAGCCATAAATGTATATATATATATATATATATATATATATATATATATATATATATACACACACACACACACACACACACACACACATATATATATTATTCATTTTAATCTGTACTAGCTCTCCCATTTTAAGAAATTTATCCGAGACCATATTGTAAGGCGTAGTAGTTTTCAATTAACATTGACCTGGAAAAGGTCAAGGGCTGCCAGAAGTAGCACACACGATTAAAGACTGAATCTGGTATTTACAGGACAGAGGGGTAAACCCTTGATTTTTCTCCCTCCAAGGACATATCTTTCTCTAGCAATTCAATTTACCCAAATTGAAGTCATTCCCTTTTTTTAACTTTGCCCTCCAGAGTAATGAAGCAGACAAAATGGAAAGGCAGAAAGCATGAGTCTGTAGATGGGGAATGCCATTACATTGTTGTCCGCTGACATTCTGTCCTAGAACTACACCTAAGTACTTTCATTAGAGCACTGCTTAATGTAATAGTGCCATAAACTACTCAAAAGTTAAAAGTGTCAATTAGAGCACCTCTAGAACAGCTCCTCATGCCAAATTGGCCATGATGAGAGGAAATGGAAGTCTCCAAAGAAAGGGTTTTATTCACAGTGGCGTCACAAGTAACACTATTCGCTGCAGTCACAGCATGCAGATGAAGAGCCTAAGAAATGTCCTGTTGCTTTCTTTTAAAGTGTCCCATTTGCTCAGCAGTTTCTGAGTAATTTACTGAAAAGTAAGTGGGCACTAGTCATATTCAAATTACTGCTTAATGACGTTTGCTTGCCCGATCAACTGCTGACACGGCATGTTGGCAGAGCCTTTAATTTAGTTGTCTACTGCACTCTAGACAGGAAGAGGTGAAGTTATAGTCAATCATGCATCACGGTCATATGTTAGCAAAATAAGATGGAACCACAGCTCAGACAATTTAGGTTTCTTATACCAAATGTGGCATAAATTTCTATTAACATGAAAAAAAAAAAAAAAAAAAATCCTTGCAGGATTTTAGTTAGGGCACAGTAAAGTTCGTTGCACACTGAGTCCAAAATTTTCGTATGCGTTTTTCGTATTCGTTATCCTAAAAATATGTCACGCTCAGAAACCTTGCACACTGAGTCAAATGCATATTAATTAATTCGTTGTGAAAAAAAAAAAAAAAAATTAACAAAACAATACAAGATGGAGTCTTCAAGCAGTTAGGATGATTTTATTGTCCTCTCTCTTCTTAAAAAGAGAAAAAGAAAGAGGAAATATTGGGTCCATCCAGTCCTGAAACTGGAATTGTCAATAATGTCAGTAAAGCACATCTCTTGGATTGTCAGTCACATTACTTACATGAAATAAAGCTGTCACTGCACAGTCCGGAGTGTTCTGTAAGAGTCCTGTGATCTCTTTTATTAGGGTTGCCACCTTCAGTAAGGCAAAATAAAGAACACCCATTCACGTCCCTCAACAATATTTACACTTCAACAATAAACCATGAAAACACATGAGATTAAGTATGTGAACTTGCAACAGAACACATTTTGTATTATTTTACATTTGATTATTTTATTTTATTTATTTCTGAAGAACTCTTCAATATATGTTGGTGTGCCTTAAGCAGTCATTCTGAACCAGCAATCAATTTTTTGACAATTCTTACCTAGATGGAATGAATTTTTAATTTTTAATTAATTAACTTAAATTAGGACTACATTATTATGTAATTTTTTGTCACATTTTTATTTAAACTTTTTTAAATGTCTTAAACGACAGATAGGATTATTTATTATGTATGTATATGATTAATATGAATGATAAATCAATAACATTAATTCATCTGTCTACCAATGTCTAAAAAATAATGATTATCTGTCTAACCAGCTAGGATAGTGTATGGAATATTATATTAATAGATTATCCAAATTTTATAAGCATGGATGTGTCTGCCACCACATGCTGCTTTAACGGTGCATTTTGCCTTGCGTTCATCATAAGCAAGGAACTCATATTGGCTTCTATACTCTTTGTCATTAGTTACTGAAAGACCCAAGTGATTATTTTTTCCCCATTTTCCCAAAGGGTGAATGTGAGCTCGACTTAAAAAAAAACAACAAAAAAAACCCCCGGAGATTTACAGTGCATGTTCTCGAGACTTTGACGCTATGCAAACAAAGACGCTAAAATTTAATTCCGCACAAATGTGAGCTTCTCTGCTATTCCTTGTGAAATTTACTGGATAATACCAATATTATTGCTATTGGTATTATCCACAAAGCAAAATGGTTGTTTGTTTATTCAAGCATGTGTGGGTCTACGTAAAATACGGGAGAAATCGCGTCCTTTATTGGTTTGTTAGCTTACAGGACGCATCATTTAACCTTTAAATCCTGTATTTTAAGGGATGGGTGGCATTGTGGCAACCCTACGATAGCAGCAATCCATTACTAAGGACGCGCAGGCTTTGTGGGGATATTGTAAAAAGTTAATCCATTTCTTTGTGATCAGCCCACAGCACAGCAGATATACGGCATGTTGCAATTTGGTCTTACAAATGGTGACTGCACCACTGTACGACGTCACATGAAACCCATGAATATACTCTTTGTATTGATTAATACTCTTTGTTTGTCACAGTGCTATGTGCTGTGAGATGAAGTGGATCAACTTGTCAGACGCCATGTACGCTTGTGCGGTGGCTCTGAATTGTCAAAACACCTCTCAAAAAAAAAACAAAAAAAAAAACAGATTGAACCCAATCTGATTTTTTTTTATGACGGACGAAAGTTTCAGAGGCAGTGTGTAAACGTGATTGACACAACGTGAGGTTGTATGTATTTTTTAACGTGCATATATTATATAGATCGCTCTAGCAGTTGGAGAAGAACGAATCAGCTTTTGGTATGTTTTGGTGCTGGCTGCCGCGGGCTTGCCGCATCGAAGCAGAGAATTTCTCACTGGGTTACAGAGGCTATTTCGTTGGCATATAAGGTGCGTGGTCTGTCTTCACCTCTCAGCGTTCGGACACATTCCACCAGAAGTGTGGCTTCCTCTCAAGCTCTTTTTAGAGGGGTCCTGTGTGGCAATTTGTGTAGCGGCAGGATGGTCCTCCTAGCATACATTTGTAAAATTTTATAGTTTGGATCTCGACATGGCTCCAGGTTCCCAGGTTCTGTCTGTTTGAACCAGCCATGGTTGCTATCTGGTTTTTCATTGTGCCAGATACGGCAGCGCTTTAGCTTGGCGTGTTTGGTATATCGTTCCCATTGCGTCGAGTGAACCTATGAAAGAGAACGTCTCAGGTTACTGGTGTAATCTATGTTCTCTGAATAGAGAACGAGACACTGCGTCCGCTGCCAAGCTCCTCGCGCTGCCGAAAAGTGGCCTTTTTCAGCAGAGAAATCTAAGGAGCAGATGGCGCGTTCATCAATATAGGATGGCGACGTAAGAGCGTCGGGGTGGCGCCTGCGCCATCAGCCAATGAATTGGTGTGATTCTATACGGGCTTCAGACAATCGGCACACCTAGAGGGCGTTCCCATTGCGTCATAGCTACGCAGCGTCGAGTGAACCTATTCAGAGAACATAGGTTATACCAGTAACCCGAGAAGTTTTCTGTTCATTTCTATGGCTTATCATGCACACCTTTCATTTATTTCATTGATTGGTTTGTTTGTGTATTTAAGTTGTTTCTTTCAGTTCATGGTCTGTTCTCGTCTTGATATACACAGTTGTTCTGTTCCTATTTTCTAGTTAAGGGTGTTCTGTTTTGAGTTTTTGTTAAATAAAGTCATAACTGCTGTGTACAGATCCATTTCTCATCTTTAATTTCAAACAAACCTGACAATAAGTGCAAAGATAATAATTTGCAAAGATATTCTACTTGATCTTACACTTAAAATTACTTTTGTAAAAGTTACCATGTGTTATCAGATAAGTTCATATGAATTATTTTTGAGTTTAGTAAAATAATAATAATAAATATTACCATATAAAGCACATTTCATTTCATTTATTTGCGATTTGGGGGGCGCACTCTAGGTGCCAGTGCCCAGGAGCATCAAAGAGTCTTAATCCACCACTGCGTATGGCAGTAAAAAACAGAGGAGAACAAGATGGGAAGGAAGAGAAAGAGAAAGAAAAGGAAAAGAACATTCTTTTGAGAGCAGGCCTTTAGGCGGTGTTCACTACCAATTTATTTGTCTGGTAATTATGCTGTGCTATCTGTTTTTGTTTTCTTGTTTATTTCTTAGGTTGTCAGGAGAACGCTTTGTCAGGCCATGTCAGTGTTATCCTAAAAGGATTCACAGTGGGGGGACAATTGGGTGGTAAATTGAAACAACACAGAGTCTCGCATTAGAAAGCAGTAATTTTAGCATCTGTAAATGAAGCGTTTAAAGCTACTTGTGTTTTTACCTAATTGTGCTTGGTTTACCAAATTATGCTCCTGTTGCACAGCCTTTAGTTGTATCGTGTTCAACCATCAAAAGCACATTTCGCATTTTCAAGAACCTCATTTAAAATACGCTCTAAGCTAGAATCTTGCTGGATTTTGCAGCACTGCGTAGAACTTTAAAGCAATAACAATTACTAATCCAGCCTAATTTGAAGTTTCTGCTGCACACTGCTAATGCACACCGGTTGGAACTGAGGGTCAACATAATTGTGCCCAGCTCCCATTCATTAATTCAAATTCGCTTTAAATCAGATGCTATCTTCTCTGACCATCTGATCTCAACCCATTCAGGATATTCGTGAAACTAGAGAAAGGAGAACACAGCAGTGCTGAAAATGGCAAGGGCGGCTCATTGAAATACAGCACTTTGCTCTCCTTTTCATATGCTAATTCCATGCAAAGGGCAGAGATGATGAGGGCAGTGTTTAAGAATAATGATGGAGAACATTTGCCCTCTTTGGACCACAACCAATCTGACGCCCTTCTGCCATTTTTATCACATGTACATTGTCTTAAAATGTCATCTCCAGAACATTACGGACGCAGGGTAATTTGCTTTGCTTGGAAACTTGTCACATGGTCACAATGAGCAACGACAGACAATGAAAAAGTGAGGTTCACCTTTGAGAGTAGATACTTTGGAGCAGAAGCAGGTCATATTTCACTTTCTTTAGCTAAACCTGCTGAACTATCTTGAGAGTGCAAGCACTTTACTGTGCCAGCAACACCTCAGCAACATATCCTGATGCTATGATACTACAGTATGATGTTCTTAACATACTCCACTCTATTCCTGACTATATAAAAATGTTTTTTTGCAAATTCTATATTATACAGCTAGAGGTTAAAATATGGGTATTTTAGACAAAATCTTTCTAAATATTGTCATAATATTATATAATTTATAAAGAGAATATAAGTTAATTGATTTTTTTAAACTTTTTTTAAAACTTTATTTTACACATAAAATATTTAGTTGGATAAATGCATATAATACCCACAGCCACCAATCAAGTTTAGTTTCTCATTTGAAGTGGAACTTCGATGCGGCGTCTGGAGTTGACGCTCTCTGTGTGACCGGTATCTGAACACATGTAACAAACATGCCAATTGATTGGCTGACAGCAGTCTATGCACTTCAAAAAAAAAAAAAAAAAAAATTCAGTGGCTTAGTATATCACAGAAATTCCCTTTTGAAGTGGAACTTCGACGTGATGTCTGGAGACAATATTAACTGCTGGATTTTTAGTCAATTATTTTGGTATGTTCAACTCAAACCATCAAGTAAATGATATTCAGATATTTTATTAAGTTAATAAAGCTAATTAAAATATCCATATTTTATTAAGTAAAATGTATAAAGTTATAAAGTAAAATAATTAGCTTCCAGCCAAACGGCCATACGATTTCTGTGAACTTGTTTGTTGAATTTAATGTTAATTTGACATTCTAATCTTGTCGTTTAATGGATAATGATCAGTGAAAAAGAGTCAGTTGTTGGTCAGAAAAATAATCTAAATGAACAAAATGCTCTCATAATTCTCGATCAGATTTGCTCTGCCGCACACAAACTCTTCTTAGTGTAAAGAACATTTGAATAATCTAAAGAAACTTTTTCCACTATAAAGAACCTTTTGCACAATGGAAAGTTTCCATGGATGTTAAAGTTCTTCATGGATCTGTAGATGCCAATAAAGAACCTTTATTTTTAAGCAGGGTTAACTTTTTTAAGTTCCCTAAAGTGAACTTAAAGAATCGTCGTAAAAATGGGAATTTTAATAATATTAATGAAAATACTGAATGAGGGCTGTGAGGGTCCATAAAACAAAAGAGTTGGGAACACTGACCTAGACTGCAGATTAGAGTTAATAGTGGAGGTCAGAAAAGTGCAGACAGGATCTGAATCTTTCTTTTTTCCTTTTTTATCTTGTAACCAAGAAAATTAGTGCTAATGTTTCACATTTATTTCTACTTGCGCAAGGTATTTAAAACATGAATGAAGACTGTAAGAACATTGCTGCCATAAAAAAAAAAAGAACTCTGTACAAGAATATTATAAGAATGAGACTACAGCAAACATATTATGCACCTATAAGCATCTTTCTATGTGATCATTTGAAGAACAGAACGAATAGCATTCATCTAGATCTAGGTAGTACATCTCAGTTCACTACAGTTCACCATGAAGTTACATCTTAAGGCACATTCATAATTCATAATCTTGGATCATTCACTTTGATCTCACAGAAAACCAAATTACTAGTCTAAAGGAAACAATATGATCATAAAGATAACAGAGTGGCAAAAAACCTTTGTGGAGGAATAATTTATGAGGTGCATCACAAACACAAATCTGCACATACACTATCAAAGTTAAAGTATGTGCTGATGCAGGCACAGGCTGTTTTCCATTATAGAGCATAAATTCACACTCCAAAGACCAGTGGAGGAACAACTATAGTAAATAACTGCTATAACAGCCTTACCCACTAGAACGGTATAAATTAAGTAATGAAAAAAAATTCAGAAGAAAACAGGAAGAGGGTTATGCTATTCAGTTAGACGAGAAAGACAAGGTTTACTTTAGGGCTGCCCCCTAGTAGTCAACTAAATGTTAGATGACGAGAAGAGGCTTGGTCGACTAAATTTCAATTAGTCAGTTAGTCATAGAAAAAAACCCCACAGGAACTGGTGAAGTTGCGCAGTGACGGGTCGTTAAGATGGCTTCTCAATGCTGTAATATGTTGGCAGAAAATGTAAAGTACTGTGGTAACATTTCGAGAATGTAAAGAATGACCACAAAAAGGTGATGTGTGACCTCAAACATGACTTATTTAAAACATAAGTAGCCTACATTAGCCACTTTATGTGGCAGCTCGCTCTAACGTTAACCTAGATTAATGTGCGCTAATATTAGGTGCATTTCCAAGTGTTCTTGCGGAGTGTGGCAGATAATTGAACAACTACCAGTCGACTAGAAGAATCTTAAGTCGGGGACAGCCTTAGTTTACTTGCAAATTCTTTAATGGTAAAATGGATTTAAAGATACAGAGTTTGAATAAAAGGTCACTTGGGAACAAACAAAGGTCAAGAACTGTAACTCTCCACTGTCGGGCCGAACGGTTAAAGAATAGTTCAAGTTATATTTCCACTTGAGCTTGGTTCAGCACAGCACGATTACAAACTGTCCTCAGCCCCGAATTCTCAGCACAGTTAGCTAAGTTAAAGCAAGTTAATAATAAAATTAAAAGAAATATCTAATCATCCTCCATAATGCGGTCTCTATTTACATCTCATATTGTCTGTAAACTCATTACAATGCAATGACTGACATATTTGTATTACATTCCAAAGAGTTCTCTGATCAGCCCCACAGTGGAAAAAGAAAACTTATGCGTACTGACTGGGATGGATTGGCACAGAATGGAACGGTTAATAGGGATGGGCGATATGGACTTAAAACTATATCACAATATTTTCTGGTATTTATTGCGATAACGATATCAATGACTTTGATCTAAAGTAAAATGTACCCATTATCAAATAAGCTCCTGTAATATAAAAATTACATAAAAGAATTAATTAAAAAAACAAAAAAAAAAAAACAGTAAAAATCGGAACACCAGCCCTTGCAGAAATGGAAAAGTTGAACACTGCAAAAAATGCTTTTCTCACTTAAGAATTTTTGTCGTTTCTAGTCCAGTTACCTAAAAATTCTTAAATCAAGAAGCATTTTCTAGACAAGTAAAAATTATTGTCTTGTTTTCAGAAAAAAATAAGTCAAAATTAAGTATGTTTTTCCTTAAAACATGCAAAATAATCTTGTTTTCGGTTTGAAATAAGATTATTTTACTTACACCATGAAATGTTTTGAAGGGATAGTTCACCCAAAAATTAAAATTTGATGTTTATCTGCTTACCCCCAGGGCATCCAAGATGTAGGTGACTTTGTTTCTTCAGTAGAACACAAATGATGATTTTTAACTCCAACCGTTGCAGACTGCCAGTCGTATAATGCATGTCAATGGGAACACAATCTATAAGAGTCAAAAAAACATGCACAGACAAATCCAAATTAAACCCTGCAGCTCGGGACGACACATTGATGTCCTAAGACACAAAATGATCAGTTTGTGCGAGAAACCGAACAGTATTTATATCATTTTTTACCTCTAATACACCACTATGTCCAACTGCCTTGAGCACGGCATCCGGTGCGTGAGGTGTGTACGCGCTCTGGCATAGTTTAAAGGATTAGTCCACTTTCAAGTAAAATTTTCCTGATAATTTACTCACCCCCATGTCATCCAAGATGTTCATGTCTTTCTTTCATCGGTTGAAAAGAAATGAAGGTTTTTGATGAAAACATTCCAGGATTATTTTCCTTATAGTGGACTTCAATGGTCTCTCCAAACAGTTGAAAGTCAAAATTACAGTTTCACTTCAGCTTCAAAGGGCTTTAAACAATACAATATTGTAGACAATAGGAATAAGGGTCTTATCTAGCGAAACAATCCGCTTTCTGTATTCTTCATAAAGCTTACGCTGTATGTCCTACGCCTTCCCTATTCTACTTAGGAAAAAACGGAACTGGCGCCGCGTTCGTTCCGTAAGTTGAATAAGGAAGGCGTAGGACATACAGTGTAAGCTTTTTGAAGAATACGGAAAGCGGAAGCATGTGCAAGGCGATCATTTGTGTTTATAAAGCATATTCATTTGTATTTTTTTGGAAAATGACTGATCGTTTCAGTAGATAACACCCTTATTCCTTGTCTGGTATCGTTTAAAGCCCTTTGAAGCTTCACTGAAACTGTAATTTTGACCTTCAACCATTAACCTTTAAACTACGCCAGAGCGCGTACACACCTCACGCACTGGATGCCGTGCTCAAGGCAGTTGGACATAGTGGTGTATTAGAGGTAAAAAATGATATAAATACTGTTCGGTTTCTCGCACAAACCGATCGTTTCGTGTCTTAGGACATCAATGTGTCGTCACGAGCCGCAGGGTTTAATTTAAATTGGTCTGTGCATGTTTTTTTTTACTCTTATAGATTGTGTTCCCATTGACATGCATTATACAACTGGCAGTCTGCAACGGTTGGAGTTAAAAAAATCATCATTATGCTCTACTGAAGAAACATATATCTGTGTCTATACCAGCTCCAAAATGTAAAGGTAGCTCCTAATTTAGCTTCACGTCCGCCGTCCACCATAGCTGTTTTCTCTTTGCACATGAGCTGCGAATGGATCGCACACAGAAATACGCCATGAACTAGGCTTCATCGTTATTATCACGGTAAGACTAATTTTTATTGTGGGGAGAATTTTTACCAGTATATCGCAAACAATAAAATATCTCCCATATCTCCCACTCCCAAGCAATGAAATGGTTTGGTCTGATGGTGGAAATGCAGATTTTGTTACAAATGATTGAAGCTGAATCATCTAGTACTATAAAAAACACTCAGAATGTGTACTAATTATAATTGGTTATATGGGGAAAATGTATTAAATTAGAAAAATGCAACATAGAAGCATTTCACTTTTGTACCCCACTGTATTTTAATAAACGGCATTGCTTCGTGGAGCCTTGCTCATGTCGGTAAGCTGATTTGATACTTGATCATGACCAGATCTGTCCAATCCCAAATATACAGATTACTTTTGATCTTACTAAAATGCTAAGAGAAGTATTATTGTCTGGCGTAATCATATTTGTGCATCCATCATCATTTCGCTTAAAATCAAGAGAAAGAGGAAACTATTGCAGCCTCTGCCTGCCGTGTACAGTAACATCTTTTTCAAAATTTGTTTACAAAGATAATTTTGTTGGCTTGATTGGTTTCTTTGTAATGCCCTTGAGATTTCACCTAATTACAGAGTATGAATGGATTCCTGCATAAAATCTTCCACTGGGACACAATAACAGTGTTTTCTGCCACACTAAATTCCAGTGCTTATGTAAAAACAATGTCTACTTTAAACAAAAGGCAGAAATATATTAGCATGAGACAGACTGGATGCAATGAATTCTTCCTAAATATGTACACATGGCTTTAAGTTAACCAGCTTCTAGCTTGTGAAATTTTAATTAAAGAGAGCATCCTTACACGAGTCATGGTAGCTCTCAAGGTAACTTGCGGCACAGGCCTGCCAGACTTTCACATCTAATGACTAGCCTCCTCCCAACAAAGATGAACGATAAACAATTCATATCCTCTCTGAATTGGGAGATATTTTTGATCAGTCTTCCATGACCTGAAATGTGGATATCAGTTTACAGAGACCGATCCGAAACCTCTTCAAATTTTCAAGGAAAGTGAAACCTTCTCAAAAATCAACTCAGAGCGGTGAACCACAAAATGAAGCCTGCCCGCATTGCTTGCAGTAATGTGCACTACTTTATACTCATTAGCACTCATTAACACTTATTAACACTCATTCTCACAAAATCTACAGCTAATGGCTTGATAAACGTAAGTGGAGTGCCTGCGCTAATAGAAAAACTCCAAGGGTCGATGCATAAAAATTTACGAATTTGCATGTTGACAAATGTCGCTTACATCTGCCCTGAAGGTTCACTGATGCAGTTGCAAAACTCACTTATTTCCATAAATGTTTAAACTACAAGCTATTTTCATTTAACATAAAACAAAAAAGTCTAGTTGAGAAAGTTTGTTATAAAAAATAAATTATCGTTCCAAGTCAATAAAGCACCATGGGTAGGTAAATAGCTCGAAATCCATTTACACTCTTTTCATTTCCCTTGATTGAAATGAATAAGAAAATAAATAAATACAAGCCTTACATGGAGCATTCATTACCTTACTACAATGATTCTGCCATGGTTCAAACCTCTTTACATATCCTGTGCCAAAAGGGAACGCAGATGTGCAGAGATGTTTGTTTTTTTTTTGTTTTTTTTGTTTGTTTTTGTTTTTTTTGCACAGGACTCAGCAAGAAATGGTTCTGTTATAATGCTTGCTGTCCTCAGAGACTTCCACTGAAGCATTAACAATGTGAAGTCCAAGGTCTTGCTGAGGTTATTTTGTGCTGTTTCATTGGTAGTTGGAACATTCTTTGAGTCTACGCACACAGGTTTGATCAAGGCACACTCACTGTTCATGCATAGTTCAGCAAAGCTCTTGTCAGAAAACATCTACACTTGACATTTTTGAAGAAAATATGAGTGGTGCTTGCCTGTGCAAATCTTGCCCTTCTTAGTGCTAGGGTGTTGTAAGTGGTTTCCAGGGTGTTGCTCTGCTGTTGCTAAAGTGATCTGGATGTTCAAATCTACAGAGGACTTTTTTTTAAAACAGTTGTCAGGAAAAAAAAAAAATCAATCCATCAAATAAATTGGTAAATAACAGCATAACTCATAATTTAAGGTATTTTACATGTATTTATTTATGTTAATTAATAAAACACATCTTGAAACACATCAAACACATCGAATTGTGCATTAGTAGTTGTCATATATTAGAATTAGTGTTACAAATCATTATTTAAGACTGGTATGAATATACTATAACTTCACAATAGGCCTCATTTATCAGTCTAACATAGAAATAAGTGCAGATCCGAGAGCAGAAATCATCTTACGACAGGGTTCACGTGTGATTCATCAAATAATAAATAAATAAATAAAATAAATTGGTAAAGTAACAGCATAACTCATAATTGAAGGCTTTTTAAATTTATTTATTTATGTTAATTTAATTATATTTTTATTTGAAGTGAGAAATAAGCATTTTTAGTAATTAAATGTTTATTTAGTTATGACTAATATAGTAGCTCATTTTTATTTTTTCTAGATCATTAGGCATGATGTCTTTGGCTACATTCAGACTGTCAGTCCAAATCCAATTTTTGTGCATATCGGATTTAAATCTGATCAGATTTAGTAAGTGTGAACGGCAAAAAAAGTAATAACAATTTTTACAAATCCTTTTTGAGCGACATTTGTGGTTTAAAATCATAAAATCACACAGGCGGAGACGACAGTACGGAAAAAAGCCACACATACCAGCCTCCTACATTTCTGCCGCTGCCTCAGAAGACGCAGTAGTCCTGCGTGGCGGCTACACAAACCCCTCCATGTTGCGGTTGTTGTTGTTGTTTTTGGTGTATACCTACTAACACAACGTCATTGCCATAGAAACAAATCAGATCCAAAAAGTTGCAAAACAGAATGTGAACAGTCAATAATTTTAGATCAGATTCCAATTGGATACACATTCAGATTTGGACTGACAGTAGCTTTAGACTGTAGCTTTAGATGCCTGTATGAACCAGTTTCCTTAGGAGGTACTAAATCTAAATCATTCCATTCTAAATCATTCTGCTTCACGTTATGATGTCTTAGAATGAATAACTAACTAAATAAATGAACTGGGCAGTAAGGTAGCTTCTGGACATAGCCCACATTTTTTAAATAAATAAATAATCTGGGCAGTAAGGTAGCTTCTGGACATTGCTCACATTTTGGATGTCTTCCTAAACTAACGCATCTGGTGCTCATCAGCTCGATAGTAGAGTGCTCCATGACCTCAATTGGATGTGTCAAATAAGGGATACATACAAATATGCACTGCTGGGCATATTCCAGATACTGTTAGAGAAGATTTTGACTTTACTTTGCTCTAAGACATTGTAACCACAAACATCAGTTTCTGTCAATCAACGTCTGCTAAAGGCTATTTAGTTTAGAACAGCTACAAATCAATAAGGATGGAGCTACTACCGGAGTCTAAAAAATATAATAAATATAGGATTGGAGATGTGATAAACACATCTTGAATATTGTGCATTAGTGGTTGACATATATTAGTATTAGTGTTACAAATCATTATTTAAGACTGGTATGAATATGCTATAACTTCACAATGGGCCTCATTTATCAATCTAACATTGAAATGAGTGCAGATCCAAGCGCAGAAATCATCTTACGACAGGGTTCACGTGTGATTCATCAAACATTCGTATGCTGCCAATCCCATCGTACGAATGGTCATACCTTGATAAATGTGGCAACTCAATACAATCGTCATTTGAATATCAGGCCACTGAAAATTCACGCTTTAGAAGCCTTGCCTCTAGAGTTTATGACATGGAGAAAAGTAACCCAGTCAAGAAGAGGAAGTAATCTCTTGAAACAGAAGTTAATCTTACTCCAAAAACACCTGTTAACCTCGTAATTGCAAACAATTATATTAATTTATATGTAAATTAATAAAATGGCAAATAAAACGAAATATTTACAAACATTATAAACACTATAGCATAGGACATGTAACATTGGGTAACTAAACTATTATTCATTATGTAAACAAGGCTTTGTACTTTACTCGTGTTCCAATATCCACGTAAAACAGCATCCTTCACATGCGCAAAAATGTGTTTGGTTGGGCGCTGGATTGCTGATTTACAGCGGACCATGTAATTTGCTAGAACTGATATGTTGTGTGTGCGCATTTGTGAAGTGTCTGCGCGATCAGTTGGATTTATTAAAATAAACAAATATAAGTTAGTGTCACAAAAACGAGCGTAGCTTATAATACTTGTTGCACATTTTTTTTCTTCGGCTAATCTGTTAATTATTTTTGTGAAACAGATTTTGTGTAGTCCTATAGCTATTTTGTATATAGTTAATTTTTTTGTGGTATTTTTATTGGATCACATATATTCCAATTTAATATCAATTAAATTAATTTAATTTTAATATGACACTCTAATCTTAATGTTAAATGATCAACTAATGAGTGTCAGGAAAATAATCTAAATGATCAAAATGCTCTCATTACAATTCTCCACCAGATTTATGCTGCACGCAAGCTCACGCTAACTCAAAAAAATTTGTACATGAGCTGAGACCTGACATGAGATTTGATCATAGCTTTCCATATAGTTTTCTGTCGTATGTTCGTTTCATAAATGTGGCCCAATGTACCTGTATCTGGGATAGGGTAATTATCACCTATCATATGCAATGTGCTGGATGCCATCAGTAGTATTTTACTGTCCAGTGTTAAATGACTGTTTAGCTGGTCGTTTTTAGGGAAGCCACAGTTCTTGTGAGTGATGGCTTTTGTTTTTATGGTTCTGTATGGCGCTTTGAGAGTCACTAATCTTGCCTTCCTGCTTTCAGGACTTTAGCTCACACTGGTCCTCAAGAGAGGGAGGCTACATCCATTGATTCTCTTTCCCCCAGTTACTTACAGCCATTAAATATTCATTAACATATGCATTTTATCCAATCTTAGCCACTGTATTGCTATTATTAGTCTTTGCCTTTTTGGCCCAGTATTATTCTTAGCCATTATAACTCGCCCTGCATGAGCAACAACAATTTCATTCAAAACCGTAGTGGGCTGCAGTAATGCATGGTTAATCATCCAGCTGTAATATGAAAAAAGTATAGACCCACAGGAGCAGAAAGCCTACAATATACACAACACAAGAAAGTATTTCAAAGTAGGAATAAAAGCTGTGTGGGCTTTAGTATTGAAGCCTATTGGCTCTCTGCATGAGCATATCCGCATATTTGTCATCCTTGAGAACTTGAGTGGAAAGCCTGCTGAAACCTTACAAATTTAGCAGCAAGACAGCAAAGCAGCAAGTTTTTGCAATGTCACATCTAGTTAATAGAAAACTTTAGTGTATATTACAAGATGTGTGCAAGATTGTACAAGACAGAAATGTTGAAATATTTACAGTATCTCACAGAAGTGAGTACAGCCCTCACATTTTTTTTTAAATATTTTATTATATCTTTTCATGTGACAACTAGGGCTGGACGATACAGCTAAAAAAATTATCACGATATAATGTTTCATATTGATCGGTATCGATAATTACTGAAAAAATGTTAGTAGAAAAAAAATGTTTGAATTGAACCAATGCATTTTTAATTAAGACAGACAACAAATTATTTTTAAAATAAAGCTAAATAAAGTGTAAACAAATCTTTCTTATATTTTATATGAAGATTAAATAAATAAGTGTTAAAGAAACTTAGAGCTGCACAATTCTGGATAAATTGAGGGTTTCTTTTTGTTTGTTTGTTTCAAACAGAGATCACAATTCTGAATGTCAACTAAATGAAATAACGTAATTTACTAGAGGTTCTGACAAAATATTAATTGCTGCAGTATTTTTTTAAAGTTTTAAATATATTTGAATATTTTTTTTTTTTTATCTAATTGGCTGTACGATTCGATGACATGCCCATAAATACCCTTGTTTCATTACTGGATGAATCAGTGTATTTGAAAGAATCTGTTGAATGAAGATTCAATGTCAAATACATTTTTTAACAGTCACTTATCGCCACCTGGTGGTGAAACAATGTAATCGATCAATGCGTCATTTTCAGCGCGTTCAAGTTTCTTTCTAAAGCTGGGTTGACTGAACTGCATAGCAGCTTGTTTGCTTGTCACTCGTAGTGCGTCTGTTTGTGATCCAGGGTTGCTCATGCAACCAAACTTCATGTCTGTTTATATTTTAATGCATTTAAGTGAAACTATATCGAGAGTTATATCGAACATTTTTTCTATCGTTATCGAATAAGACGTACCGTCGAAAAATATCGATACCGTTTTATCGCCCAGGCCTAGTGACAACACTGAAGAAATGACACTTTGCTACAATGTAAAGTAGTGAGTGTACAGCTTGTATAACAGTGTAAATTTGTTGTCCCCTCAAAATAACTCAACACAGCCATTAATATCTAAACCGCTGGCCACAAAAGTGAGTACACCCCTAAGTGAAAATGTCCAAATTGGGCCCAAAGTGTCAATATTTTGTGTGGCCACCATTATTTTCCAGCACTGCCTTAACCCTCTTGGGCATGGAGTTCACCAGAGCTTCACAGGTTGCCACTGGAGTCGACATCACAGAGCTGGTGGATGTTAGAGACCATGTGCTCCTCCACCATCCTTTTGAGGATGCCCCACAGATGCTCAATAGGGTCTGGAGACATGCTTGGCCAGTCCATCACCTTTACCCTCAGCTTCTTTAGCAAGGCAGTGGTCGTCTTGGAGGTGTGTTTGGGGTCGTTACCATGTTGGAATACTGCCCTGGGTATCATGCTCTGCTTCAGTATGGCACAGTACATGTTGGCATTTATGGTTCCCTCAATGAACTGTAGCTCCTCAGTGCCAACAGCACTCATGCAGCCCCAGACCATGACACTCCCACCACCATGCTTGATTGTAGGCAAGACACACTTGTCTTTGTACTCCTCACCTGGTTGCCGCCACACACGCTTGACACACGCTTGACACACGCTTGACACACGCTTGACACACGCTTTATCTTGGTCTCATCAGACCACAGGACATGGTTCTAGTAATCCATGTCCTTAGTCTGCTTGTCTTCAGCAAACTGTTTGCGGGCTTTCTTGTGCATCATCTTTAGAAGAGGCTTCCTTCTGGGACAACAGCCATGCAGACCAATTTGATGCAGTGTGCGGCGTATGGTCTGAGCACTGACAGGCTGACCCCCACCCCTTCAACCTCTGCAGCAATACTGGCAGCACTCATACGTCTATTTCCCAAACACAACCTCTAGATATGACGCTGAGCACGTGCACTCAACTTCTTTGGTCGACCATGGCGAGGCCTGTTCTGAGTGGGACCTGTCCTGTTAAACTGCTGTATGGTCTTGGCCATTGTGCTGCAGCTCAGTTTCAGGGTCTTGGCAATCTTCTTATAGCCTACACCATCTTTATGTAGAGCAACAATTCTTTTTTTCAGATCCTCAGAGAGTTCTTTGCCATGAGGTGCCATGTTGAACTTCCAGTGACCAGTATGAGAGAGTGAGAGCGATAACACCAAATTTAACACACCTGCTCCTCATACATGACACCGGGAAGAGAAAATGGCTAATTGGGCCCAATTTGGACATTTTTACTTAGGGGTGTACTCACTTTTGTGGCCAGCGGTTTAGACATTAATGGCTGTGTGTTGAGTTATTTTGAGGGGACAGCAAATTTACACTGTTATACAAGCTGCACACTCACTACTTTACATTGTAGCAAAGTGTCATTTCTTCAGTGTTGTCACATAAAAAGATATAATAAAATATTTACAAAAATGTGAGGGGTGTACTCATTTCTGTGAGATACTGTATGTGAGCCCCCAGTGAAACTGGCAAATCTATATAAACGAGTGCCAGTGGATGTGTGGTTCTCAAATGTTTTTTAAAACAAGTAGTTAAAGCCAGAAGCATCCTGCCTAGATATTTTTGAGCCATGTGCATTTTGAATGCAATTTCCAAAATAAATTATTTGTATCTTTAAGTTGGTGAAAAACACTCAGCAGAAACTGTGCCAGTCAAATCAAGTCACACCTTCTGCAGATCAATTGATTTAAACAGAAAATTCTACCCTAAAGATCTACCCATCCACATGCCACTCAAAACTCCTGAGATATATTTCCCTACGGAACACAAGGAGTTGTTATTATCAAAATGCCAAAACTGCTTTCCATTCAATGGAATTCATTGTTAAGTTCAGTTGTGATTTTGCTAGTTTATTAAAAAAAAAAAAAAAAAAGATTATACACCTAAATTATGTAGGGGTTTCAACTCCTTTGAACTTGCACAATTAACAAAAACATATACACATACATACAGTCAAACCTAAATTTATTTGGACACCTTGAACATTTCATTCATTAATACAGTTTATTCACTATAGTTTAAAAAAATAGTAATGAAATATAATGAGATCTCCGAGTTAAACTGTGTCAGAAAAAAATAATCTTAATTATGTCAAATAACACTTAAATCAAAGCATTGTAAGGTCAAAGTGTCTGAATAATTTTTGGTTTATATAATAATTTTTATGAATTTTACTAGTAGTCCACTGTATGAAGAATTCTGTGGTATAATATGTCACAGTTTACTTTATTTTGCTATCCTCACTTACATAAATGAACGAATATTGGCTGTTCATTAGTAATCATTAAGCACTTATTAATGCCTTATTTTGCATGACCTTATTCTACATTCTTAATCCTACCCAATACCTAAACTTAACAACTACCTAACTAAATAAGCAGTAAATTAGGAGTTTATTGAGGGAAAAGTCATAGTTAATAGTGAATACATGTTCCCTATACTAAAGTGTTACAAGAATAATAATAATATTCATCTTTTCTGAAGGATCATGTGTCATTGAAGAATGTGATAGCTGCTGAAAATTCAGCTTTGCCATCCCAGGAATAAATTATGTTTTAAAATATATTAACATAGAAAACAGTTATTTTGAATTGTAAACATTTTTTTCACAGTTTTACTGTTTTTACTGTATATTTGATCTTGAAATCTTACCGACCACAAGCTGTCCCGACCCCCATTTCTGTTTAGCAGTGGTGTTGGGTTTGTTGTACCTTGCCTTAGTCTTTCATAGTTAACAGAACATGGCACACTAAATGTGCTACACAAACCAGGAGTGTAGTGTTGATAAATAATTCAGAAAAATGTGTAGAGAAGGTTGTTGTATTCCACATTAACAATCATGCTTAACAACCGTAATGTGCATTGTACATCCTAAGGTTACTCGGCTGATGATTGCTACCATGATGTGTTGGAAAAGCACGTAAAAGGAGTGGAGTAACTGAGCTTCTTTGCACAATAAGTCCTATCGCATGAAGATCTACATTGCGGCCTGCAACACCATGCACAAGTTCAACTGTTCCCCTTCAGAAATTGCACTTGAGAGAATTTTGAATATTGTATAAATATTTCTATAGTCTTTTAAATGTCTGCTTGTAAGAGGTGTGAATTATTTACAGTAGAAAGCAGAGGAACTGAGAATGGCCCTTTCACTAACTCTGTTTAACACTGTCATAATGTATATGAATGCTATTTCATCCGCCTCTGCCACTTCACATATACTTCCAACTTGCAGAATCCAATATTACACAACAAGAGACTGTCAGTATGTGACCACATTTTAGATGAGGAAAAATGCAGCCATCAACTTTTAATTAAACTATTAAATTATGTACTATTTCTAAAGTAAAAGCAGTGCTAGATCTCTGTTTCTGAAGGGTCCAGTCTTCATAGCAATGTCTGACCCAAAGTACAACGAAACTAAAGCAGTCTGTTGTGGTAAGATAAACAGAATGCACTTGATTAATCTGTCAGTGGTAGTAAAATATAAGCAATTCTTCTATTAAAAGATGGGATCTAGAAGCTAAAAAAATACTTAAATATTAGCAGCTCGGATTAACACTGGAAAAGCAGAGAATGGACGCATTTAGCTGAAGTGTATGATACTATCAGCTGACCACTCAGTCGACTGTCTGTGACAGATATGAGCCTGGAATTAATGGAGAGCCTGCATATGAAACATGAAACAGAGAGCCATCACGCAGGGTAAAACAAACATAAATATTAGAAAAATATCCATATATCTCCAATCAAAACATGCTGACATTAGATCCAACAGTGCACCAACAGTTGTACTGAATTACATCAACTAAAAGCTTATCGACCTCTTAGATGTCTTACTATCGGAGCCCTCTTTTTCATTTCGCCCTAAGTGGCCTGTTGGGATGCTGTAATATAGTGCATTAGTCTCGCTGTACAATAAAACATTTATCCAGTGGGGAAATGTGATTTCTTATAAAACTAGTGTAGTCTTTCCAGTTAGCATCTTCATCAAAGTTGATTAAGGTGTAATTCTTATTGATTTCGAAAAGGAAGACGAGTTCAGGTATTTTTAACGCCGCATCACTAATAAGTAACAGCGGCTCTCTAATATTTGCTCTATTTGATTCTAAAATCAATACAAGTAGCAAAAAGCCTTTTAAATTCAAATTTAATTTATGAATTTAAATTGTTAAATACTGACCATTTTTGAATTTGAATTTTCAAAGCAAAGTTTGAATGCCTGCCTGTCATAAAGTTCTGAAGTTTTATTGGCCTTGGAGACAAAGAAAATTCTAAAACAATTGATAGGCTTTTCATTAACTTTTGTGGACCATTTCATTTTCCAGAATGCATTTTTTATCAAGATTAAATATCTATTCATGTCACTCCAATTCAAATACCAATTTAACTTCCATTTTAAATACCAACTCTTGAACTGAAAGGAAGCAAATTCTTTCATTCTGGTAAATGTATTGGATAATCCAAATCATTTAATGATCAACATGTGGGGGTGGAGGATACAGTATGTAGAACAATGGCTATTTGAATCCTGTTGATATCTGTAGAGCATTATGCAAGTGCAGAATCCACGCAGGCCTACTTAGTATTTATCAATTCAATGTTCATAAACCCACGATTCACCATGAAGCATGCATGGAGTAAACTAAGAGGGCATGAACCAGCATCCAGCTCTTGTAGAAGTGAAGTACAACCCACAACAGTTCCACATTTGCACAGGTCATTACACAGGAATCAATTGTTTGTTCATATGCCACATACAAATATAATGCAAGCCAACACTGTGAAACATGAATATAATCACACCATTTGACCACTGGATGTCAACTACTGGAAATATTACAGACCCCAGATTATCAAGTCCAGTGAGTAACACTGACAAATGCCATAATTAATAAAAGACATAAATGTAATCTGTATAAGCAAAATGAAAAGAATAGCCTGAAGTTATCACCAAATGCCTACTGTAGGAGCATCATGGAGTCCAGTCCACACTAAAAAAATAAATAAATAAATAAATGGATAAATGTGCATTTTAAGTTAAAAAATAATGGACCACCTCTCTCCACTGTGCTTGACTTCAGGTGCTAACAAATAACCTGTAGAAAAAATTAAGAGAGGTCATATGCCCTGATTCTTGCCCTTATTTTCTATTTTACCAATCCAAACAGTCTTCCATTAAGCAGTAAATCTGTCCTTGTAATCCACATGACGTCAGCTAAAATAGGTCTCCCAGCCGATGCTTTATAGGTATAGCCTTCATCCCATTATGACCAACTTCTTCAGGCAGAAGGACGCTGAACCGTTTCCATGTAGGTTTCTATGACAGAATGAACGGTTGACATGAGCAGCTTAACCTACATAAAATTCTGTCAAAGGGAATTTAACAACCTCACATCATATGTAATGTTACTGGGAATCACATCACACATGTGCTTTCATGGCTCCTCTTTACATTGAAACAATGATAACTATTAAAACTATTTCCTTGATTTCCACTGACAGCACAGTAAATAAATATTATGGCACTGTCACTTAGTCCTCAAGCATGATAACTATTAAAACTATTTACTTGATTTCCACTGACAGCACAGTGAATAAATATTATGGCACTGTCACTTAGTCCTGACCTCAAGCACGAATATATTAGTTGACACTGGGGAATATTAGGGAAAACCAGGGCTAGATGTCACACTTTTTCATGTAAATATTTCTAATGTATATCATAAAGGGTTAGTTCACCCAAACATAAAAAATTATCATCATTTACTCACCCTCATGTCATTCTAAACTCGTAAGACTTTCGTTCATCTTTGATATTTTAAATCAAATCTGAGAGATTTCGGTCCCTCCATTGACAGTCTATGCAACTACATCTTTGATGCTTCAAAAAGTTCATAAAGAGACTGTAAAACCAATCCATATGAATCGAGCGGTTTAGTTCAAATTTTCAGAAGCGACATAAATGTTTTATATGATGAACAGATTTAATTTAGGCTTTTATTCACATATAAACATTAATCAACACACACATCAGAGATGGTAAATGGAATAGTTATGTGAAATTATTAATTACAATCCATGTAGTTTTTCTATACAATATTGTTTAAAATGTGGTTAAAATGAAGTAAACAGTATGAATTACCTTATAATATACAGAATATAAATAAATATTTATTTAGTAATATGTATACTTTTACAGTCAATTGTTATTAAAATTATGTTGTTTATAAGTAGAAAGTATTAAATGTTTGTAGTTAAAATATTGTTTAAATGAATGAATAGCCTTATAATTTTTGGAAAATGAGATTGGGAACAATCACATTTGTACCAATTTATTTTAAAAGATTCCTCTTATTTTATCTGCATTGAATTTACAGTGTTTTATCCTGCTTTTTGTATTATTCAATTAATATTCACTGCTCTATTTTTGCGTAATAGGCCTATGCTGCTGTGTCGGCCTTTACTGTATTAGTAACCACAGCTGCTGGAAAGGCCACTTTTGATGATCTTTTAAGTCATTATGGGGCGTTCCACTGTCCCACGTGTCATTATCAGCTAATTATATCAGCAACATACAGATTTTAATAGCTCAAATAAGTTGGTATATCAACATTATATAATTTAACGAAATATAGATCTATGAATTATAAAACTAAGTCACCAAATTACCACAGTGTAGCCCTTGTGACAACTTCCCCATGTGGCAACTAGCCGCGGTCTGCCCATATCCACAGCTTTTGGATCTGCCCATTTACCACAGCTGACCACAGTGATGGACACAGATCTTTATGCTTTTATCAAGCAATGCATCTCCTAGTGATAACGGTATTTCAAAACATCCTATCAAAAACGTATTTCAGGCATAAGACTGGGGCCACAGGCTACTGATGCCCCACAGTGCACCTGTAACGCGGGACTGTCAATTGACACGTGAGCTATAAGGCCTACATCACACTGGATATCACTGAGAATGAACATCCACATCTACCTCGCAAGGTCACGACAGTTCTGTAAAGGCTATTGTACGTAGCAGCTACGTCTGTTTGTCTTACCGTATATTCCCTGGCAAAAAACGCCTTCAAATAGTGCGGCCAATAACCACAGGAGAGCAAAGATAATATCCATCTTTACGTTAGTCTGAACATATCCAGCTCCTCAGGCGACGAACAGTTGAAGGCAGTACGTGCAGTCCAAATCTCCCTCCTCGCGTGACAGTATCATCAAGAAACAGCTGAAGTAGTGTCAGTCAGAGATGTCTCACTAGTCATTTCTTGCCAATTCAATGCAGATGTTTTCACCAAAATGGTCTAGGCGGATATACAAAGCTGTGACAGATAAGGAGGGCGAGCATCAAACCTTCAGAGCGGGTCTTCTCCTCACACCTTCGCCGGCATTAAGCACCGACGCGACTGGCGAAAGTAAATGACAGCGCCATGGGAAACACGCGCGCTATTAAACGGTTACGCGCGCTGGCATCCACCTCTTCGACGTTCCCAAAAGATAATTCTGCAAAATTTAATGCGAAAAATAACCAATAATCGACGAGTCCGACGCTCTCATCTCTTCGTGATTACAGGATACCGGTGAGGCAGGAAGGCACGCCGGGAAAAAGCTGCTTCCTTGATGCTGATGGGAGCGCTCCTATAGTAACACTATGATTCTTCGTTTCCAGCGAATAAAAAGATGAATCCGCTATTTCATAACAACTGTATGAGTCAGCTTTACTCCTAGGAAGTCTCTGGTCCCGGCTTGGAAAAAAAATAGAAACAATGACACATAAACAGATGTGTCAGGTTGCCTATTTTTCAAGGTAAACCGTAATTTAGACTGGATGAAATGTGAAGGGTGGTCGGGCACGCTGCGCCATACGTACTGCGCTGGAACGCCGGAGCCCAGCTGGCTGACTACGTCAAAGAGCGCGTGAGTGAGTGAGTGAGTGAGCGCGCTCGGATCTCATTTGTATGAGAAGCACTCTCGCGCTAAGAACGTTCGCAGCAGAGCAACGTGAACTTCATTATAAATTAAAGGCAGCTAGTCTAAATGGTTATACATGCTTTCTGACGTTAGTTCGTGCGTTTCCGTTTTCTCTAACTAAAACGGAAGATGATGAAGCTGCTATTAATTTCGCCGCTCACCCTCCTCCCTCGTCGACTTTATAACTATCAAATTAATTATTTTCCCTTCCATTACATCTCAACCGCAACGATGCCAGTAGCTACGAGGCTAAATTCTGTTAAACATGCCGTCATTAAATCAGGTAATGTTAATATGCCAATATATTCGTGCTAATAAAATCTGTTACTGTAAAACGTACTAATGACACAGGTGGTACAAGAGAAAGCCACACGATGACTGACTAGCAACCGTGAACAATGTTGAGACACTAAAATAAAACAGTAAACATTAACTAAACTAAATGTACCACAAAACACTCAACTGTAGGCCTCCTACATAACATAAGATATATAAATACTGCCTTTTTATACACATCAAAGCAAATAAACGTGTAAAAAAAAAAAAACTGGTCAGGTTTCACTAAACTTTTATTATTGTCTTTCAAATGTACTTTTACTAATTGTTATTTAACACTTTACCTGAAGTGGGCCAGTGTTCCAGGGGCTTTGGACTGAAAAGCAAACTTCTGTAAATGTAAACTGATATACATTACAGATGAAAAGCGAACGTGTGCAAATACAACACATTTTTAAAAAAAGTGGCTTGTGCCCCAGGATCTCACGTGACCATAATCCTTGATCACAGTTCATGCATCACCCTGATCGAACCTGAGATTTTTTTTTTTTTTTTTTTGTTACCAGCCCAAATCTTTTTGAACTAAGCTGCCAGCATCATGCATTGTGATTATATCTGTATTATCCATATGAATCATATTTGTATTGTATTTATATGAAATATGCTATCAAAATATCAATCAAGTGCTATGCATTACAACATTTTAATAATCCTGTCAGCTTTGTCAGGGCTTCACAGCCATTGAGGATTAGTTGGTCAACAAATTGTGTACTGTATATATACTGCCATCTTCTGGAATAAGAAAAAAAAAAAAAAAAAAAAGTTATATGAAAATACATGGTGACATGCAAAACAGCACAAGTTGATTAACTTGAAGTGGTTGGGGTGGGGGGCACTTATTATTCTGGTACTTAACATTCAAATATTGTAGCTGAATATTATTAGCATGGTTGTGAGCTTGAAAAACTACACAAATTAGAAATGACAAAATATTATCTAGACTTGTCTGTAATCATTTAACACACAAGTGAAATTACAAATGCTGTTAAAACTGTAGTATGTGAAATCACCATATTTTTCAAATTCTAATAAAGCACTGATGAACAGACCAAAATATATATATATATATATATATTTTTTTTTTTTTTACTTTTGCTTGACTGTCCTAATTAATGTTCATTAAACAGAAAAGAGAGGGCAGGGAGTTCTTCAAACATTCACGGTTTTAGTCTCATGGAAGAAAGTTAGTCCTACATATTTTGAATAAGATGCTGAATATATGACAGAATTTTATTTTATAGATCATTTTAAGAGAATAACTATTTGATTTATATGTTTTCTGTTTTTACAATTTGTGTTGCTTACTCTTTTTAAAACCATTTATTCCATGTCATTAATTTCCTGTTTTTTCTCCATTTTACATTTTAGTGTAACTAGCTACAGTACATCACTAATGACACTTACAGGTTAACAGGGAAATGTTGACAGGAAACAGGTTCTCAGCTTTCATGATCTTAAAAGCAAAGTGCACTTTATCTAATTGTATGAAAAATCACAAGTTTTTGTTTTTCTAATCTATCTTTTATTGCAGCTACTTGAATAATGCTTTTTTTGTTAGATTTGTAGTCTACAGGATGTTGTTGCACATCTTTACAACACGTTATGCATTTTATTAGGTTTATGTTAATGTAAAGTTTTTAATTTAATATTAATGATCAAAACACTGCATTACTATCTGCAAAACCGCAAAAAAAAAAAAAAAAAATATCACCACTTACACCTTCCTTTCAATGCTTTATTATGTAGCTGCTTGAGGCCCACAACTGTAAATAAAATAAGGCAGATTCAATGGAAATGAGACTGCACTGTAAAACAATTATTTTCCTGATTTGTTATCACAACCTTTTTTCTTTTTTTTCAAAAGATAATTAATGTAGTTCAGATAACATATTTTGAGTTTCTATTGATTAAACCAGTCACCTTCATTGTATTAACTCAATTTTTTAATTTCAATGAACTCAAAATTTTAAGGCAACCAGGTAACTTACTTTAAGTTAAACCAACAATTCTTTTTTTACAGTGTGGATGTCCAGCACATTGACATTTGTTTTTGGAAGTCTTTTATGCTTACCAACGCCATTTATTTAGTTAAAAAAAATACAGTAAAAACTGTAAAATATTATTTTAATTTAAAATAACTGTTTTCTATTTTAATATATTTTAAAATGTTATTTATTCCTGTGATGGCAAAGCTGAATTTTCAGTAGCCATTACTCCAGTCTTCAGTCACATGATCCTTGACAAATCATTTTAATATGCTGATTTGCTGCTCAAGAAATATTTCTTATTATTCATGTAATAGCAGTTGTATTGCTTAATATTTTTGTGGAAATCGTGACTTTTTAAAAAAAAAAATCAGGAATCAATAAGAATAGAAAGTTAAAAAAAACAGCATTTATTTGAAATAGAAATCTTCTGTAACATTACAAATGTCTTTACTGACACTATAACATTCATAAAAAAAAAAAATATATCTTACTGACCCCAAATTTAGCGGACTATACATGTTTATCCACCACCAACAACAGAAACGTTTAATTTGATTTTATTTTTTATTATTATTGCAACTGCGAGGTTGCTCACTAAGTGAATAAATATGACTGTAGCGGGAGGCATTAGAGCTCTTTTACTGTGTGTCAGGTTAATTGCTGGACTTCAGCTAAAGCTAGATACTTTACAAAGCTACACAGCAGACATGACAGCTGTACGTGTGGTGTAGTCACCCATGTTAATGTATAATTAGGGTGTGTTAAAAATCGGTGTTTGTCAGAGAGTTGAGGCAAATTAGCGCTGGGTTAAAATTAGACCTCGCAGTGGTGAGCTGAGATTGACGAGACAGCCGCTCGCCAGAAACCTCAGAGCTGTCCAGGTCATTATGCTGCATCACTAGCTCCATCCAACAACAGCAAGCTCAAATAACTGCCTGTTAATGGTGAACCATTCTGTGATCTGTGAAGCTGAGGAACCTTGACATGACGGAGTGAATGGATACGAACATATTTCTGATACAGATCTGAATATTTTACATTTTAATGGGGTTCACTCATTATAAGCATACAACTATCTCCTCTTTAACCTATTTTAATTAAAACTCAGTTCTTGCATCTGAAAAGATACTGAGGAGATGTATACAACATAGGTGATATGTAAGAACATTAAGCCTTTCATTAGAAGTTGCTTTTCAAATATATTTGGATCATTTTTAAGGGCTATATCAAATATAAATGAACAGTATTCAGTTTAAAGTTAGTTTGTGTGTTTCCAAGGTGACCTGGAGGTAGATTAATTGAGAATGAAATTTAAATGCTTCTACTATTCAATTCAATTTTACAGGAGATTTCTGTAATATTTTCAGCTATTGAAAGTAATTTTGTCTTTTTTTATTCAGACTGAGTGACTGATTGATATTTTTAATGGGTGCAGGACACTATAGTTCATTCATGTAAGTGAGGACAGCAAAATTAAGTAAACTGTGACATATTATACCCAAAAGATTTTCATACAGTGGACTACTAGTAAAATTAATAAGAATTTGGAACCAAAAATTATTCAAACACTTTGACCTGACCATGTTTTGCCTTACTGTTATCTGACATAATTAAGATTAATTTTTTCCGACACAGTTTAACTCTGAGATCTTGTCATATTTTATTACCATTTTTTTAAACTATAGTGAATAAACTGTTCAAAGTGACTGTATATGTACATTGAGGACAATGTAAGTTACTTAAATTAATTACTAGCTACTAATTGCATCTTCAAAATATTGCATTGCTTATTATTATTTTCTAAATCCCCTATCAGCCTCGACCAGTTAAACAACACAAGGAGAGACATGAAACTGCTCTTTTAATTCTTTCAAATAAATAATATAATATTGAATAAATAATTCTTCAACTGACTAAAGTATTTAAAGGGAGGTTACATTAAAAACATACATTTTAACATTAGATGTTTAAATGTGATGTTAAATTCATTGTTGTTTTATATAGAATTGTTTTTTAGTCTATATAGTATTTAATGCAAATACATTAGAAGCAACTGTAATTACAGAAAAATGAATAGTAATCCCTTTTATAAAAGAAAAGTAATTAAATTATAGTAATTACTTAGAAATGCATTTGTCACAGTCACCATCTATCTCACCTTCCCCGGACTCCACTTCCCAGCATCCCTTCTGATCCACACCTGCACCCAGTCAGCTCGTCATCTCATCACATGGATTCCCTGCACCTGCGCATCCTCATCAGCACTCCCTTTAAAGACTCCTCCTGGACTCCCTTGTCTGTCCTCGTCTTTGGTTATGTTGGTTGTTTCTGTTTGAGTGTTTTGTATTATAGTTATTGGTGAATAAACCTTTGCTGCTACAACTTGATCCTGCTTTCTCTCTATGTTTACAACCAGCCCTGACAGCATTACGCTCAACAATGATTGAAAATATATCCATAAACACACTTTCATGTATGCATGTATGTAAGACCAGCGCAACTTAAGCAAATGTATCTCAGTATCCCAGTTTCTACAAATATATTAAATAGTACAACCATTTTCATCATTGATAATAATATGAAATATTTCTTGAGCAACAAATCAGCCTATTAGAATGATTTCTGAAGGATCATGTGACTGAATACTGGAGTAATGGCTAGAGTAAATTCAACTTTGCCATCACAGAAATAAAAAACATTTGAGAATATATTAAAATAGAGAAAAGTTCTGTTTAAATTGCAATATTTCACAATATTACTGTTTTTACTGCATTTTTGATCAAATAAATTCAGCCTCTGTGAGCATGAGAGACTTCTAAGTTAGGTTTTAATTCACTGAAACCTAATGAGAGTTTTTATCCCTGACCAGTTTAGTCTTTATTTTTATGTACTGGAATGCATTTTTGCCAGTGTCGGTACAGTATTTGAGATGATATGCACATTACAGATTTTCTTGGCAGATTTAGCTGCTCATTTTGTGATGATTTTATATGATAACTATGTCAACAAATAACACTATAGAGCTAAAATCATAAGCACTAGGCATGTCTAGTGTGTAGATGTGTTTTTGGTTGCATTAATTTAGGTTGGACTGTGAATCTAAATATCCTCATCAAATTTCTCCGAGCTCCTGACAGATACTTCATCAAGTCTACTATTGATTTTTTGATTTGCACACAACATCTAAGTGGTGAACAGTGTTATGTTTGTGTAATGGAGCAAAGCTGGGTCATCAATTACAGTACATTGACTGTCATTCTTAGACACGTCTTCCTTAGGAATTGAACATCTCTACAGTCAATAAGTTCCTGGGATAATAATTGGCTAACATGTCGTTCTCCTATTATGTGGTTAAGTTGTTCACAGAACAAAAAATACCAGTGCTCTAACTCACTAGCTTGGCAGGGTTTGAGAGATCAAGTGCTGTTAGTCTGTTACTGTACATCTGTCACTTAAGATACATCTTCCTTGAAATACAAATGGAAATACAGGCCAGTGGGCTGACAGTCGAGCATCTCGGCTCACTAAGGTGTGCGCCTCATTTGGGTTGTGAAAAAACACAATCTTTTTAAATGCCCTCAAGAAAACAACCACTGTAATGATTACGTTATCACCCCAGTCCTCTTTCACTTTCATTGTGTTTCATTCTTCCATATAAACAACATGTGGATTTGAAAATAATGATACAATTATCAATTTTGGGTTGATAGCTTTCAAATAGAAGGTGTGGATATTATGAATTCAAAATGTATTAATAATGAATTGATAATGATGAAGATAGAACCAATAAACTGAAGGGAATATTAAAAGAGTAGATAAATAAGTTGATTTCAAATAAATGATTATCATTTTTTGTAAAGACTATTCAATACAGTTGGGAATAAAATTTCTTAACTATATATACACATATATAATCATTGTGATTTCACTTTATTTTTTCCATACACAAATCAAAAAGTTGCATCTTTGCAGTACTGAAACCCATATTTGTAGTGATTGGAAAACTTTGTCAAGGTTTGTCCTCAGTGTGCAGCTATCTAATCAAATTCTTTGTGAAGTACTTGACACTTTGTCTCACCTCACATACATGTGTCGTAATAGCCTCATTATTTATTTACAGAGTGAAAATAACTGGATGTTTAAGCTTTAAATGGTTTCTCATATATACTGACTTTAAAATATAGACTTTAGTTGTAGACTAATGGATAAAGATCTGACCTGATAACTGCGAGGCTGCAGGTTTGGACCATATTTATCCACAGTTGAGCCAAACCATTATGTCCACCTGCCTAATATGCCGTTGGTCATCCGCGTGCTGCCAAAACAGAGCTGACCTGCAAAGGCATGGACTCAAGACCCCTGAAGGTGTCCTGTGGTATCTGGCACCAAGACATTAGCAGCAGATCCTTCAAATCCTGTTACAAAAAGGAGCCACCGTGGATCAAACTTTTGGTGCAGCACATCCCACAGATGCTCAATTGGATTGAGATCTGGGAAATTTGGAGGCCAGGGCAACACCTTGAAATATTCATCACGTTCCTCAAACCATTCCTGAACAATGTGTACAGTGTGGCAGAGTGCATTATCCTGCTGAAAGAGGCTACTTCCACCTTAGTCATGAAGGTGGTCAGCAACATTTAAGTAGGTGGCCAGACCAAGGGTTTCCCAGCAGAACATTGCCCAGAGCATCACACTCCCTCCTCCAGTGTGTTGTCGTCCCACAGTGCATCCCGGTGCCATCGCTTCCCCAGGTAAATGGCTGTCCACTTGATGTAAAAGAAAACAGGACTTATCGGACGAAGCAAGCTTCTTTCAGGTCCGGTTCCAACTCTCGTGTGCCCATTGTAGCCGCTTTCGATGATGGACAGGTCATCACAGGCACGCTGATTGGTCTGCGGCTACACAGCCCCATATGCAGTAGTGTGTGATGCACTGTCTTGTGACACATTCCTCCCATTACACAGTTAAAATTTTGTGTGACTTGTGCCACAACCTTCTGTTGGTTCAGACCAAGTGGGATAGTCTTTATTGCCCTCATGCATTGATGAACCTTGGGCGCCCAACACACTGTCAGTGGTTTGTCCCTCCTCACACCACTGTTGGTAATATTCTAACCACTGCTGACCAGGAGTGACCCACAAGTCTTGCCGTTTAAGAGATACTCTGACCCAGTCGCCATGCCATAACAATTTGGACCTTGCCAAAGTCGCTCAAATCTTTATTACTGCCCATTTCTCCTACATCCAACACGTTGATTACAAGAACTGATTGTTCGCTTACTATCTAATCTACCCAGACCTTAATATGTGGTCTTGTTAGGAGATGATCAACAATTTTCACTTTACCTGTGACTGGTCAATGTTTTGGCCTCATTAGCAGCTGTTTCTATGGGCCATTTTACATCTATGTATCTATGGTTTGAATGCTCAGACATGACCATGAAGGCAACGATGACACCACACCTGTCACAGCTTTGACAAGGGACCCTGCCTTACTGCCTCACTCTAAAGCATGCTCATCCCCATGCAAAATGCAGGAGAGGAAGTGTGGTGAGTTACCTCACACTAAATGAACCAGCTGACACCTGAAAAGATGAGATATTACTTCTAAGCAACTGACTTCCAAGGACTGTGCAAGCCAAAGGAGGTGCGGTGACATCCAGTCGATATCTGCCAAATGTGTGTGGCATAAACCAGCTGGCTGAATCGCAAATACATAAAACACCCATGACTAAATCCCACGGGGTAGTCATTCCTCTAATGGAATGAGCTCAGGGCCACTGGGTGCTGCAAATCCTTAGATTCCACACCAGCCACTTCCACCATCCAATGGGATGAAATGGGCTTCATGTCTGTGTCTAAACTGAGTCTTATTTCAGTCTGTCTAAAAGTATAAAGCATATACTACTGGGTAAAGGCAACACAACCTTCATTCCTCCTCTGATGAAGTACAACTGTAGGACAAAACACAGTCCCACTTTATATTAGGTTTATTTAACAATATGTACTTACATCAGAAAAAAAAAAAAAAATGTTCATTGTACTTGCAATGTTCACGTTGTATTGCAAAACACTTTTGCTGCTATTGAGGTGAGATATGGTTACCATGTCACCATGAAAAAAAAATGTTTTTTAATTTATGTCCCCTTGTAATATTTAAAGGGTTAGTTCACCTAAAAATGAAAATTATGTCATTATTTACTCACCCTCATGTTGTTCCAAACTCGTAAAACTTTCATTAATCTAACACAAACAAAGATCTTTTTGATGAAATCTGAGAGATGTTTGTTCCTCCATTGACTGCCTTTGACACTTTGACGCTTTAAAAAGATCACAAAGAGATCGGAAAACTAATCTGTATGGTTCGAGCGGTTTAGTCCAAATTTTCTGAAGAGCCTCGATTGATTTTTATGATGAACAGATTTAATTTAGGCTTTTACTCACATGTAAACATTGATCAGCTAACATAAGCAGAAGCTAAACGTGCCGCATAACCAATGAGGTTCATTCTCGTGTGTTACGCGGTACGTTTGAGCGTCATTAAAGTTAAGTAGAGCTTCTGCTTATATTCGCTGATCAATGTTTACATGCGAGTGAATGCCTAAATTAAATCCATCAAAAAGCAATCGAGTCTCTTCAGAAAATTTGGATTAATTCATATGGATTAGTTTTACAATCTCTTTATGAATGTTTTGAAGCGTCAAAATGTCAGTTGCAAAGGCAGTTAATGGAGGAAAAAACATCTCTCAGATTTGATCAAAAAGATCTTCATTTGTGTTCCGAAGATGAACCAAAGTCTTAACATGTTTGGAACGACATGAGGGTGAGTAAATAATGATAGAATTTTCATTTTGGGGGGAACTAACCCTTTAATCAAGATAACCCCCCGCAGGATGACCTGTCACTCACATGAGATCAGAGCAATAGTAAAACCACAGCGATCCAATCAATTCCCCATGGCCAAAATAAAGTACCGCTCTACATTTTTTCTTGTTTCAAGAAGCCGTTTCACTTGGATATACATCACAATAGGGAAGAAAGAAACTATCACAATATCCGTTTCATGCCAACTATAAGGTTTAAGTAAGGGTATAGGGTCAGTAGTGAAATTATAGATGAAACTATGTAAAGGGTAGGTATGCCTAAGTATTTTTTAAATATAAGGCTATGTGAAAACATGTATTTACAAACTAAATGCATTGTATCATAATTTAAATATTAGTACATTTAAAGTACTTTATATTAAGTGTACATAGTAGTACACTTAATATAAAGTAGGTCCCAAAAGACTGAGTATAGCAACCAAAGTGGAGTTAGATTAAAAAAAAAAAAAAATTTGCACTCAATGCCACCGCATAATTATGACGGATGAACCAGTGCACGAATCTCGCCCACTCCAGGAGCAAAACTGTTTGATAAAGAGTTGATTTCACATCTGTGCCCTCTAGGGGGTCAAAATGCTGCCAACAGTGGCCTAGTGGTTAACACCCATTCCTCCGGGTTCACAGACAAGGCTTAAGCTAGTTCGGGACTAAAATGCATGTTTGAGTTGTTTTAACTGAAAGTAACTTGCACTGACATATCTTAAAATATGTCAGAGCCATTGTTTTGTTTTAAGATGCACAACAGTATTGTTTTTTTCCTGAAGCACGTTTATAAAAGATACTTAAATGCCCTAATTGAACTAAGGCCTAATACTGGCTTAGTCTAAGCCCTGTCTGTGAAACCAGACCATACTCTAACAAGTGGACAAGTTGGCTCGCATTATTTGCTGTTCTTGTTCCCAGTCATTTATACGAGAAGAAATTTATGAAAAAGGCTACAAATAAAATGGGTATGTTGTGTACTGGTTTGAGTTTTAAGAGAATCCATTCTACAAGTACGGTTGTTTATTTAAATGACAGTGAAAGCATTTATAATGTTACAAAGATCTCTGTTTTAAAGAAATGTTCTTCTTTTGAAATTCATACTCAAACAATCCTGAAAAAAAATTACCATGGTCTCTACAAAAAATATTAAGCAGCACAACGTTTTTCAACATTGATAATAATAGGAAATGTTGCACCAAAACAGCATATTAGAATGATTACTGAAAGATCACGTGACACTAAAGACTGGAAAAATTAACATTTTGAAATGCATTAAACAGACAACAGTTGTTTTAAATTGTATTAATATTTCACAATATTGCTGTTTTTACTGTATTTTTGATCAAATAAATACAGCCTTGGTGGATTTAATTTATTAATCATAAATTCAAATACTGGACTTCATATTTGAAATACACTGAAGATCTACTGATACTTAACTACATATTCATTTAAGGGCTTTTAACAAAATAACATCCTTTATTGTCCAGTAAAATATTTTGGAAGATCCTAGAATATATTTTTAGGTTATTTTCTTCTAAACTTCAATTTCTTTCCAGCAGAGTGCGCCATTGTATTACAAATATAATAAAATAATCTCTTGAACAAGAATGTTTCTAGTTTGGGATATAAATTAAGGCTACATAAAGGCTAAATTAAAAGGCTAAGACTGTAATCTGTAAATAAACAGATATTCAATTCTAAACCCTTCAAAGTCCTTGAGGAAAAATTGTCCTTGATAATGCCACCACTGATTTAAAAGAGTTAGTTCACCCAAAAATGAAATTTCTGTCATTAATTACTGACCCTCATGTCGTTCCAAACTCATAAGACCTTCGTTTATATTTGGAACACAAATTAAGATATTTTTAATGAAATCTGAGAGGTATAGGACTCCTCCATAGACAGCAATTTAACCACCACTTTCAAGGTCCAGAAAGGTACTAAAGACATTGTTAAAATAGTCGACGTGACTGCAGTGGTTCAACCTTAATTTTATGAAGCAAAGAGAATACTTTTTGTGCGCAAAAACAAAACAAAAATAGCAACTTTATTCAACATTATCTTCTCATCTGTGTCACTCTCGTATGCTGCACACATTCAGCGCTTCCAGGTTCTTCGTCAGAACGCCAGCTCAGTAAAAAAAAAAAAAAAAAAGTTACATTTTCTAGCACAGGATGCAATGCAACTGGCTTTTGTACGTTCTCAAGCTGCCTCTGGGTGGCACTGTTTGTCAACAGAAAACTCTCACTGAGCCTGTCAGAAAGTGATGTGTCTGTATGTGTATCAGGACAATGTGCATGTAACAAGGACATCTAACTATTTTCATCATGTCTTTCATCATGCTAGCATTTTGTAATCAGTTGTCACCTGTTAACATGTTTTCAGTTAAATAAACAAAATATCAAATTGCCAATATATGTCCTCTTGTACTATGGTTTATACCCACAAGGCTACAATAGTTCAGTTTTCATTCTTGCATTTCTTTGTATTGCAGCTACTCTGTGTGTCTTCTCAGCTAAAGTAGTATAGGGCTGAATTTTATTCCACAGATTTCTGAGAAAGGGAATCGAAAAGCTAGCTTGAGAACATACAGTCAGCACAGCTCTCATTATATACTGTTTACTCGGCACACAAACCAGCACCTAGGAATTTTAAAATGAGTTGAAGAAAGAATTTACCACTTCATACACCTCTCTGCCTCTGCCCCTTTCTTTCTTTTTTCTTTCTTGTGTAGGATAATGATAGACCTCTGTCTTGGCTCAATGTTCATAAAAGGGTGTCTTCTACACAGGGAACATCTCTGTCTAAAGAATGAACTTACCAGTAGAAATGCTCATTAGCACTGAAGAGAAATCCATTCTTTAATACCACTGAAACCCAACTCCAGATGTTATATAAATTAGCCAAACACACCATTTATTAGGAGCCATAATAAAGAGGTGGAAAGATCTGTCCGGGATTGTTCGTGATAACACACACTCATTCGCTTTACACCTTAATACAGCGAATTCTCCTGATGAATGATTCATTCACAAAAAAAAAAAAAAAACACTTCGTTGCAAGGCAACAAATGCCACTGGGGCAGCTGATGAGCATTTCTAGAGGCAATTAGGGGAATAAAGTTTGGTGTTAAAACTGGCTATTGTCATAAATTTAGGAAGTGAGGCTGACCTGTAACTCATTAGTAGAACGGGTCCTGTCATAGAGTAAAACACCACCGTCGAATGCTGCCTATGAGACTTTATATCCACTTTTCTCTCACCCCCACATGCAATCTTCCAAACAAGCAAAACACAACATTTAAATGACATTTTAAGTGTGAAAACCTTACAAAACTGGGGTTAGTGAGGACCCTACTCAACCTGCACTGACACACTCTCTTAAAAATTCTTGTTTACTTTGTTTTAAAACTTGTCTTCAAGATTTAAAGTTCACATAAAATCATAAGACTGATATTTGCATTGTGAAAAGGACTTTGCTCTCCTAATACATATTCATGGTCTTTGTGTGGTTTATTGATGTATATTGTATATAAGTGCATTTTGCTATTAAAATGCTCTGGTTCTGAAACAATTTTTTGACTGTTATTGGTTTTAATATTTAAACCAATCCCCTCCAATATTATTAGGACTTTTCACACTTGAAATAGGTAACCCTGGGTCATTATATACCCCAGGTAAATGGAATCCTGGGATATCATGCTCCACGTTTCACATTGCTCATAATTTACCCAGGGTTCACAATTAATCCTGGGTATTCATGAGTTTCCGTTTCACACAGTATATTCCTAAACTCTGGGTTAACGTTCTTATTTGCAGTGTCAGTGTCACTGATTGGACAAATGCAGCATGCGTTAAAGGTAAGAATGTAATGGTCTTAAAAATCCTTTTTTTGGTCCCTATGTGGAAAACAGCTTATAAATCATATTAAACTATGTTTTTTGTAAAATGTTTTCTGAGAAGTTGTGTTTAGGGGTAGGTATATGGTGGGGTGTGTGTGTGTGTGTGTGTGTGTGTGTGTGTGTGTGTGTGTGTGTGTGTGTGTGTGTGTGTGTGTGTGTGTGGTGTCCTGGTAAACCCTACGTTGTGGGACAAAATGTACCACATGATTGGTAATACCAGAAATCTTTGACCTTAAAGGGATAGTTCACCCGAAAATGAAGAATCTGTCATTAATTTCTCACCCTCATGTCGTTCCAAACCCGTAAGACTGTTGTTCATCTTTGGAACACATGATATTTTTTAATGAAATCCAAGAGCTTTCTGATCCCACACAGACAGCAACGCAATTACCACTTTCAAGGCCCAGAATGGTAGTAAAGACATTGTTAAAATAGCCAGTGACTACAGTGTTTCAACCTTAATTTTATGAAGCAACAACAATACTGTACTTATTCAGCAATACTTTATTAAACAGTTTCTTCTCTTCAGTGTCAGTATCTGATGAGCAGCACAACATGTGTGTGATGCTAACACAGGAGCCAGCCAATAATGAACCGGCATTCTGACGTAGAACCTGGAAGCGCTGCACCGTGTTTACAACATGAACAGTGTCGGAAACTGACACGGAAGAAAATAAATTGAGTAATTTTTGTAGGGGTTTCCACACAAAAATTATTCTCCTTACTTCATATCTTCATTTGTGTTCCGAAGATGAACGAAGGTCTTACGGGTTTGGAACGATATGACAGTGAGTAATTAACAGAATTTTCATTTCTGGGTGAACTAACCCTTTAAAGGAACATTTTGTTGGTCCCCATGAAAACAGCTTATAAATCACACAAAAGCATGTTTTTTTTGTGTGTGTAAAAATATAATATAATAATAATATATTATTTGCAAAAAGATTTCTGTGATGAGTAGGATTAGAGTTAGGGAATAGAATATACAGTTTGTAACAGTATAAAAATCATTATGTCTATGGAACTTCGTGTGTGTGTGTGTGTGTGTGTGTGTGTGTGTCTGTGTGGATGAGAGAAAGAAAAAGAGAAAGATAGAGGCTGACAGACAGACAGACAGACAGAAAGATACATACAGAAAGACAGATAAAAGCAGTGATCTGGATCAGAGGATATGAGGAGGAGAAATGGTCATCTGGGACAGACAGAAACACAAGTGTGTAGCAATAGCTACAGCATTAGGATTCATTTTCTTTCTACATGAGGCCTGAGCTTCACATCATAAATATGAATGCCTAGATGCTGCATTAGCAGCTACTCTTAACTACAGTCATAATTCTGCACACCCTCCAAACGGGAAAGGTCAAGATCTGCCGTAAACACAAGAAGAATTTACAGATGCAGCCTGCAATTACATTAACAGCGTGTGACATCAAAGGCTGATTTTCACAAAATTTGGTTTATAAATGTCAAACAGTTCAGCATATTTCAGATAATATAAAATTCAAAATTTAAAGGTGTATTGTTAAAATGCTCTTGTAAATTATATGGATCTCCAGAGAAAGCCTGATGAAATTGTGGGACTAGAAATCAGAAATGCAAGAGTAGAAAAAAATTAATACATATTATATCACACTACCATCCCAAATTTTATAGAAATATCTCAAAATATCTAAGAAATATAAGAGAAATCAGCAGAAAAGGGAGATTAAATTCTTTGAAAAAATTGACAGTTTGACAAAGGTCAACTATCAGAAGAATGACCAGAAGAAAATATGTGACCAACGAAGACAGTGAAATTAATGATGTCTAAATGATTGATGGCTCAGTTCCAGTGTGAAGTAATGACGATATTTTGCTTAAAAACGTTACATGAATTTAAACAATAGATACGAACAGATATAATGTGTTCTGACAATTCACCATCAAGGAAAACAGTTGCTGCTGGTAAACAGAATACTAAACACATTCATCTGCTATTTATTTAGGACGTCCTTTAACAGAGAATGACCTCTCCCTCTGCACATTTCTCTGCAATGGTCCATTGAAGTTCCAGTCATCAGATTGATCATTAGTGTGACTGATGACCTCACTAATTACAACTCATTTGCTGCCAGACAGTCAAACATTAAACAATTGTCGACAATTGCACCAGCCATTTTAACAAACAGCTAAACGTTTGACAAGAATAAATGATGTCTCGAATACTTCTGGCCATTTCAAATGCAAGACAAATGCAAATGTGAAGCAAAAATCATTTTCAAAGAAATATTGCTGCAAGAAATATATACAGAAAGTTACAGATAACTTTTTTGCATAAAAGAAATATTACTCTAAGACAGAAAGGCTTGACTTTGCCTTCAACTTGCCTTAATCATAGCATTAAATCACAAAAATGGTCCAAATACAAAACATCATTGTATTATGAAATCAATACAACATTTTCCTAGAAACATAAAAGCAAAGTTTGGATGCTAAATAGCTTTATGAGGTTTACTCCTACGCTTACTCCTACGCCCGAACACCTACTAATTCACAAATGTTACCTCGCTGTACAGTGTGAAACTGTGAAAATCTGCATGGCATTGAGAGCTTATTTGAGATTTGTGAAGACCTCATCAATGGGTATAAGTATATATATATGGGTCAATGACATGATGGGTCATTTTTTTGTCCAAAGGCATTAATAATAATAAAAAACAAAGATATGACATCCAAAGTATGTAAAGTAGTACAACTAGATCTCTTTTATTGAATCCAAAAGGTTTTAATTATATTTTTCTACATATAAAGGTATTTTAAAGATTTTGAAGTGTCAAAAGGTCATTCGGTTTAACCGCCAAAGGCCAATGCAGCCATTTAATTTGTGATTAAAATATCTAAAAATGTAATAAATGTATACATTTTTTATTCTGGCATGATTTTATAACATCCTATATTAACATGATGTATTAAAATGGTATTAAAATTATGTGTAGAAGTCGTTGTTATGAGAAAAATGTCCGGAAAAATGAATTTCATTGATGTCATTCGGAGTAACCAATATAAAGGGACCATTTTGGATCAAGTCATGCGGTCAGTATCAGGATGTGACATCATTCAGACACCTGCAAAGGACCACATGGTCATGAAGCAAAGTAACTAACTCTCTTTTAACCATTTGAAAAATTCATGTTTTCACTTGCTCATATGCATGTCCCGAAACATCAGGTCATTCAGTACTACATGTAAAAATGTTGTAATATTTAAAAAACTTGTACTAAATATAAAATGTTTGATTGTCCTTTTGCTATCTAACTAGCAAGCTAACTAGCTAGCTAGATAGATATCAGTCATTTGGTATAACCAAAAGTGTCATTTGGTAAAACTGAATGAATGATCGAATGAATTTTTTCGTGACAAATTCTGTCCATCTTGTAAAAAAAAAAAAATGACAAAAGCAGTGTTAATTGATTATAAAAACCAAATATTCTCAATGTTAACACTAAATAAATCTTCCAAATTAATTATATCTCCGAGTCCATTATGTTTTTGTTTTTTTTACACTTTTAAAAACCTTATTCGTCAGTGACCCATATCCATTAGTAAAGCTGAAGAAAATCTGTGGAATCAGGCACTGAGCACTTAAGTTTACAGCCTCCAAGCATCAGGTTCCAAAAAAAGCAGGTTAGTATAAGAGAGTTGACAAGTTCTGAAGAGGTTCCAATGACCTTTTTTAGGAGTGATTCATGAAAAGGAGTCAAGGAAAGGAGTCAAGGAAAGGAGTAAAAAAAAAAAAAATCCTTAAAAACAGAATATGCCAGCAATGCTGTAATGGAACTTATTCAGTCCTCTTCAAGGGCCAACAGAGCCATAGACGTTAAATCACACTGATTTATTGACAGTTTAATTTAGTGAAACCGGCTCTCTTTCATTCATGAAAGAGACCAAATATGGTACTGTATGACTTGGAGAGAAGGCAGAGATTGAGTTCGATCTTATGAAATGGATGAGAGAAGAAAGAGGGTGACTTGTGAGGAGAGAGAGAGAGAGAGAAAGGAAATGCCTCCAGGCCCTCTTTATCCTCATCATAATGCTTTGTAAATTGTGTTTCTGTGCATGTGTATTCAAGGCCTATGGCTAGAAAGTGTTCAGACTGCCCTTGCTCTCTTTCAGCGATTTTAGGTGCTATAAAACCTCTGTGACACACACTCACAAACAAACACACACTCTCACATCAACCTCTGGGGCTCATGTGGTTGCCAAGGTTACCAATATTAGGCTGATAGTCAGGAATACATGAACACAAGGCGCTTCTTACTCTTACCATAATCCACCTTAACACTGAGATAACACTGAGAGTGAGTGCTTTTTTTCTCTGCCGTTAGCCGGCTGCATGTAGAACATGAGCACTCGGCCTTACTGTGTTTTCATTGATTTACTCCACATTATCACATGACTCTAGGCTACTTGATTCTGATTTGTCAATTGCGGCATTGAATGGTCAAATATTTTTGTATAATGATCGCTGATCTATCTATTTAACTGCCGACCATGAAAGCATTAAGGTGTTATATTTCTGCATCTTGTATCACTTAATGCGGTTTTCATATTAATGCAACTTAGAATAGAAAGAGAATAGCCATTTTGCGATTATTAATTTCAAAAGGACAGCATTAAACCTTTGACAGAAGCTCAGGATTCCCTAGTTAAAGCAAAAAATCTCTCAGACAAACAATGAACTTATAAGAGAAAGCAAAGAGTTGTATAAGAGAGAGGAAAATAACAAAAGACATGTTAGATTGTACCTAAATATATTACTGTAGATCACAAACTGGAGGCTGCAAGCGAGCGCTACAGTATGTGTAGGTGTAAAAAAGGCTGTTAAAAATAAATAAAATCATACTAATAAAAATGTATAGTAAAATAATAGTAAAAAACATTCATATAAATATGTTAATATTCACAGTTATACATTATTTTGCTTTCTCTGGTCTGAAATCACAAGAATGATCACAATTATTATTATTATAATTTGACAGCCACTGTTTTCTCTTCAGGTCTATAAATGGTGGGTAGACTGTATATATTTAAAAATGAAATTTTTCATATACTATTTTACACATTAGTAATAATTTTATTTTACACAGAATAAACAGGTATGTATTTATACATGAAAATATAACTGCCTTTTAAATTTTCTGAAGGTCCTTTGCAAGGGTATCATATTTGGGACTGCAAATGGATTATTTTTCTTGATAACCAATAAAACTGATTTTAAATCAATATTTTAATATTATGTCCATGTTATGGATGTGTATGGTGGTTTATAAAACGGTTAGTTCCTGTCCTTGATTCTGATTGGTCAATAGCGGTTTTATTCACGATAAAACACGGCTATGACTGCTTTACCCAACAGTTCTGTGTATCACTACACAACACCCTTAGCAACCACTCTTTAGCAACATAGACTGTATGTTCTCAATTGATATTGTTCATTGAAGCTTACTGTATTATGTAGAAGAGTATTGTGAGAAAGAGATCGAGTGAGCGAGTTTATTACCTGCATTCAGATTTAGCATTTCCCTTCAGGTCAGTCCTATGTTCATAATAAAAAAATCTGTTCAAATGTCCGATGTATTATCCTGTCCTTTTAACAGTTAAGGGGTTTTCCCGTGATTGACAGACGCTAGTCAAAGCATTTGTCAGTTGCGTCTTGTTCCGTGTTCACAACAATTCAGTCTTTTCAATGTAAAAGTCTTCGCTACTGACTGACACACTCATAGAGTCTTTGCCGCCATCTAATGGTGTAATAATGTAACTTCTGTTGCTGTTCACGGTCAGGGACTGTTTTGTCTGGCAAAAGGAAGGCTTTAGTGAAAGTTTACTTCATGAAAGTTGCATTGATATATATTTTTGGCTTTAATATTTGTATTGTGTGGTAACCGTTTTATAAAAGCAATAAGTTACCCAGTTTCGCGTTGTGCCTAACAACGCCCTTCAGCCGTGACTTATTCACGATACAGCACAGCCTCTCGTACCTTATTGCTTACATAGTAAGTATTGAGTGTGAGCCAAGCTGTGAGGGATCTCATAATAACTTTAAGAAAACCAAGACCTGAATTCCAACAGAACAGTCACCTTCAATAATGCATCATGAGTTTTGGACCAGGATGGCATTCAACTGCAGAAACTGAAAATAAACTGAAAATAATCTGCAGCAAAAGTTGACTGAAAGTTGAAGTAAGTGACACAATTAAGTGGGGCTGAGGCTGTATGTTTTTCCACAATGTTCTTTTTCACAGACGTTCTGTTTTAAAGGCTTTCTATTCATGTTGTACATCCTGTCACAGTGAAGCTCTGAGGTGTAGAAGGCCTGTGTAAAATTTTGTTTAAATAGGCATTGACAGCAGTTTGTGAAGCTATGGACTTTGAGTTGCAAGGACAAATGTATCTAAATACAAAATCCAATTCTTTTAGTAACCAAGATTTTCTTTTCTTGTGGGCTAGGTTGTGGTCACTCAGCTTGCTCACGATTCCCCTCTGCCTGTGATCTCTGTCGCATTGTCACTTATTTGCAAGATTATTCTGGACTTTAATCAACAACCACAATCAGACCACAAAAAGCTTCAGACCAGGAACGACCACGATGAATGAAACAATTACTGTAGTGAAAGCTTTTTTCAAACAGTTGTTCCATGATGTAAAAACTAGTGTGTATAATCACACTCACTTTCTCACACAAACACACATGCAGCTTGCTTCACAGCTGGGTTCATTCCCTTGGGAGATGGCCATGCTCTGAGGAAATTGCAGAGAGAAAGTTATTGCTATTCTGTCTGCTACCTCCAAATAGCATCTGTTGTGCGCTTAATGTGGTTTAGGAGCTATAGCGACTGGTGTAAGATGCCTCTATATATATATAAATTCATTCCTGGAAGAAAAAAAAAGAAGAAGACTACCACTACCATTTATTCCTTTCCTATTTCTTTAAAGTACAATCTTTTTCAATTTCTGTTTAAAATGTATTACTACACACAAGGGAAAGTGTGTAAAGGCCATACAGTAGTTTGAAACTACAGCTGGAAACCTTGCAGCAAAAGTCACACCTTGGGAAACTAAAAATCTTGTTCTTGTACTTTTTCAAACCTTCAGACCTTCACTAAACTCTGCACACATCACCTCCATACCATGCTGACAAAAGGTTATCAAAAGAAGTTTAGGAGATACAATTTTTATATGTGTGTGCTATGGCCCATTATATCTATATCTTGTGTGCACAAAGTCCAAACTTCTCAAAACTTTGTACAGGTATGGAGAACAAGTCATTCTTAGAAACCATGCTTAGTTTCATGTATTTATGATGCTCGGGAGGCAAACAGCAAATTTCTAAACGGTCAGCCATTTCAACCGGAGTTAAAGGCTGGGATAATGTTGGCCTGGAAGCAGCCACAGGATAAGGGATTTATTAAGCCTAATCTTTTTCTATCAGTTTACATCACATGAAAATAAATGCTTTGATGTAGTTCATTTGTATAACTATGGAGCCAGTATAGATTTATTTAATTAGTCTACATACAAATCTGTGAAATGATCATATATCATTAAATGTTTAACTTTTTTAGAACCCAAAACACATTTTCCCCCAAGTTGCCAGACATGATTAAATAGAATGCTGTCCGTTTAAAATTAAGACACAATTTTATGTCTTTTTCAAAATGATTATACATTTTACATTTCTATAAAGACATGTATTGTTGTGGTATGAATAATAAAACAAACACTTAAGTGTGAAACAATCTAATAACCACGACAATGAGAATGGCATGTGTTTGCGAATCTGTTACCCGAGCACCGACTGACAAAGTATAAACGGCAGGTATATCTTTTTATAGGATTATTTTATACACTGACTGATATGAATTCAATTCCTGTGTTTCTCAGACAGACGTTGACCACCCACGTATACGCTGCTGTAACGTTAACTTTTATACTTCCAAAATAAGTCACAAATTATCTTTCCGCATGTATACAAATGATGATATCGCAACGCAACTAGAAGCGCATTGTCGTCTTCCCATTTTAGCAAACTGACGTCGACAGAGGCGCTGTGTTTAGTTTATGCTCATTAAACGGCTGCTTTTGCTTGCTGACATAAACTGGGTGGAGAGGGACATGCAGCACCCTGTTAAAATGTGAGAAACATGTACCTCTTTCACTGTGATTTGCTTGCACCGCACTTGACATCCGATCCCAGACGCGCTGTTAATGGTGTCATTAACAACAATCTGTTCTGTTAGTTTGTGTACACAATGTAGATTAACCAGGATGCGTTGGCGTTTTTGCTCCACAAAACAAAACAAAACAAAAAGTCCATGCAGATTCTGTCGTTTTGAAGTCTCTGAGCGACACACATTATAGGTGTGTTTTTTCCCCTGAATGAAAAGTTGTTTGAGTGGATGATTGAACACGACCGTTGTTCCTGAATGAATCAGTTTTGAACGAATCGGTTGAGTGAATGATTCAAATGAGTTACAAAGCCACTTGTCGCCACCTGTAACAAAGTCATTTGTCGCAACGTCTTAAAGTGCTCCTATTATGCTATTTTTAAGGCAAAAAGCACTTTCATTTTCTCATAATATAAATTATATACCATCTCATTTCTCTCAGAGTCTAAAACAATTCATTTGAAGCAGTTCATCAGTCTCTCTCTAAACCCCTCCTTTCCGTGAGCCTACTCTGCTCTGATTGGTCAGATGTGGATTCGTCTGTTGTGATTGGTCTACCGCTTACAGCTCGGAAACGAAACGCCCATTATCATAACTGAATTTCAGTTCTGGAGGCTTCCTCAAACCTCATTGTACAAACTGTAGTATAAGTATAGAAATGATGGCGTCGATTTTACCTTATAAATTCGAGCCCGAGTCTCACGATAAAACACTGGAAGAGTCGACCAACCAGAAACTCGCAAGCATGACTTGAGCAGGGGTGCGTTTCCCAAAGCGAACTATGGTCGCAAGGTCCATCGTTACCAATAGAGTTCAATGGGACTTAGCTCCAGGACGTTTCTCTGTGGTAAGTTTCTACTTAGTTTGTGCTACATTATTGACCGGTTTCACAGACAAGGCTTAAGTCTAGTCCCAAACTAAAATGCATGTTTGAGCTATCAATCAACTGAAAGCAACTTGCACTGACATATCTTAAAATATGTCAGTGTCATTGTTTTGTCTCAAGATGAACACCAGTAATGTTTTTTTCCAAGGTACGTTTATAAAAGCTGCTTAAATTGAACTAAGGTCTACTCCTGGCTTAACCTAAGCCTTGTCTGCGAAACCTCTCCTATGAGATGTGATAGCAGTGTCATTCTGTTTCAAATTTATTTCAAACATTACAGTTTGTTAACCAAAATCTTGCTCCATCTTTTATCACTACTCAATTAAATAATAAGAAATTACTCAATTAAGTAATAAGAAAGAATAAGGACACTTTGCGGGTCGTTCTTAGGCAGCCAATGATGACCATAGGCGGGCATTGTGCAAATGTTACATGTGAATGTCACGGATGTCAGACTGGAATTGCTGACGACTTGTTTCAGCAGTTCAGAGATGATTCTGTCTTTTGGGAGACAAAAACTTTATTTATCATGCACTCTGAGCTTTGAAAACTTTGCAGACTGTTTACATTCACAAACAGCTACATTACACTCTGCATGAAAGGTAATATTCGAAAAAGCATGGGGTCACTTTAAAGCAAAGTATTAAAGGGTTACTTCACCCAAAAATGAAATTTCTGTCATTAAGTACTCACCCTCATGTTGTTTCAAACCTGTAAGACCTTCTTTCATCTTCGGAACACAAATTAAGATATTTTTGATGAAATCTGAGAGATATATGACAATTTAACCGAAACTTTCAAGGTCCAGAAAGGTACTAAAGACATTGTTAAAATGGTCAGCGTGACTACAGTGGTTCAACCTTAATGTTATGAAGTGAAGAGAATGAGAATACTGTTTGTGCACAAAAATAACAACTTTATTCAACAATCTCTTCTCTTCCCTGTCAGTCTCCTACGCAGTTGACGCAGTGAACGCTGTGAAGCGAGTCCGTGTTTACTTCCAGCAATTACGTTGCTTTATGTAGGGAATAAAAAAGACTTTGAATTTCATCAAAATATATCTTAATTTGTGTTCTGAAGATGAACAAAGTTCTGACGGGTTTGGAACGACATGAGGGTGAGAAATTAATGACAGAAATTTCGTTTTTGGGTGAACTAACCCTTTAAAGTCACCATTAAATCAAAATGGACAGTTCTTGTTTTTTATGAATTACAGTATTTGTTAAATTAGTTAGCCTATCGCACATCATTATTTAAAAAAAAAAAAAAAAAAAGTGCCCTCATAATCTTTAAACAAAATAACTTTCCCTCTTATTTTTAGTGACATTCCTTTTCTGATGAAGCGTTCACTGCTGTGAGGGCTGAACAAATCTGGGATTTATGTCACATAAGGAAAGAAAAGACTATCGCAACTTCTGTTTTATTTTCTATGTTAATGTGCTAGACTAAGGTGTTTAACCGTTGCGCTCGCATCCTTAAATGTAGTTCTACTTTTAAAAAATGCATCTCTATACGTTTTTGTTTGTTTTGTTTTTTCATTCCACTGCCCTGCATATTGTTTTAAATGCAAAATTGCATTCTGTGTGACACATTATTAAAGGTCCATTGTGCTAGAGGTGGCAAAAGACAATTTGGGTTGCTCAAGACATTCCTTCAAAAAGTAAAAAAATTATTTAATTGAATGTAAACACATTTTTTCAGTACATTCATTTTTTTTTTTAAGTGATAAACCAAACTCTATGTGTAACTACAGAACTGTATTAAGCAATCAAAACAAATAGGGGCAGCTGTATGTATGTGCAGTGTGTATGTGGTCATTGTCTCAAAGTAGCTTGATCAAAGTGGGGGAAAAAAACAAAAAAAAATAGCCAAAATCAGAACTGGCAAGTGTTTTTTTTTTTTTGAAACATATTCACCTTTCCTATGACCAATGAGGATTTACTGATTAATGGAAAAGACTGAGTAGGAAAAAGATTATCTGACAGTATATCACTCCTAACCCTGTACCTGATTCTTTTCAATCCCTCAGGAAGGGCTTTTGGGAGGAAGGGACCAAACCATTGATCTAACACTGGATGGATGCAGTGTGTGAATCATGCCAGTTAAAGTAACACCTCTTGGACTCCTCATACTCACACAGGTAATAAGTGAGGACAGCTGCCAAGGGAGTTTCATGAGGAGAGTAATCTAGTGCAGGAGAGTCATCTTCACATCACCTTTATGAATAAGAAAGGTGAATGAATGGTTGGTGAACAAGGTAAATCAAGGTAAGGAATATTGTTCTCTATAGTTGTTGCTTTCTGCTTAGACATGACTACATTGTTTATGATCAAGCTAGACAACTGTCAGTTTAGACAGATGAAGTGTAAGGTGAGGTGTGAATGAATGAGGCATAGACATATAAAGAAAGACAGAGATCAGGAGGTGGATGCTGTGACCATGCATATGACTTCTACATGACACATGTCTGAATAAATATGACTGCGAGAGGTTCATACAGGAGCATGACGGGTCTCTGTTCATCCGTGATTAATTTATGAGCTATTTCACCTGCTGTGGGGAGCTGTACTTGAATGATTTACCATGCCTACAGCAGATGGTAATGTGACATTTCAGATGGCCCTAGATATATACAGACTAATATAGACTAATCTATTAATTTCTTGTTGCTGTAGGCTATTCACGCTCTCATCGGAAGAAGGTTTAGCATCAATTACTGTAAATCCAGACCATTAAATACAAAGAAAATTTTGAGACCCTGCTTAGTGTCACAGATCATGCAGATGTGTCAAAGACCTTTCAAACAAGAAGTGTTCTTGCATTAAACAGCTAGACGGAGCACAGCGGGACTTAACGCATGTTTTTAGGCATGTTAACTCTTAGACAACATTGCTAACATAAACACTTGTAAATATGACTCTTGCTGTGTTCATGCCATGTCGTAATTACCGTAATTTTGACAACACGTGACATACTACTCTGAGCCTGAGCTGTTCACGTCCACAGACTGGGAATAATGTATTTCTGTGGTAACAATTTCAACGCCTAAATGAATCTTCAGTCAGGTGGTACAAGTAGGAGCTCTCAGGCTACGTCCACACAAAGCCAGAGCTTACCCTATTCAATCTTTTTTTTCCCTCGTCTCAAGAAATATCTGCGTATACGTGAAACGACTTAAAACGATGTAGTATACATGCCAGATCAGTATGTGGCGCTGTAATTCTGCAATAGAGATACACTAAAAACAAAGAATAAGACTTGGAGCACGCGCATAAACCTTGCTTCTGCAGCAAGAACACAAGCATTTAGTACGCTATTGTTGTTGTTGCTGTTTTGTGCTGTTAGCAGTGACTGACACTGGTCAACACGTGGGGTGATGACATCATCGTTTCACAAAATATATGGATTGGCTGTACACATGAAAACGTAAAGGGCATCGTTTTCAGATTTATCCACTCTGGGACCCGGGTTAAAAAAATAGCGGTTTCACCTTCTGAAAACGCCGGATCCGTCTGGACGAAACGCCTATACGATACAAAATTTTTGTGTATATAGCAAAACTCGTCTCCGTGTGGACAGGGCCTCCGAAAATTTCAGTTGTAATTACGAGCTCTACGAGGAGAAGTTGAAATGTCATAATTCCAATCATTTTAACATGGTGTAAACTAGGGCTGTCACAATATTAGATTTTTCAAACGGTTATTGTGGCCAAAAGAATTCACAATATCGATGTATCGCGATATCTGGGGTAAACAAAATAAAAAATAATTTTTACTTTGTTTATTTCGTTTTTCTCTTTCAGGGTTGCTCCACATTTTTTTTAAAGTCAAATTTAAGGCTTTTTAAGACCTTTTTAAGACCTGAAGAAATAAAAATTAATACTAGCCTAGTAGCCTATACATTAGGGCTGTTGCCAGTCAAATGAAATCATTATCAACAAAATCCATCGTTGCAACACAGAGGTGACACAGAATGAGAAGTGGCATTAATGTATTTACACAGCATTTACAATTTGTCTACATAAATTTAATTCAATATTAAACAATAATTAACTTTTTAATTAAAATGTACTTTAAATATGAAACTAAACTGCCAGTAGGTTGCAGCAAGTCACTGTCTTAATGAGTGAGTTCATTCATTCATTCATTCAACCGATTTGTTCAAATGACTCATTCAGGAAGGAAGCAAGTGACCGTCTTTATTGAATGGGTCATTTAATCATTAATTAAACTGATTTGTTCAAAAGAACACGGATCAGTCAGTATAACAAAAAAAATTCTGTCTGTTGCACGGCAATCTTGCTGGTGTGATATTGTACATCATATCATATGATATAAGTTAATGACAAAAACTCGTCGGGGCAAAAATGCCCATGTATCTTGAATTTTGAGGGCATGTAACTGCATGCATAGCTACATCACGCTGAGTAAGACGACTAAAGAAAATGCGGTACTTATTAAAAGAATCACCCTTTATTTAAATACATGAACACAGAAAATCGCTGTTAACAGGTTAATATAGCCTAACATTTCCCATTCCATGACTTGTAAAATAAACATACTCTCCGTAAAATGGCGTAATCCGCAGGGTGATAGACACAGAAGTGGGTAAAAAGGTTGGTGGTGTTGCCACCCTTCACACTGCTGTAGCCAGGCAGATTCTGCAGAGTGTTTTCTTTGAAGCCGAAAAGCATACTGTCGAGCTTACTTTATTCGGGTGTGGACAGAGCCTCTCGCTCTCCTGCTCGGACGACCTGGATAGCTGCGTCGTCTTCTTGTTTGACAGGTGTCAGCGTTAAGGTGTAATACTGCCACCTGAGTAGTCAACCAGGTAATGGCGCTGGAGTATTTAAGTGTCATGATATCATAAGAGTCCTATTCATTTTAAATATTGTGGTTATCGCCAATACCGGTATATTGTCACACCCTAAATTAACACGATGTCGATATTTCATGCTTTGAATATCACGATTATCGTCAATACTGGTGTACCCGTAGTGTAAACCCACCATATTTTTGGGCTACTTTTTGATTGGCCATTGTACTAGTTTTGTTGCGTAGATACTGATCGGAGATCGTGCTGCGCGCACACAGATCAATGCACAGCTTCATTGTTAGTAGAGATGCTGCACAGACCCAGGTAATTCACACATGCATCTCTGTCTCTGTCTCTCTCTCTCTCTCTCTCTCTCTCTCTCTCTCTCTTCATAATTAATTGAAATAAGTGCTATAATTCATTCATTCAAAAAAATATAATCTTATCGCACTGCTATATCTCTGTGTCTGATTCAAAGCGGGTGGAATGCTGGATCTAATGAGCACTGACGAAAATAAGTCATTTTTACCCGTCCAGTCAAGTATTGCTCTGCAAACACCAGTAACAGCTTTAACTTGTCAATGCTGGCAAATGACCATGGTATAAGTGGAATAATGTACAGCTAGCTGTGCATTAAATGATTTAATTTAGCGTTGTTTTTTTGCCTCCACGAAATGCACTAAACTTGTTTAATGCACAGCTAGCCATGGATTATCCCTTACTTATCCTGTACTCGAATTCATCCAGTTGACCCATTTAAAAAAAAAAAAAAAACTGACATTGATCCGCTATGCTATGCTATGCTATGCTGCCAAAACATTGAAGCGTTTTTACACGGCATCTTAAAACTGTGCCACTGAATGCTAAAAACAGCTAGATGCACCATAATGGTCAAAAGTCATCCAACTAGTGCATGTTTACAAAGACCAACAATTGAGAATTAGAACACGTCTTGTGTGAACATTCCCTCACTTATCTAGACTAAACTACATTATGTACATTAATGTCTTGTAATGTTACATATGTAATGAAGTTACAGTATGACTGAGAAATTACTTCTTGATTTTATAGCTAGATTTGATTTTTAAAGATAACTGTTTGGTGTGCTAGGTTAGCAAACAGTTAGTCAATTAGCTTGTTAGCTTTGCCTATAACTTACACAAATGTTAAACAGAATTTATCAGCAAAACTAGATATAATGGCCGCAATTAAGAATTTGTTCCCACAACTTATTAATTTGTTCCATTTTAGTTAAATCGTGGCCACGATATAGCTAAAAACATTAGTACAACGTGGCCATGATTTAACTTATTTAAGGAAACAAATTAATACAATGTGGCCATGAATTCTTAATTTTTGTCCACAATATGTATTTTTTTCTTACATATTTTATGTGCAGGGCTCCATTTAAAAAAACAAAAAAACAGCCTATAGACCTAGGCTTCCCAACTCCTCATTGCAGAATTCGCACTTCTGGTAATGGGGAATAGCTGTTACCTCATATCCTTGTGTTTATATATCATGATTTGAGTGAGAAAACAATGCACACTAATTCAAATTCAAAAAGCAATAATTCAACAACAAATACTGTAGCTAGTAAGTCACACTGTTTCTTTGAATAAAAGGTGAGCCAGCAGCCGCAGACATCTGATAATCATCAGAACTTCTCTTTTCACATGCTTTTCATGTTCAGCAGCTCAGCAAGCAGAGAAATAAGCTGTATTTTCATCATTCTATTCAAAACTGAAATGAACAGATTTGGGTCTGAGATACTACACTCTTTCTCAGCCGTTTGCTCTGTAAATTCTGCAAAAGTTGTTAATTTGACAATGTCTCTCATTAGCACTCTGTGATCAGGTTTTTAGAACAGAAAGTCAAAGATAATAGGATACATATTATGGACAGCGCAGAATGTCTGATAGTTGAGATGGTGTGGAAGCGTTAATTAAGTTCTGTGATGAATGTTTTGCTCCCCTTCTGTTTCGGATGTGCAGTCCTCCATCCTGCAGCTATGCAGAGGCTTAGATCACTCCTGAATTTGTCATATGTTGTGAACAGACTATTCAGTTATTCTTTTTAGATGTGTGACATCTGGAACTGCATGTGCAAATGCTTACAGTTGTTCAGTTTGCTGAAAAACAATCCTTTGCTGTTTGGATGTTATTATATTGCATATATCAACCTGATTTACTTCAAACATTATGGCTAAAATAAGCGCTCAATTGCGTTCACATTTGGCGTGTTGATGTTCATTTTTAGCTAGTATAGTAGTGCTCATGGCATCTTGGTTATGCAGCAAATGCACAGAGTTCAGGTTGCATTAAATAAATCCCTTTAAAGCCAGCATGTGGGGATGTATCCACTGCGGTGTCTCTCATCCAGCGCTCTCTGTGATGTCAGGTTTTACTTAAGCACATGAAATATAGAATCTGCCTTTGGACTTCACGCCTTTTATAATATGAGTGGCTTCATCTGCATGTCAAACAGAGCGTTGCATGATTACACTTGAAATGTATGTGGATTTTTCATCATTTGCATAAGATGACTGTTGTTTCTTTATTTCTTCCTTCTAATCTTTATACACTGTATCATCTGTATTTTTGTCGCCAGGGCTCAGTTCTCAGGTTGAGTAAATCAGCGGGTGGCTTGAGAATGGCTGTCGAAGAATGTTTTATTGTTGCTTTCAACAATCAGTGGTTCTTTGCTGAATGTCAGCATGGATGTAAATCACTTTACAAGAGGAATGCATGGGATCATTTTTCTCAAAAGTCCTGAAAGTTTTATCTTGGAAGTGCTTGGACTGTGTGCGAAAGACCATATGCCATGACAAATTTCGAGATTTTATCAATTCATTATTTTGATCCCCAAATATCCTGTTTCCCAAAAAGCCATTTTGAACGCATAGATCTCATGTACAAAGAGCCCTGATGGTAATGTCTTCCAACAGTCTCATTTCCCCTAGGTATCATGGAGAATAAAGAAATCATGAATGCAAGGTTCTAACCCTAACCTAACCCTAACATTAAAGGATCGGCCCTCTTCATGTTCAAAGTTGTTCACAAATTTTTCATGAAACATTTTAGAGTCCAGAGATAAAAGAACATTCCTTCTCTTTTTATTACAGATCTATAGTGAATATAGAGCAGGTGTCATATATATTGTTAGAAATGGCTAGAGAATGACCCTAGTGGTGCATTATTTTCCTCTGTTTATGGGGTCAGGCTGATTCAGGTCATGGGCATTCCTGAAATAGGTTTAAAGTGACTTTGAAAGACACTTTCCACTATTCTTTCTAGAAGTATACTATGAAAAGATGGGGGTGGGGGTCACAACAGCTTTTGTAAGGTTTATTTAAGAAGGTTGATCTGAAAAGGTTTACGTAGCAAATCAAGAGGCAAGAGGATGACACGGAAGTCATTTTTCTGTCCTTTTGAATGTCTTTCTTTTTATACCTTCCAATTGTGGTGGAACGTTTAGGGCACGAATGTACAGTGCTCTGATTTAGCCTTTTTTGACCCAAGCCATTAAAAACAACAACAAAAAAGAAAAAACACATGGACTGAAACGGGTGCGACATTGAATCGGAGTGTCAGATTAAGAGTTTCACGCTGAATTTATAGAACAAATTCTCTGTGAACTGATATTTAATCCAGGCTTTATTCTACTGTCTGAGGTTTCCAACAAGGATTTTGTCACCTCTCTAGATTATCTCTCTAGAAATTTGATTTGAGAAATGTAAAGGTTGAAAAGAACATTTAGAATGGACATGAAAATCAAAATTTACGCTATTTACTTGATGTTATTCCAAAGAAAACAGTTGGTCTTTTGTTATACAAAATGGTTTTTCTTTTCCGCTTTCACTTAGGCCATGCTGGCTTGTTATTAATGTGGCAAATAGCTAGGTACAGTTTAGCCTGTTTAGTATTAGCTAAAGATTTTGTCAATTTCACTCTGAATTATTTTAGATTATAGGAACAAATTGTGCTTGAAGAAACCTTTCTGCAAAGCTACCTGAAAAATGATGCCCAAGTGTACCTGGACAAAAGCTGTTTTAAATGCAAAGGGTGGTCACACCAAATATTGATTTTATTTAGTTAATAGAAGTTAATTGATAAAAAAAAAAAATCTATTTATGACAGTATTTTTGAAAGCATCCTCACTTTACAGCACTTTTACACTAGTGCCTAAAACTCTTCACACTGTATCTTTGCAGGTTGGTTTCTTCAAGCGTCTTGGGGAGACAGCCACAGGATTTAGTTTGTCTCCGTTTTATCTGTTTCTTTATGTAATCACAGACCAATTCAATGATGGTGAGATCAGATCTCCGTGTGGAGCACCGGCTGTTGTCAGACTCCTTGTGTATTCAAAAATCTCACCGAATTAATAATGTAAACTGATATTTCCTACTGACACACTACAGCAAAAGATATAAATAACTGGTTTAAAAGCATTTGAAATGGGTTTTTTTGGGGGGTGAAAATACTGACATGACTAAGACTTTTGCACAGTATATACAGTGCTGCTTGAAAGTTTGTGAACCACTTGCAGAATCTGTGAAAATGTGAATAATTTTAACAAAATACGAGGGATCATACAAAATGCATGTCATTTTTTTTTAATACTGTCCTGAATATGTAAACATTGTTTATGTAAAATCAAACTAAAGTCCACAAAACAAAAAAAATAGCTGAATTTATAAATATGACCCCATTCAAAAGTTTATGAACCCTTGATTCCTAATACTGTGTGTGGTTACCTGGATGATCTACGACTGTTTTTATGTTTTGTGATGGTTGTTCATGTGTCGCTTGTTTGTCCTGAGCAGTTAAACTGCCCAATATTCTTAAAAAAAATTTTTTTTTTTTTGCAGTTTTCCAGCATCTTTTGCGTATTTGAACCATTTCCAGCAGTGACTGTATGATTTTGAGACTCATCTTTTCACACTGAGGACAACTGAGGGACTCAAACACAACTATTAAAAAAGGTTCAAACATTCACTGGAAACAGAAGGAAACACGATGCATTAAGAGTCAGGGTGTGAAAAGATGGATCTCAAAATCATACAGTCACTGCTGGGTTCAAATATGCAAAAAAAATGCTGGAAATCTGAAGAATTTTTGGGACCTGGAGAATATTTGGGCAGTTTAACTGCTCAGGATAAACAAGGGACTCATGAACAACCATCACACCAAAAAAAAAAAACGGTCATAGATTATCCAGGTAACCACACAGTATTAAGAATCAAGGGTTCACAAACTTTTGAGTGGGTTGTTTTTATAAATTCATAAATTATTTATATATATATATATATATGCAGTTTTTATTTTGTATATATTTGTCTGTTCTGATCTGTTGTTGTTTTTTTGTTGTTGTTTTTGTTTATTTGTTTGTTTTGGGTTTTTTTTATTTTTATAAAACTTCTTTATTTAAACTTTTGGCAGTCCAATCAAATGAGTCAAGGAACGTGATAAAAAAGGGTTAAATTTTGCCTCCAGTCACATTTGTAAGGTCAAAGGTGCAATGGATTGATGCTGTATCCCACAATGCAATGTATTCCATGCAGTGTTTCAGTACAGTGCAAAGTGTATATATACATTGCATATATTCAGTCTGATGGGATTGTTTTCCTCTGCACTGGAGCCCAAGTATGATGCTGTGCAGACTCTGTCTGTCAAACTGAATTGAAGAAATATCAATCTTTGAACTGGTCCAACAGCTCAAAAATGATGAATGTTGATGTTATAACACTAGAGGACATTATATGATACCTAGAAAAGCTTGAAATGGTTGGAGTGCAGCATTCTGCTCATTTCAGTGTATTTTAAAATAAAATTGTAAGGGAAGCCAGCTTCCTGTAGACTTTTAAACCAATTGTCACAGCTTTGCTATTAAAATGATAGTAAACATTATATGTTTGGGTGTAAAGTAGTGTCTAAATGCCACTTTAGAATAGTGTAGTAACACTAAATCCTGTTTGTTAATTTCTTTGAGAGGAGATATTTTGTTCCCTGTTGGGGTTTCAATAAGAGTTTAATAATTTTCCATTCTGTTTCAAATTATCGGCAGGTTTTTAATTTCCTGGTTCAGGCTTTTGTGCGGTAGAGAGCAAACTCAGGGTCTGAGGGGAGTCTGTTCGTTTTGGGAGATAAACAGACATATTGAAGGCCAGCGGCTCAGGTAAATAATTTTGTTTGAAGTAATTCACTTGTTATCTTTTGTTTTCCTCAGTTGCAGATGATGCAGTCTATCAGTGGAAAGTCCACTCAAATGACATTAGGACATTAAGTGCTGGAATCACACTGTACTTCAATTTACATGTGCAAAATTAATGTTCAGTTATGAACATTTTAATTAATATTATTAGTTTAGGTTAATATTCATTCAATAGTCTAACCAGGTTTTGACCATGTTTAATTTCCTTTTGGTTTCGTCAATTCATTTTGCATGATGCTGCGGTCAAATTAATAAAACAAATCAAATATTTAATGCTGTCTCTCAATTATGGGATGATCAGGATGCATGCATAAGCAATAGGATTAGCAATATACTTCTAAAATGTGCCTATAACGTTTTCACAGTATTCTCAGAGTATGCTCTACCTTTCAAAAGCCAGATCAGTAAATGTTTTTTAAAAGAAGTCTCTTCTGCTCACCAAGGCTGTGCTATCAGCATTTAATTAAAAATACAGTAAAACAGTAATATTGTTCTCTATTATAATAAATTTTAAAATGAAATGTATCCTATTTCTTATTATTATCAATGTTAAAGTTGTGCTTTATTTGAAAATAAATGAATATTTCATGATTCAGTTTTGGGGGGATTATTTGAATTGATCAAAACTTTTTTTTTTTTTTTTTTTTTTTTTTTTTTTAATTAATGCATCCTTTTAAAAAATGATCAATTTCTTTAAAATAAAACTTGCTGACCCCAAACATTTAAACAGTAGAATAGATAGACAGATGACTTAAAGAATGTTATTAATATATTCTAGGTTGCACAAACAAAACATACACAGTATTCTTTATTAGAGTATATCAATCTCAGTTTGCCAACCATGAAGATTTCTTTTCTACTCATCTCTCCATTGTTATATTTTCCCATATTCTTAAATTATTATAAAGACATGTGAAAAGGGATTTTGGGAGATTTACAGTAACCAATAGAACAGTATAAAAAAGCACATTAAATGTGGCCTACTGTAGTCTTTCTGTATTACAGCAGCCCTACTGTTTTTCTCCTGGGCTTTCTCACTAGAAGCTGTTTGTTAGAAAGCCGATTTGTCACCTCAGCTATGCTGCAAGCATCATTAGCAGAGGTCGACAGCTCTCTGACTTGCCTGGTTTCATGGTTGAATTCTTCTTCTCCACATCTCTCTCTCTCTCTCTCATTTAGGACTCGGGATAAAATCATACTTTGGTAGAGCCACTGGTGATGAATGACCAGCCTTGGAAGAAAGATAGCAGTATGCAAGACAGGGGTTGGTTACAGAAAGAGGTTATTATAATTCCAAAGGACGATGTGGCTTAGGTACGTAGTGGTTGCTTGGTTGTGGTTTGAAAAATCTCTAGCTCAAAGATATTGTGGAAATTCAGTATAATGCAATGCACAGCACTGTCAGCTGAAAATGACATGTTCTAGATTTTAAACTTTTTGACAGCTGTTTAATGCAATGAAACATATTCATTCATATACTCACCATTCTGTGGACTTTTGTGGAGTTTTTTGACCAGCTGTGAAGATATGCCCTAAATCTTTACTCCTAATTAAATGTGTACTGTATGTTTGCAGTACATGGTAAGAGAAGAATCCCATGAGAGGGACCTGTTAATGAAATAAAGATTTTTAAACCAATACATTTAGCCATGAGCAGGGGAGCGAGTTCTGCTCCTCATTATGTTTTCTTCATTAAGTTATTCTGTCCAGTACAATGTCAGATTTGAATTTGTTAAAATGATCATATAACAATGTGTAAAATAATGGGGCAAATTCAGTGAACTGCTGCGCCACTGTTACATGCAGTATTACAGCACAAAAGCGTTGCACTGTTTTTAAATGAACTAATTGTCATTCTTTCAGCTCAAACACTGCTTTTGTAAATTACACTTTGTAAAATTACGCTGTTAAAAACTATTTTAGCTTTTTAAAATTCAAGTGTCAGGAATTGTGGCATGCAAAACACATATTTTGTGATTGTTTTTGCATTATTACCCATATTTATTTAGCGAATAATGCTAAACCAGTGTACAAAACCAATCCAAAAGCATGTCTTAGTGAATATTAGTAATGTTTATAGTTATCCTTAAAACACCGATACATCCTATAAAACCTATAGCCAACACATTCCCATCCAATTTTTTTATTCCTCTCAAAGCTTCAAGGAAACCTTATTCTCACCTCAGGCTGTAAAAGGACTGCAGTCAAGTGACAGCTTGCCTCACTTTCGACTTGGTAGAAACGTATTTGCTTCTTTTTCTTTGTCTTTTTCTCAGTCCCTTTTCTCTTTCACTCCCTCTGTCATTCTATCTTTAAGCCTTGGTTCATGTCCTCCAGTGCTGGAGTATATAGTGAAGGGAAGAAGAACAGAATCTGAAATTGCATCCAGCTTGAGGTAAATACAATGAGACAGAGCAGCTTCTTCTTTCACATCACTGGCTGCTCACAAAACAGTTAGAATTATCATCCTGACAGAAATGTGTGTTTCCTAACTCTTTCCGGGCCATATGGCAATGCAAATTCGAATACACATCTGAACAACAGAATATATAGTATATGTCTTGAAATTTGGCAAATGTACATATGTAGTATGTGAAGAATGTGGTGAGGATGATACTGATGTCTCTATTAAATGGATTTTTTTTTTCTTCTTTCTTTCAATTTTAGCTATTAATTATAGCCATTCACCATTACAGCAGCAGGTTTACTAGGCTGCTGTCACTTTAACACTTGACACGGATATGACACACGTCTTATTCTCTCACAACTCTTTACGTTCATTTAACACTTTTTAACTTATTGAAGACTGTGCTTACTTTGCTTTACATAATTTAGTGTGTTTTTAGTCTTTTTAAGTGGGAAAGAGAAGTCAGCATGCGCTGAAGTGGCATTCTGTGCGCATTTCGTGTGTTTGTTCACAGAGAGCCACTTCACAGACAGCCAGTACAGTTCTTTTTTTACGTCTTGTCGCACAATGATAGCGTGATCATATACTGTTGCACATATAGCATATTCACATATTCAAGACATATTCTGTGGGTTGAGTTTTCAGGACAAATTGGTAGTGGTTGTAATTGAGTTAAATATTTTTAACACGTTAAACTGAATAATGATAATAATAATAATTAAACGTGTGTTAACACGTTAATTTTGACAGCCCCACACTCAAATTTACAGGCAATGAAAAGTGAGAGAGAGTCATGGTTGGTTGAAAACTTTAATAAACAATAACTCAAAATAACAAACACTCAGGAGTTAACAATAGGCAGGGGGACACAATAGGTTGGTATAATAACAAATAACTAGGAAACTAGACCTGTGTCCAAAATTGCCCCCTATTGCCTTATTCACTATTCCATACCTTAGTCCACTAATATTGTTCACTTGAGGGAGTGAATAAAAACAAGTGTGCGAATTCGAATTCTGAGTGCACTGGAAGGGCTGTCACTTTTGCATTGTTTGGGCTTGCTGTTTAATAATTATTTAATAATTAAACTTAGCAAACTGGCAGCTCCAGTAGTAAGATCTCTGTCATGGAAATAATGTATAAACCTTAATTAAACAATTTATTGGTCAATTAAAAAGTACATTTATACCTGTATGATATTACGCTGTAGCCACATTGGTTTGGAAAATGGATGGATGGATTCAGCTGTGGGTTCCATCTTTTCTCAAGACGCGGGAATTAATTAAGTGCGACCATCCAAGTGCATTATGGGTATCCTCTAGCTGTTGAGCGCATAGATATGTATACGTAGATTCCACATTTGACTGCTTCAGACACGCTGGCACGCACGCCATCTTGGAATGGTTAGTGTGTCGTCACTCAATCGATGCCACAACATTGCTCAGCTTCTAGTTGTGAAAAGGCTGAGATTTAAATTCCTGAAGAAATGGGATAACCTTTTACAGGTGAGAATGTGTTGGTTTGTGTTTTTATATGTATTAACTCAATGTTACAGGTTTTTATACTATGGTGACTTTTAGTGTATTTGGTGTAGTTTTACAAAATCATCTGCTGAAGTCTATTGCAGATAGAAATATTCATACATGTGTCTAACTACGGTTGCAGACGCTGTCAACTTGCTCTCGAATGTTCACAGACGGGTGTTTTGACCATTCCAATATGGCTGACGGCGTATAGCAGCCCATAGAAACAGCCACTAATGAGGCATCTATGTTTTTATATATCTATGGTTGAGTGTACATCGGTTGTACACTCGTTATTGAGGTGCATTGTGGGATTGAACAAGTGCACTCGCTAATGTCCACTATGGTTTCGGACACCACTACAAAATGGCTGTTGCCTCAAATAGTGCCCTATTTAAGGGTATAGGGGGTGATTTTTAAACACAGCTTAGGTCAACTAAGGAAGACAGGAAATAAACACAGGAACTGGGAAAACAAAAACTACACCAAAACAGAACATAAACCTGACACTTAGGCAGTTGGGGGCAGTTGTGGCCTAATGGTTAGTCAGACTTGTAACCTGAAGGTTGTGGGTTCGAGTATCAGTACCGGCAGGAAATGTAGGTGGGGGGAGTGAATGATCAGCACTCTCATTATCCACAACTGATGTGGCCTTGAGCAAGGCACCTAACCCCCAGTCACTCCCTGGGCGCCGCAGCAAAAATGGCTGCCCACTGTTCCAAGTATGTGTTCATGGTGTGTGTGTGCACTACTTACTGCTGTGTGTGCACTTAGATGCAGAGCTCAAATTCCCAGTATGTGACACCATACTTGGCCACACATCATGTCACTTTCTCTCACACACACACACACACACACACACACACAGGTTTGTTTTGCTATCAAAGTGAGGACATTCCATAGACGTAATGGTTTTTATACTGTACAAACTGTACATTCTATCCCCCTACACTACCCCTATACCCCTAAATCTACCCATCACAGAAAACTTGCTGCATTTTTTTAATAAAAAAAAAACAAACAAAAAAAAACACAGTTTAGTATGTTTTTTTTTTTAAGCCATTTGGTTTATGAGGACACAGGAAGTGCTGGATAGTACGTTGTACTATCCATGTCATTATACACATTTGTGTCCTCATAAACCATGTATACAAGAGCACACACACACATATTTTATTGCATTAAAATAATGTCCAGCTTGTCATGGACAGTCTTCATTCTGTTCACGCTGGTGCTCTGAGGTTTGACCAGTGAGAAGCAAGAGAGCAGAACAAATCAAACAAAAGTGTGTTTCTTTGTAATGTGTGTTCTCTCCCAGGAGAACCCAGCTATTTTCCTGCAGTCTTAGCAGAAAGCATTGCAGTTGGACAACAACAATAAAGGGGCAAATATTTACCCTTAAAGGGACAGACAAATTAACATTCTGTCATCTTTGACTCCCCTTCTTGTCATTACAAACCTCCATGCCTTTCTTCCTTCCATGTAACACAAAAGAAGATATTAAGCAGAATGTCTAAGCCGCTTTTTCCATACAACGAAAGTGAATGATGACCACGGCTGTCCCTGGACAAAAGCAGCTTGGACAGCTAAACATTTTTTTCCACTAAGAAAGAAAGGCATATAGGTTAATGTCAGACCTTTTTGGCTGAACTACTTCTTTATTTTTTCCCTGCAAGCTTGGCATTATAATAAATTTTAAAACAATGTTGAAGGTAAAGGAATAGCCTTATCTTAAAACACAATTTACTGACTGTCACTGGGTAGTGAATTATTTATACACCATGTTCTTTCATTAAAGTTTTAAAAAGTAAAAGAAAAAAAATACTGTACACTGTGCTACTCTTTTAGTCGATTTGATCACCTCTATTAGTGCTCACTGCTGATCCATCTTTATAATGATCAATTTGCGCTTGTAAAGTAATTTGCTATTGTTACAATTTCAACAAACTGCATTTTATAATTGAGTCGTGCCACAGCACGTTATAAAATTAAAGATGACCCGACCTTTTGACTGCTCCAATTTCATAGCAGCTTGTACACTGTTTCATGATGGGAGATTAAATGGCAACAGGATTAAAGATTTTTAAAACTTCAATACCAGAATGTTCATATGAAGAGCCAAGAGGATGTGATGTCACTGTGGTAATCCTAAATGCCTATGAAGAGAGCTGACACCCTCATAATACGAGCTGGGACTTCGATAATAATGTCTTTAGGAGGCTCTCACACACAGCGTAATCCTCCTTTGATTGATGGAGGGAAGCCAGCGTGCTCATTGATCAAAACTCCCTCCTGCTCCGTTTGGCTGAGAATTAGTCAACACACGAACAAGAGAGAGAGAACTTACTAAATAAGATGATGAAGATTTGATCCTCTCATTCTTCATGTCTCCATGCATCTTTTTGGCTATTTATCTATTTAGTTAAATCTCTCTTTTTCTTCTGAGAGATTCTGATTATGAGGGAGAAAGTGGTATCCCTTTTTTCCTGGCTGAATGCCTCATGAGCAGTTCTCACACTGAACGCAACGCTGAAAGCCTCTACGGTTTTTCTTAAAAATCATAAGCCATTGCATGGAGGTTTAATGGATGCTGTTTTACTTTAGCCATCAACTTATCAGCGGTCGAGTGGAGCAAGACGACGTGAATGAGTAATAGTAACACTTACCTCTTGAAACCTCTTCTGAAATAACCAGTGTTTATTCATTCATTTATTTTTTCATTCATTATTTATAAATTCAGTCCATTCAATTCAGTTTATTAATGAATGTATTACTTTATTATAATGTATTAATTTATTTATTAAAGGGTTAGTTCACCCAAAAATGTCATTTATTACTCACCCTCATGTCGTTCCACACCCGTAAGACCTTTGTTCATCTTCGGAACACAAATTAAGATATTTTTGATGAAATCCGATGGCTCAGTGAGGCCTCCATTGCCAGCAATGTTACTGCACTTCTCAAGATCCATAAAGGTACTAAAAACATATTTGAAACAGTTCGTGTGAGTTCAGTGGTTCTATCTTAATATTATAAAGGGACAAGAATACTTTTTCTGTGTCAAAAAAACAATAACTTTTCAACAATATCTATATGGGCCGAGTTCAAAACACTGCTTCAGAGCCTTACAAATCGAATCAGTGGTTCGGAGCACCAAAGTCATGTGATTTCAGCAGTTTAGGCGTTTGATGGGAGATCTGAATCACTAATTCGAAACAAAAGATTTATAAAGCTCAGAAGCTTCCTGAAGCAGTGTTTTGAAATCAGCCCATATAGATATTGTTGAAAATTCGTTATTTAGTTTTTTTTGGCGCACAAAAAGTGTTCTTATCGCTTTATAATGTTAAGATAGAACCACTGAACTCGTACAGTGGGTACGGAAAGTATTCAGACCCCCTTAAATTTTTCACTCTTTGTTATATTGCAGCCATTTGCTAAAATCATTTAAGTTCATTTTTTTTCCTCATTAATGTACACACAGCACCGCATATTGACAGAAAAACACAGAATTGTTGACATTTTTGCAGATTTATTAAAAAAGAAAAACTGAAATATCACATGGTCCTTATTGTATTAACTCAAATTTTTTCATTTCAATCAACTCTAATTTTAAGGCAACCAGGTAACTTACATTTTTAAAGGATTAATTCATTTTTAAATTAAAATTACCCCATGCTTTATTCACCCTCAAGCCATCCTAGGTGTATATGACTTTCTTCTTTCTGATGAACACAATCAGAGAAATATTAATAAATATCCCGACGCATCCAAGCTTTATAATGGCAGTGAGCGATACCAACGAGTATGAGCTGAAAAAAAGTGTCTCCATCACATCACATAGCTACCTGAATCGTAACAAAGCACTGTTCGCCAGAGGAGGACTGGTCCCCCGACTAAGCCTGGTTTCTCCCAAGTTTTTTTTCTCCATTTTAACACCTGTTTGCCACCTGTTGGAGCTTGCCGCTGTCGCCTTTTGGCTTGCTTAGTTGGGGACACTTGACATTTGATATTCAACAGTGCTTTGATCTGCCTGCATTGACACCATTTTCTTTAAGAGCTGCTGTGCAGCTATAGCGCTATATAAATAAAGGTGACTTGACTCCATCCACATCCATCCATCATAAACATATTCCACACGGCTCCAGGGGGCTAATAAAGGCTTTCTGAATTGAAGCAATGCGTTTGTGTAAAAAAAAAAAATCCATATTTAAACAAGTTATGAAGTAAAATATGTAGCTTCCGCCAGACCGCCTTCCCTATTCAAGTTACAAAGAAAGTATATACTGGACCTTTCAAACTGTCAACTCAGTGTGAACAAACAAGTGTATTCTATGACAAAGACATGTTCAGTCACTCCCTATGTACTTGTTTAAATGGTGTAATATTTATGAATTTTACTATGTACTTGCCCATTTCATTGTGTCTGCTGTGCTCTTGCCGAGAGAGCCCGCCCATACTCTCTTCTGATTGGCTGTGGTTTTTGATTGATTTTATCGCTTCTCATTTTCGCGTCGCCTCTAGTGTGGACAGTCAAATTGCTCATCGCTGAAATCTTATTGTGTCGCGTCTGGTTAGGACACCATGTAAGCTTTTTGAACTGTGAGAGCTTTACACTTTCATCGTAAGTACAATATGGAAGGCAGTCTGGCAGAAGCTCGATATTTTACTTCATAAGTTGTTAAATATGGATATTTTTTTTTACACAAACGCATCGCTTCGCTTCAGAAGGTCTTTATTAACCCCCTGGAGCCATGTGTAATATGTTTATGATGGATGGATGTGGATGGAGACACTTTCTTCAGCTCATACTTGTTGATCCTCGCTCACTGCCATTATAAAGCTCGGATGCGTCAGGATATTTATTAATATTTCTCAGATTGTGTTCATCAGAAAGAAGAAAGTCATATACACCTAGGATGGCTTGAAGGTGAGTTAAGCTTGGGGAAATTTTCATTTGAAAGTGAACTAATCCTTTAAGTAAAAACAATTCTTTTTTAATATTTTCAGTTACATAAAACTATTTCAAAACATTTTTTTTTTTACATTGCTTCAAAAATGAAACAACAGTAATACAAAAAAGTGTATCTCCTGGCTGTTGTTTGCATATTATTTGCATATTATTAGTAATAATCAACTGACTAAGTGACTATACTATAATTGACTAATTTGTTTAGGAATGCATTATTCAACATTTATATTAGAAACATCAGTGTTAATTTGTTCATTTATCACAAGCAAATTGTCAGCACTTGCCAATCTATTCACTATTCATACAGCATATGAGGAGCCAACAACAGTGTGCAGTATTGCTTTTTTAATTATTATGTCTAAATCCAGTGATTGTTTTGCAAAAGAAAACAGCAGGTGCAAATGTTTCAAGTAAATGCATTGCAAAGGTCACACCTTTGCCTGGAATTGCAGTTATTGAAATGGTCCTTTAGCGGTTTTGTTGTTAACACATATCAGACTCTACTATTATTTACTTTATCGATGTAGCAGCCAAACTCAAAAGCCAAGTCTACGTGAAAGGCATGTTTCATTGATCACGACTCTTTTGACTCACTGCGGGGGGGGGGGGGGGGGGGGCAGAAAATATTCTAATAGGGTAAAAATCTATTTTTAAAAATCAAGGACTTTTAGTCAAACAGTGAGAAATGGTGCATCACGGATTCAAAGAGTGATGGCTCAGAAATGTTTTCACAAAGATAACATGTTCACAAAGATCAAGAGATATGCACTTTGGACTTGTTGTATAGAGTAATTAACACTAGGATGCTTGTATCAGATGCCCCAGGGCACTGGCATCATTGGGGACTGTTTTAGTCTGAATTAAGTAAAGTGAGGTGTGAAATTAAAATCTTGCAATGAAAAACCCCCTCTCCTTGACTTCCCTGTTCCCCTTTCCCTATCCTTCTCTTCCGTTCCCCCATTTCACCTCACACGCAGCCCAGCATAAACTGATTATTGGAAAACACAATAGCTTTGTGGGCTATAATTATCTTTTCATTACAGAGGTGTTGTTTTATTCACCGTGAGCTCCACATACAGACAGCGGGATGAGCTCATGAAAATTCATCAGCTTGTTAACTTGCAGAGCACATGGAGAGGTTTTTAAAAACTTATTATTCTAGTCAGGCTTCCAAATGAAAAAGCCAGACCAAATTGCTAATACCTGGATGAGAGGCTTCAAGTTGAGAAACGTTGTAGATTCTTAAACAGACATGCAGAGTGGGATTGCGGTGTATCTCATTCGTGTCAGGGGGTTAAGTGTCTTGTGTGCTAATGCAGCTTATGAATTGCAAAAGTGTAAAGGGTCACGTCCAAGGGCAAAGATGAGTGTGGGGTTTTCGTTTGATCCTGGGCAGAAGGAAATGCGAGGGATTTCAGAAGCATGTAAATCTGCTGGGTTTTGAACTTTTGTACATTAAGATCAGGAAATCACAGGTCTTTATGGCACGTAAGATGTCTTACCCCGAATTATTCAATGACCTTCAGAGGGGTCAAACAATTTAAAGGCAATCAAAAAAAAGTTCAAAAGCATGCAAGTTATTTGGCTAAAATTGGCCATGAATTATTAAATGTGACATTTTCCCAAAGTGGTAGCTGAGGGGTAAAGTGTGCCAATGACAGTGAGTTTTGCATCCAAATACGGGAATTACCTTTTTTTTTTTTTTTTTTTGTGAATTTGAGGCAGTGCTGGCACGAACAAACATGACTTTCAAAAGCAAATCATTAAGGATTTTGTCCATGAAGATCTGCACTGAAGAAGCTCAGTCTGATATAGTAGGGAAATTGCAAGAATGAAGCAACATCTCATATTTCACTGCCACATTAATGGATAGAATGTGGAATTACTGTACAATGCCATAGTTTGTTTAGATCTTTTGTAAATTGTATGTTGTTTTTTATGAACTAAGACGTTATATATATATATATATCATTTTTTTTTTTTTTTTTAATATATGTGTATATACAGTGGTGCTCAGAATTATTGCCACCCTTGGTAAACATGAACTGTAACGTTGGGAGTCGTGATCCAAACGCAGGCTTTATTAGAATGGCAAGGCAGAAGAGTAATCCCAGTCACCGGCAACGGTCAAACCATCATCAAACAAGGAATAAACAGTCCAGGGTCAAAAACAAGGCTGGGCTAGGAACAACACAGAAAACATACAACTAAACAATACTCCACCCTGTGTGTGTGTCTGGGTGCAGCTTATAAAGGGTCCACTGATGGGAAACAGGTGGAGTGTGTGATTGGTTCCTAGATAGGGAATTATGGGAAATGTAGTCCAGAGTGATGTATAACCGTGTATGCACTGAAATGGTGAACTGGCGACCTCTGGTGGGGAGTAGCAGGAACCAGCAGGCGCCGGATATGTAACTTGAACAAAGAAACTGCTTTGTTAATCCTTTTTTTTTTTTTTTTTTTTAAAAATCACAAAAATCTAACCTTTCGTTGAAGTAAAAGAATTGAAAATGTAGGGAAAATCTCTTTATGAAATAAATGTTTTTCTCCAAAACACATTGGCCACAATTATTGGCACCCTCTTATTCAGTACTTTTTGCAACCTCCTTTTGCCAAGATAACAGCTCTGAGTCTTCACCTATAATGCCTGATGACTTTGGAGAACACCTGACAAGAGATCAGAGACCATTCCTTTATTCAGAATCTCTCCAGATCCTTCAGATTCCTAGCTCCATGTTGGTGCTTCTTCTCTTCAGTTCACTCCACTCATTTTCTTTAGGTTTCAGATCAGGGGACTGGGACAGGCAGAAGCTTCATTTTGTGCTCTTTTCCTTCAATGAAAGGTTAGATTTTTGCAGATTTTTTTAAAGATCAAAAGGATAAACAATGCACATTTATTTTTACAGTCATCTTTGATCATATTTACCAAGGGTGCCAATAATTCTGAGTACAACTGTATATATAGTTATAAACGAAGCAACAGCAGAACCATTTAGCATTTCTAAGCAACATACAATAGTGAAATCTGACTGAATCTTGTTGATTTAAATGTTTCAGTGAATGATTTAGTGACTCACTCATACAGACATTAGCTGTGTCTAAAACTGCATACTGTCTAGTAGGTACTACATTTGATTTGAAACGACTTTGAAAATTATGTTCGGTCCCACTATATATTAGGTGGCCTTAACTACTATGTACTTACATAAAAAAATAAGTACAATGTACTTATTGTGTTCATATTGTATTCTAAAACCCTTTTTCTGCTATTGAGGTGGGATACGGGTGAGGTTAGGGACAGGTTTGGTGGTATGGGCAGGTTTAAGGGTGGGTTAAGGTGTAAGGGATGGGTCAACAGTGTAATTACAGAAATTAATTACATGTAGTTACATGCAGGCATTTTTAAAATATAAGTACAATGTAAAAACATGTATGTACACAATAAGTGCATAATTTAAATGTAAGTACATAGTAGTTAAGGCCACCTAATATAAAGTGGGACCTTATGTTCTATATAGTATGTTCTGTATAGTAAGAATATGGGTAATATGAATGGAATTTAGTCATACTACATCCATCATGTAGTCAAAGTCACGTGACCAACCAGTGTCAGTTGCGTTGCTTTATTGCCGTTTACAACAGCTCTCCCGTGGCTTCATGCAATATTAAAGCGTCCATAAAATACACTATGATGGAAGTGGTAGGTCATCAGAGTACTTTTAACCTATACTGTTTTTAAAATACTATGTATTCAAACATAATAGTATTTTGGTGTACTGTTTTTCCCATACTATATAGTATAGAAGTAGGCATATTCAGATGCAGTGATTCACTTGATTAATTCCTGAATAAATCAGTGGGCCCTATCATAGACCCGGTGCAATTTTTTGCTAGTTTCAGTCTGACGCAGTTATCATTTTCACGTCCTGCTTCATGTTGTTTAAATACCAAATGCATTTGTGCGCCCATGGGCGTGCTGGTCTGAAAACGAGGTGTGTTCAGGTGCATTGTTGGCACGTTGCTATTTTGAGGCAACTGAAATAGACTGCGGCATTGACCAACTGAAACCTGGTCTAAAGTCAATGACTTTAGACGAGGCGCGCATGCACTCTGCTTATTACACACACAGGGACATGCAGCACCACACAAACATGCCAGATATTAAAAGTAAAAGGATTATTATTGTGTGCATAAAGATGAAAATGCTTTGGTGTAATCCGGCTTGTCCCGTAGATGGTCTGCTTGTGTGCAAGGTTAAAGCGAGGTTTCCTCGCTAGAGAAGTGTTCCGTTTTTCCGATTGCAAATTCCGCCATGTAAATAGCGGATTGCCATGGCGCGAGTGCAACTGGCTTTTAAAAGGGAATGGGAGATGAGACTCTGATGGTTTATTGCACGTTACGTCCAAAACACACCCATTACTCATTAAGAGAACAGGAACAATAATTTTAGACCATGCCCCGGGCGCACTGACCTTTTTTCCCGTTGTTAAACTAGCAAAAGTGGATTCGGACACGCCCTAAGTGCACTTGCGCCGTGCGCTTTAGACCATGTGCTTAGATCATTAAAATAGGGCCCAGTGTTTTAAACAAATTTGTTGAATGAATGATTTGCTAATCACACTAATCACCACCTACTGGTGTAATGATGTAACCTACAAACACTGAAAAATCCCACCACTAATACACAGACTTAAAGTCTGTCTGAGTAAAAGGTCCCAGTGCTGTTGAATTATTATATCAGATCTTATAACAGATTTGAGAACCAAAACGAACTGAATATTAGTTTTAAGTTTTTTTTTAAAACTCATTTCTCATATGGTGGACAACTTATAAAAAGTAGCACGACTTGCCCCACCTTCCCCTAAGATGTCTGTGAAAAGTCCTCTTGAAAAATCTTTTCACCAATTGATCGCACAATGAGCAATAAGGAAGGTAATTAGTGTAAACACACAGCTCTGTGGAATTAAATGAACATCTCTTGGTGCTGCATGAAGACTCAAGTCTAATCTTCATCTATTGAACCGAGGCCACCACTAATTGCAAACATCAGCTCTCACAGGGACAGCACGAATCCTTGGCTATTAAAACATGGTTCCGTATAGGCTTTCCTAACCTTTAAAGAGTGATAAGAGTGATGTACAACAAAGCTGACAACGTTTAACACAACGTTCTGGTAAGGTTCTCTCAAAGTTATGAATGAACGCGTTAACAGAAAGTTAACTTATTAAAAAAGACTTATTACCTGATGATTTTTCCACAGACAATAAACATGATTGTTTACTTTCACATTGTTTACAGGGTTCCTGTCATTTTTTTGGCTTCACGCTGATTTGCTGCCAAAAAAGGGCCTTACATGACAGGGAATCAATACTAAATACAATCAATAATAATATCAACATTTTCAGAGGCAGTTGTTCAATCTGTTATTCAACTTCCATTCTTTATCTGTTAATGTGATAGACCACCTACCGAGGAGGGTGAGATTTCCAAAAACAACAATTGCTAGGTGCGACATTTCCTACTGTTATCAAGTCATATAGTGAGATGCGGATTAGATTAATGCAATCTAATGTTATCAGATCTTAGGTGTCCCTGATTACCCTAATTCAATTTTTCATATTGATTCCTTTATATTAACATAGTACATTGATACCTATTTTAACTGACTTTTCTTATTGGACAGTTAAAAATAAAAACAGTATGTTTGCAACACATGTGGCAAAGAAATTACACCTTTAAGTTAAACTGTTGATATTTTAAATAAGAATCTACAACGTTCCAATTAGACAAAATTATTCAAATTTGATCTATTGTTATATAGCTTATTAAAACAACTGGCAAGCTCAGATGAGAAAACTAAATACCTTGATCTGTCTGGCACATTGAAATGTATATTTCTCCCAATATGAACAAACTTTTTAAACTTAATTTCACCTTACTCCATCGGTCTGAGATTAAATATTTAAAAGGAACAAGCTGTTCATTTCACTAAATCAGTCAAGATAAACCTAAATGCCCCCATGCAGTCCAGCCCTCTTCAAGCTCTCTCAGTTCAGTTGTAGATTCAAGTGCTTTGCCAAAAAAATCTTCATATTTATTATGATTGATCAATTTTTTTTTTTTTTTTTGCTCCACTTCGTCTGGATTTACTTTGCCATTGTTTAGTGATAATATGATTATTTTGCATCTGACTATACAATATCTTGTGTAGCTTGTTCGGTTGTTTAACAAGAGTTGGAGCTAAACTCTACAAGACAGTTGCCCTTCAGGCCTGGAGTTGAATACCTCTGTATCTACAATTCAAAAAAACTATTTAGCATCTAAAATCCTTTGTGACTTATCGGTACATACAGAACAATCCATCCTTCAGGGCCTACTCAAAAGACTCCTCATTTTAAACCTTACATGAAATCAAATGTAATAGCCTCATGGTAACAATCTGTAATTTTTAATGTGCACACATTAATTATTCATACTGTTTATTTGCCGTACTGTGTAACTTGCAAAACACCCACCTGCCCATTTTCCTTTGTTATAGTGTTCATCTGATGCAATGATTTGTATTGTGCTGTCAGATATTATTTACATAGTGTAAGCTAATAAAAATGCTGTTTGATGATTTAGTTCTTCATAATGCGGCAGTAAAAAGTAATTGTTGAGAAGTTCAAAGCAACAATATGCATTATGGCTTTATATAACTATAAAGTTTGCTGCCTGTACTGTATTATGCTATATTCATCACTTATAGCTATTTTATGTATAATCCAAATAAAATAGCTATAAGTGATGAGTATAGCATAATACAGTTAGAGGCAGAAAACTGTTAAAAATAATCCTATAACAGTAACTGCATAATTTATTATGCCGCATCGTATCGCTTCTTATTTGCATACAGATGAGTTGCATCACCAACAAAATCAGCAGCTCTCATTGAAAATTAATGACATCCAGTTGCTTTGTCACTAAAAAAACACTGTTAGTGAATGCCCCTTTAGTAAATGTAACTCAAACTGCCCTGTATTTGATAGATTGCAATTCCTTTTTACAGTGTAGATGTCATACATCTGCCTCATGCTCATATGATAAATGGCACTGAAGCAGAACTGAACATGTATGGCTTGTATGCATAAATCCTGCACAGTTTTTTACATTTAACATAGAATATACTGTAGCAATTTTTGAGTGTGTTATGCTCATTAGTGCAGCTATATAGAAAGGATTACATAGTGTCTGTGAAGCTTCCTCTCAAGCTTTTGTTTATGGATGAGCGTAATCATCTCTTATTGAAATTTAATTGTGCGTAAAAACCAAAAAGGTGTTGTGTATTGTCTCTTGTATGGATGAACTTGTACTGAAATTGAACGTTGCCATTTTGAACCTTGACTTTGGAAGTGTTTCAGAAGAAAGCCTGGAAGAGAGCATTTCTAATGCTGCTCAGAATCGACTTCTGGTCTGCAGGCATGAGACCCTGGAGAGCAGAGACACTTCTCGCTCGCATCAGCACCTCTAATTTCCCTCTCTCCACATTAACTAGTTCTCAGACTGACACCTTATCCCCTCATACATGGCCCTTGCTGAGACCTGAGAAGCGAGCAGGACCTTGACAGAGTTGAGTTTCTTTTGTATTGATGGAATTGCTGAGATCTGGAATTGCCTTTGGTGTACTGGGTGTCTGTGTGTGTGTGTGTGTGTGTGATGGCAACATTTCACATTTATATCTCTTCAATCAAGCATAACTTCAGAAATCTCTAGAGGATAGATTCTCTTCTACCTCCTTTGGGGGAGTTTATATAAAGAAAAAAGGGAAAATGATGGAAAATTGATATAGAATAGGAGGGGGAAAGAGTGTACACACACACACACACGAGTAGACCCTTGGGGTCCTACTGTTTGTAGACCTCCTGATTCTGGTTTTCACTGCTGCTGTGTCAGATATGATAAATGTTAAAGCGAGCTGGTGGCATATAAAATCTGACTTGTTTTAAGAAAAAAGAAAAAGAAAAAGCAAGTTCACAGTATTTTTATATATACTGACTGCAGTGTTGCAACAATATTGACTATGTTTGTGCGCATATTAGATTTCCTATTGATACTTTAGGTTTAGTCGTTGTGCTTGACTTACCAAGTACAACATGCATGCTTAGTGTTACTTAAGCAATAGTTCAGAGTACCCTTTTTTTTTAGACACCGATTACCTCAAAACTTTTAAGTAAATCAACTCAATTTATTTAAGTAAACAATAATTATAAATAACAATTTTCAAACAATTTTTTTTTCTATCTAATGTTTAAGTGCACTGTACTTAAAACTATTGTTTACCATTGATGTTAATATTTTTCATTTCTCAATTATTTTGATGCAGTGGTACTTTATTAAATACAAATATTACTTTAAAAAATACACCTATACATAACTCAGGCTAATAATTATTTCATCATTCTGAAGTTCACAATTTTAAAAAACAACAACTTTGGCTATACAATTAAGGATTTTTTATTCAACCTTTTTTTTAAAAACCTTGTGACTGTGTATTTCTGAACATGTCAAACACACTGGAAGATCATCTTCCATCACAACTGCAATGCTTGCAGGACTTAGTGGTTTTGTTGTCCATGATGACAAAATCAACAGGAGTGATGTTTGTGTCAGTGATGTCTGGCTCGGCCAACTCTTCCTGGAATAAGCATACAGGATAAAACTGTAAATTTAAAGGATTAGTTCACTTATGAATGAAAATTTCCTGATAATTTACTCACCCCCATGTCATCCAAGATGTTCATGTCTTTCTTTCTTAAGTCGAAAAGAAATTAAGGTTTTTGAGGAAAACATTCCAGGATTTATCTCCGTATAGTGGACTTCAGTGCAGCTTCAAAGGGCTCTACACAATCCCAGACAAGGAATAAGAGTCTTATCTAGCGAAACTATCTGTCATTTTCTAAAAAAAAAAAAAGTATACTTTATAACCACAAATGCTCGTCTTACACTGCTCTTCGTTCCGCCATGCATGACGTAATGACGTTGGAATCGTACCGATCCAATGTCTACAAAACGAACGTGCATAGATAAGACCCTTATTCCTCATCTGGGATTGTGTATAGCCCTTTGAAGCTGCACTGAAACTGCAGTTTGGACCTTCAACCCGTTGAACCCCAGTGAAGTCCGCTATATGGAGAAAAATCCTGGAATGTTTTCCTCAAAAACCTTAATTTCATTTTGACTGAAGAAAGACATGATGATCTTGGATGACATGGGGGTGAGTAAATTATCCGGAAATTTTAATTTTGAAGTGAACTAATCCTTTAATTTATGAGATTAAAACTAGACATTTATATTTACTGCTAATAGCAGTTCTATTAATGCACTTAATACTTACATTTCAAGTCTTGGAAGAACTGTGGGTCGTCCTCACACGTACATTGGGAGAGCATGAAGAGCTTTTTTCCTGTTGACATGTAAACACGAAAATTAACATGTTAAACAAGCAAGCCAAGTTTATTTTATATACACTGAAGACAGTGATGGAGGTAGTTAGTGTGAACAAATCTGAACTCACCGGAAGATCATAAACATTCAGTGTCACGCATCATCTCTGAAATCTTGCCGGTGTGTATCGCTTTCTTTGATACATTGAATCTCAGCACAAACCTAGAAAATCAAACACACACAAGTAAGTATATAACCAATAATGGATTTGGAAAAGAGAAAGACTAGTCTGTGTCCTGTTATCTGAGGAGACATCACAGAACTTGCACTTCAAATCAACAGAAGTTATGTTAAGTGTTGAGGCTCACTCTTTAGTATTCAGCATCCAGTTCAGTTTTCAAAGCACTATTGTATCACACACTGTACCGATGCTTGTATCGAAATGACAATGCCACGTGATTGATGACGTCTGAAGCTTCGAACGTCATGCAGTATCGGAAAGTCGGGACAGCTGATTTGAACAAATTAGCGCTTCGCGACCACCTGATGCATAAAGGAAAATGCATTTAATCATGTTTTATTGCTGGGGTCTCAAAGACCCCGAACAGGGTTAAATAGCTAACTCAAAATATTTTTTTTCAACTACTCGCGTCAATTATGATCACATCCTTGTCTAGGCCTATTTTATATTGTTGATTAATATGTGAATCCGTTGACCAGGCTACACATGACATGAGTTGTGTGTCATTGTCACAAATTAATTTAGATGAGATTAGATCTGTAGAACTGTATTGATCCAAGACAAGAGTAATTCTCTTGTATGTCACGGACTTCCAAAGCTTTGTTTTGGTCACATGCTTTTTCAAACCGTAGATGTGCTCCATGATGATTTGTTAGATATGGTAGAAAAAACAAGTCTGACCACCAGGTGTCGCTAATGAGCACTGTATTAAAAGCGTCGAGTAATGAACCGTTTTTTGGCACAATTTGATGAAAGCCTCAAACGCTTCAGAAAGCCATCACTATTCAAAATCACTGGGAAAATGCTGCGCTTTACCACGCTGCATAAAAACAGCGATTAAAACATTTCTTCATCATGATATTCTTACAACATTCAAAAAACAAATAAGAAATGTTCACAGATGTTTTGATTTACTTACAAATTGTTCCATTAAGTTTGCTCCGGTCGCTTGCGAGTGTCCGCCATGTTGAATGGATTCTTCTCAGTTAAGCAACGACGTGACGTAGATGACGTCACTTTACATTGCTCAGTAAACTTAAAAATAATCATTTAAATAGGAGCGTTTACTCAAAAATGTTGAGCCACACAAAAATAAAACTAAATTCCTCGTTAATAAAATGTAATTGTTTTAAGTTGCATTAACTATGTAACAGACTTTAATTGCAGTGTTCTCAATCTTTATAAGTTAGTAGTACTGTTCGGGTTTACAGTATAAGTTCCTGTAAGAAAATGTTTGTATGGAACACATTTTTTATTATGATTTGGTTTGGAATGCTTTATACCATTCAAAAGCTTGTAGTCTAGGATTTTATTTTATTTATTTATTTTTTTTAACAAAGTGTCTTATACTCATCAAGGCTGCATTTATTTTATTTTATTTAAAATAGAGTAAAAACTGTGATATTGTGAAATATTATTAGATTTTAAAATAACAGTTTTCTATTTTAATATATTTAAAAATGTGATTTATTCCTGTGATGGCAAAGCTGAATTTTCAGCATCATTACTACAGTCTTCAGTGTCATGACATGTTCTATTCAGTGTGCTTTATATATATACACACACACACAAATATATATATATATTTGTGGAAACTCTGATACATACAGGATTCTTTGATGAGATCAGATTTAATATCCAGAATCTAGAAGCAAAGTGTTTTTAAATGCACTCCAGCTTCTCAAAAAAAAAAAAAAAAAAGGAAAATTAAGTTGCAGGATTACTGTAAATAAAATGAGAAAATGTTCCCCCGGGTTCACAGACAAGGCTAAGGCTAGTCCCAGATTAAAATGCATGTTTGAGCTGTTTTAACTGAAAGCAACTTGCACTGATTTATCTTAAAATATGCCAATTATTGTGTCTCAAGATGCACACCAGTAACCAGTAACGCACCAGGCACGTTTATAAAAGCTACTTAAATGCCCTAATTTAACTAAGGCCTAATCCTGGCTTAATCTAAACCCTGTCTGTGAAACCGGGCCATAGAGTAAAAAATGTTGTGGCAGCAAATGCTTTGGCAGAAAACACACATTCACATGTCTAAAATTATTTAGTTCAATCGAGTCACACCTTCTGCAAACATTTTAAAGGCTACATAACACACAGTTACGGCCAATCTCATGTTAATCTTGATTATCTATAGAGTAGTATAGCATCCTTCATATTTCTGAAGAGTCTTTAGTTTTATTAGATTTATAAAAGACAGATACGCTGTTCTGAGTCTTTCCGAAAACAGCAGAGCTGTTTTACTTTTAGTATTTCTTATCATTCTTATCATTCTCTACCAGATGTGCTGCAGGAAGTGCTATTTTGCCCCTATATAATATTGTTTTAAAAATGAGTATCATATCCAATAGCATCACTAACCTCTTACTGAAGCTCTCTGAGGACAGTACTTGTTATCTTGTGACTGTGCAATTCAATGGGATTGTGTGACTGCTGGTGCAACCCTTTTCCCATGAGAGCCAACTGAAACAACCTGAAAGAGGGAAACACACTTAAAGGCACATTCCCAAGTCCCAGGGGTTTGAAAGAGAGTGGCAGGAGCGAGTGAATAACTATACAGTGCTGTATTTGGAATGAAGAAACTGTGGGAATTCTGTTAAGGCCTTTTTGCTCAGATGAATAATTCTAACACTTGGCAAACTATTCCTACTATTTTTATATGCATGAGAAGCTCTGTACTGGCTATCTCATCATGCCCCACTACATGTGAGGATTAGTGAACCACAGATGTGCCGGGCAGTGCTGGCATCACATTCCAGAAAGTGAATAACGAAGTGCCCTTCCAAATTCTAAGCATGAAGTTAAAAGACAAGAGAGGGATATGAGAGAGGAGACATGGAAGATAATTGGAAAGGAGAGAGAAAGAGGAGAGAATAAAATGAGAATCAGCTGGACTTGGCTAATCGTTATGTATTTGAACTTGAGTGTACACTATGTACAACAATATGTTTTCAACCTTTTTCAATAAGATTTCATCCTAGGCCTTTGTGATGAGAAGCTATGGTTCATCTGAAGACGAGTGGACCATAGTGCACATAAATATGGGCATGTTCCAAAAAAATTAAGTTTGCATGTCTACAGAATGCACTTTATCAACGTTTGAGAAGTTTTTAATCCAATTCAGTACATACAGCACAGTACATACAGACTTCGAATTATCGATAAAATGATAATAACCACTGATGGAATGGAATGGAATACAAGCTTACTACTTACTGAATACTGAGTAGTACTGTATATATGGTGTACAAACAGTAGAATGATGCATTATCACATGACCTTGTGCAAGTAGTGTAGAGTTTGTCAGTTATTTTTGCATTATTAGGCCAATTCTCTGTAAAAATGTCTTAATATTTGACAGTCCAATTAAGTGAATGAAGAAAGAAATGCTAAAAATTGTGGCTGGTATTACTAGACAATATTTCAAAATATTTACTGTTTTTATAGTATTTTTAATCAAATTAATGTAACCTTGGTGAGCATAAGATTTAAAAAAAAAAAAAAAAAAAACATTTAAAGGGGTCATATAATGCCACTTTTACAGGATGTAAAATAAGTCTCTAATGTCCCCAGAGTGTGTATGTGAAGTTTTAGCTCAAAATACCCTACAGATCATTTTTTATAGCAGTTAAATTTGTCACTTTTTGAGGGTGAGCAAAAAACGCTCAGTTTTTTTGTGTGTCCTTTTAAATGCAAATGAGCTGCTGCTCTCAAGAAGAGGGCGGGGTTTCAAGAGCTCATGTTAGCACTAGCAGCTCCTATCATCTCACGCAGACTTTCTGAAAATGTCAGAAACTGTTCAGCCTTTTATGTTCAAACCGGAGTCGGACAATAATGGAGAGACTCAAGAAGAAGTGACAACATGTAGAATGCAACTGGACGTTTCCGAACGGTTAGTTGATGAATTTATGTTGCTGATGTGAAATTAACTATCTTAAAGTCATTGATTAACATATTCTGTTATGATAATCTATAAATCACTCATCTTGTAAGATGCCCACAGAGCCAAAGTATGAAGATAGAACAGGTATAGTTTAGCTTAATTACGGTTATAACTTATGTTGGCATCTTGCTTTTATGACATGCTATTGCATTTGTGTTACGTACTGTATTGCAATAACATGACCTCACACATCATGGACTACATCAATACTAAGAGCAGAATGCTAGTATGCTTTTAGAAACATAGCCAATGTAGTGCTAGTTCGTGCCTGATCTGATTCAAACTTTAATAAAGAATGTTTTTTATCTAATTGTTAACTATGGTTTAAATAAGGTAAAATCCTTTATGTAATGTCTCAGTTAAAATGTTTATGAAAATACATTTGTGAGGCAAAATGACAACTTAACTATCTCCTAATAAAAGCCTACAAAACATAATTGGAGTCTTATTGACCTGATTCTATCCAGGCCTGTAATTTTGCTTAATCTGGGAGTTGAGCTGCTTTCAGGGTCGAGGAAAGAGGATTTTACAAGGGAACCTACATCGAAATGAAAGCACCGCTTGTGTTGATTACTGAATTAAAAGATGCTGTGGGATTTGCTTGTCAGTTCTGCTGTAAAATATTACATAATTACAGGCAGAGAAACGAGAGTCTCATTTTATACTTGATTTTGATGTGTTTCCTAGTGTATTTAGGGATTTTTATATATTTTGTGCCTAAATCTGAGCCATTTATTTAATGTATCTCCTAAAAATATGTCCAATTACATTTAGGATTTTTTAGATTTGCACCAGTGCCATGGCACTGAGAACAGATCAGGATGAGATGAATGTAATACTCACATGTCACAGGAGAGCTTGTCAGTAATCCTGTCAGAGCAGGCAAAGGGGTGGAACAGGAGATAATGCTGTTTCTCTTTCTCATTTCCGTGGTTATTTATACTGAAACATTTATATGCGGCTGACTGAATATGTGCTACATTGGCTCTATGATATCTTGACAAACATAAAACCCCTAAAATCTTTGTCCTTTTGGCATGTTACCCAAACTTATACATGTTCAATGCAATTCTTAAATTTCATAACCCCTTCATTATATATAAAAGTAGGGCAATTACATTAACTATAAGGATCAGAACTACTTTTTTTATGTTTACATTTATATTCAAGTGACAAAAACTTAAGTAAGTGTGCTATCTGCTGAGCTTTACTTTCTAAGTTCTGTTTCAACTCTAATCCTTACTAAATCTGCACAGATCCATCATTACCATATGCAAAAAGAAAGTGCTAGCTGGAAAACTGAACTTGTTCTTGATGCATTATTAAGTTGAATCCAGTCATTTTTTTAAATTCAGCTCTGGTCTTGGACATTGAGTAGTCTTGTGTAGCCAGACTTTTGACCATCAGCATCTTTTGACATGTACGTATCAAGACGGAGAGCAATTATTACTGTAAATGGCTTTGATCTGGCTTGCCACATTTAATGCTAAAATTTTGTTTTTGTTTTCTTTCCATATGTCGTCTTAAGTTATATTTTGAAGTACATTTTTTTTCCTCATGATTTGCTTCAGACATTTGAATATTTAATCATCTGTACAAATCTTATCTTCACAATTTGTTTTTCTTATTTGGCTGTAAAAAAAAAAAAAAAAAAAAAAATCATAAAAATGCTCTACTGAGCATATAGCTAATTTTTCACTGAGATCTTTTTGGATAGCTGCCTTTGGTTTCCTAAAGTTCAGCTTGTCAAAATCAAGAGATCTTAATTTAATAAAATAATACATATGTTCATGTCCGGCCACACACAAATGTCTGACAACACAAATGTCGGAGATGCCAAAACATCCAAAAGATGGTGGGAAAAGGGCAGAGTCCTATTCACAAGGAAGCAGAACAAAATGAAACATTTTGATGGAATTGATGTTCAGCCATTTAGGCTATGCCATCTTAATTCAGGGAATTCACAGCAAAGCCTTGAAACAAGTTTCTTTGTATGTTTATTTTATTTATTCCTACTTTGGTCAATGACTTGGTGCCTATTGTTGGCTAGAAGTTAATCTAAATGTTAAATATGTAATTCATGTGGAAAATGGCTTTAATAATTACTATGTTTCATTTTCGAAAGGACAATCTCTTAAAATACAGGACAGGGTCGTTTACTTAATAGGTCAGTTTACTTAAAATAGTATTAATGTCAGAAAAAATATAATTAAAGAATACATTTAAAGGGGTCCTATTATGCTTTTTCACATTTTCAATTTTACTTGGTGTGTAATGTTACTGTTTGAGCATAGAAAAGATCTGCAAAGTTACGAAGCTAAAGTCCACTTCAAAGGCAGATATTCTCTTTAACAGAAAACACTTTTAAAGAACTTCAACAAATAGCTTGTTGGGACTACAACACGCTTCTTCTTGATCTTGTGAAGTCACAATGTCACTCATTTAAATAATCCCTACCCACGGAATACGCAAAAAAGGGGACGAGGCCTGGTTGAGCTGCGCTAGAGAAGACAAAGAAGAAAACCTGCTTTATGCCCAGTATACATTGTACGATTTTGGGCTGTCCCAAAGCATGGCTCCTAAACAGTGGTCCTACGTCGTACAGTGTGATTTGTAATGATCTTATGGGATTGCCGAAATCACACAGTCTGTAGCAGGCATTAGTAGCGTGTTGTTGCCATATCAAGGAGATGCTGTTTTTTCCACCCTAGTTCCAAAACCCCTTTGTTTGACCTTCCTAAGGAGGACAAACTTAGAAAACTGTGGTTACAAGTTATTTTTAACACTGTTCCTGAACATTATAACCCCAACATTTATATGTGTGCTGCACATTTTACAGAGGACAGCTTCCAGAACCTAAGAGAGTATTGCCTGTTACAGACAAAAGCTTCTCCTGAAAGACGGAGCAGTTCCCACTTTGTCTAGACAATCAGTTGTTTATGGGTCACAACCTGTAAGTATGTTTTATTATTTTTTGTTGTGTTCCAATTACAAGTTTTATGTTATTACTAAACAGTGAACAAAATTCCTTTGTTCACATCATCCCCTGGAATTTACCACATCCTGTAAAATCCTTTCTTGCAAAGGTTCTGCACGATCTTCTTGTTCGTAAACATTCTCAGGGTCTGAATCACGTATGCCATCGTTAATATTTACACTTGAGCAGATGAAACTAGTGGTTATGTGTGACATTTCCAGAACATGCTCTAAGTGGTTTGCCAATCACAACACACTGGGTCAGCTAACCAATCAGAGCACATTTCGTATTACTGAAGGAGGGGCTTGATTGAAACAGGAACGTGTCGAAACGTTTTTTTGAACAACCAAGCATAAAAACCTATTCTAGTACACCCCGAAAACAAAATCAAGACTTCGTAAAAGGGCATAATAGGAAATATATTAAAATATGTTTGAAATTTTTGAAATCTTTTTTTTCCTTCCCAAAAATGAATTGAACCAATACATTTTTAAGAACTTGGTGTTTTGAACTATTTATTAAACAAATTCTCATTTTTGCATTGACTCCCCTAACATTGTTCCATTTTGTTAACAATATGTGCCATGCTGAAGACTCCTCACACCCTGCCAGGCTGTGCTAAAAAAAGTCTGGCCACTGTGTATGTGTTTGTTTGTGTGTATCCTTCAGATCTAAACATGTTTCTGTTACCCCGCTGTGCTGCTAATATCTTAACTGATACTAAGTATCCAGAACTCAGCATGAGGTGGAGAAAATGTCCATACCATGCAGAGAGGAAGCCCGTTTGATCTCCATATTCTCCATCCGCTGGAATTCAGATGGTCCATCGAGAGATATTAGATTGCGTTCAGTTCAGAAATACATTGAGAAAAACCTGTAAGTTTCCATGTGAAAGTAATGCACAGTTTTATGTGGTTCTTACAATCCAATCATTGTAACGGTCTGCTGAATTTATATGACACAATCCTAGATAGTTGCGATATGAACAACATAGATGCTGAAACCAATGTAGCGGGATGTGCCAACAAAATTAGTCACTTTTATGAAATTAGTTGATTTTGAACTTGTTTTTCATCTAGGAGAGACAGACAATATTATCAGCTGCCAAACTGATTCCTATTCAAGATCTGGACCTCTGGAGTCTCGACCTTGACTGATTCCGTGGTTAAAAGAAACGGAGTTGTTAGACATTGTGGTTTATGTTAAATTAGTTTTTTCTTTTCTTTTTTTTTTTTCAAAGAAAAATCACCACAGAAATTTATATAACAGATCACGTAATATGTTTAAAAGCAAATGACAGTAGCACTGATGAAAAGGCCATTTCACCAAGTCTAGGAAATGGCACAATCTTGTTACCCTGACTGATGTTTATAGCATTTATCTTCTAGAAACATTGACTACTGGACAAATAATAAAATGATGGACAATTTTAAAGAGGTTTTTCTAGCAAGTCTAACTGTTTTATTTAATGAGGAAAATGAGAACAATCTGCAAGATCTTGATGGTTTGGGTGAGTGTGGAAACTAATGGAAATTTAAATCTATATGGAGAAAACTGCCTGGCTAAGCTATTCCAAGACAAAAAATAATGAGAAAGGTAAGCTTCATTGTGCTGAATTTATAAACTAACAAGTCTGACCAGAATCACCATTCATACTGTATATTGCTATTGCACCAGTTATGATGTGTTTGCTCATTAGATAATATTTCACAAGCAAAAACCTAAAAACTTGGGGTTATATAAGAATTGCCCCCTTTGACAAGAAGACTAAAGTGAAAAAGCATTTCCAAGGCCGATGAAACACTATGACCTCCATCCTGCAGGGAAAAAACGGAACTGGCGCCACGTTCGTTCCGTAAGTTGAATAGGGAGGGTGCAGGAAATACAGCGTAAGCTTTTTGAAGAATACGGACGTGCGATTTTGGCGGAACCACTTGAAGGCGATCATTTGTTTATATAAAGCATATACATTTAAAAAAAAATTAGAAAATGACTGATGGTTTCACTAGATAAGACGCTTATTCCTCGTCTGGTATCGTTTGAAGCAGCACTGAAACTGTAATTTTTACCTTCAACCGTCTGGAGACCATTGAAGTCCACTATATGGAGAATAATCCTGGAATGTTTTCATCAAAAACCTTCATTTCTTTTCGACTGAAGAAAGAAATACATAAACATCTTGGACACATTATTTGTTAATACCGATCACGTTTCCGTTTTCACAGAAAACAACTTAAGATGGATGAGGAAAACAAAAATGTTTGCGCATACGTTGACCATAAAAGATATAAATACATATGTAATTTCATCAATGTTTATGTGAATAAACGCCTAAATTACAATTTGTTTATCATATAAAGCGGTTGATCGTGTCTCGTTAGAAGACTTGGATTGAACCTGCTCCCTCCTTGTAACACTTAAAGTGAAGTTTTCCGAACCTTATGTTATACTTAGGGAAATTACAGTTAAGGGGCTTTATGCAACACTTATAGTTTTTTTAAAGGATTACTTAAGTGAAAAATATATACTTTCTTAGGGTTTATGATGTTTCACCTAAAGAAACCCTTAAGTAACACTTAACGGTTATTTTCTGCAACACCCTTAAGTTTAAGGGAAACATAAGGGCGATCTTAAGGGAAAATTACACTTAAGGTGCTCTATGCAACCAGGCACTGGTATTTGGGAACAAGGGCTGAAGTCGAATTGTTCGCTTATACTTGATACCTGAAAATATAGGGAACCGTTTTTACTCTCTACCATTCTCTAAAATTATGCACTTGCTTCATAATATATTTCTTTTCTTTTTTTTAGATCAATCTATCTGACCAAGGTGTGTATCAAAAGAGGTCAAGGGTAGTTGGGGTAAGTGTCACAGACAGAATCAACTTAAGTTTTTTTTTAAGAATAGCACAAAAAAATGCATACACACGTTTTTGTGGGTAGATTTATTTAGGAGAAGAGGATTACAGCACTGGGATCCAGTTGGATAAAATGAAAACCGAATGCTTGGAGAACACCAAATATCAGACTTTTAGAGGACTAAATGACACGGACAAAGAGTGAGAGGACAGACTACATAAAACATCACTCCACAAAGGAAATATTATCTTGATATCCAGCCCTAAAATTCCCCTCAGTTGTGAGTAAAATTGTGTTTCAAATTATGACTTAAAAGCAAATAATAACAGAAATTATGTATAATTTAATACTGTTATATTGAATACATACATACTATTATATTGAATATAACATTATTCTCTTCTTGTTTAGGAACCACATACACCCAACCCTGTGCTGTATATACTGTAAATGGATGTGCCTTGGATGCAGTCTCTTTTAGAAATAATGATGCAAGGGGAGAAGGTCTGTGAAGTAGACAATATGACCATGTCTCTAGTTATTCTAATGACAATATACTTGTTTAAATGAACGTATATGTATATAAATATGTGATGTTGAAAGGAATGCCTGGTTTTAACCATTATCTTATTTTCTAAATATTATAAATATGCAGTTACATTCTGGCACTTGTTGAATGAAATTAATTGTTGTTAGATTTTTCATGAAAGAAAATATTCCTTGTAGTAAGTAAGTCTATATTTGCCCAGTGGTGTCCTGTTTAAACATTATCTTAAGAATTTTATATATATATATATATATATATATATATATATATATATATATATATATATACAGTGGGTACGGAAAGTATTCAGACCCCCTTAAATTTTCACTCTTTGTTATATTGCAGCCATTTGCTAAAATCATTTAAGTTCATTTTTTTCCCCTTATTAATGTACACACAGCACCCCATATTGACAGAAAAACACAGAATTGTTGACATTTTTGCAGATTTATTAAAAAAGAAAAACTGAAATATCACATGGTCCTAAGTATTCAGACCCTTTGCTCAGTATTTAGTAGAAGCACCCTTTTGATCTAATACAGCCATGAGTCTTTTTGGAAAAGATGCAACAAGTTTGTCACACCTGGATTTGGGGATCCTCTGCCATTCCTCCTTGCAGATCCTCTCCAGTTCTGTCAGGCTGGATGGTAAACGTTGGTGGACAGCCATTTTTAGATCTCTCCAGAGATGCTCAATTGGGTTTAAGTCAGGGCTCTGGCTGGGCCATTCAAGAACAGTCACGGAGTTGTTGTGAAGCCACTCCTTCGTTATTTTAGCTGTGTGCTTAGGGTTATTGTCTTGTTGGAAGGTAAACCTTCGGCCCAGTCTGAGGTCCTGAGCACTCTGGAGAAGGTTTTCGTCCAGGATATCCCTGTACTTGGCCGCATTCATCTTTCCCTCGATTGCAACCAGTCGTCCTGTCCCTGCAGCTGAAAAACACCCCCACAGCATGATGCTGCCACCACCATGCTTCACTGTTGGGACTGTATTGGACAGGTGATGAGCAGTGCCTGGTTTTCTCCACACATACCGCTTAGAATTAAGGCCAAAAAGTTCTATCTTGGTCTCATCAGACCAGAGAATCTTATTTATCACCATCTTGGAGTCCTTCAGGTGTTTTTTTAGCAAACTCCATGCGGGCTTTCATGTGTCTTGCACTGAGGAGAGGCTTCCGTCGGGCCACTGTGCCATAAAGCGCCGACTGGTGGAGGGCTGCAGTGATGGTTGACTTTCTACAACTTTCTCCCATCTCCTGACTGCATCTCTGGAGCTCAGCCACAGTGATCTTTGGGTTCTTCTTTACCTCTCTCACCAAGGCTCTTCTCCCCCGATAGCTCAGTTTGGCCGGACGGCCAGCTCTAGGAAGGGTTCTAGTCGTCCCAAATGTCTTCCATTTAAGGATTATGGAGGCCACTGTGCTCTTAGGAACCTTAAGTGCAGCAGAAATTTTTTTGTAACCTTGGCCAGATCTGTGCCTTGCCACAGTTCTGTCTCTGAGCTCTTCAGGCAGTTCCTTTGACCTCATGATTCTCATTTGCTCTGACATGCACTGTGAGCTGTAAGGTCTTATATAGACAGGTGTGTGGCTTTCCTAATCAAGTCCAATCAGTATAATCAAACACAGCTGGACTCAAATGAAGGTATAGAACCATCTCAAGGATGATCAGAAGAAATGGACAGCACCTGAGTTAAATATATGAGTGTCACAGCAAAGGGTCTGAATACTTAGGACCATGTAATATTTCAGTTTTTCTTTTTTAATAAATCTGCAAAAATGTCAACAATTCTGTGTTTTTCTGTCAATATGGGGTGCTGTGTGTACATTAATCAGGAAAAAGAATGAACTTAAATGATTTTAGCAAATGGCTGCAATATAACAAAGAGTGAAAAATTTAAGGGGGTCTGAATACTTTCCGTACCCACTGTATATATATATATATATATATATATATATATATATGTATATATATATATATATATATATATATATATATATATATATACACACATATACATATACAGTGGGTACGGAAAGTATTCAGACCCCCTTAAATTTTTCACTCTTTGTTATATTGCAGCCATTTGCTAAAATCATTTAAGTTCATCCTGGAATATGGCCATGATACATCTTAATACATGGTTGTTTAAGAAATGAAAAGCTACACACTCCATCTTTAAGGGTTAAAAGAACTGTTGCCAAACATATACAGGTGCTGGTCATATAATTAGAATATCATCAAAAAGTTGATTTAATTTTGATGATTATAACTGACAACTAAGGAAAATCCCAAATTCAGTATCTCAGAATATTACTTAAGACCAATACAAAGAAAGGATTTTTAGAAATCTTGGCCAACTGAAAAGTATGAGCATGTACAGCACTCAATACTTAGTTGGGGCTCCTTTTGCCTGAATTACTGCAGCAATGCGGCATGGCATGGAGTAGATCAGTCTGTGGCACTGCTCAGGTGTTATAAGAGCCCAGGTTGCTCTGATAGTGGCCTTCAGCTCTTCTGCATTGTTGGGTCTGGCATATCGCATCTTCCTCTTCACAATACCCCATAGATTTTCTTTATGAGGCGAGTTTGCTGGCCAATTAAGAACAGGGATACCATGGTCCTTAAACCAGGTACTGGTAGCTTTGGCACTGTGTGCAGGTGCCTAGTCCTGTTGGAAAATTAAATCTGCATCTCCATAAAGTTGGTCAGCAGCAGGAAGCATGAAGTGCTCTAAAACTTCCTGGTATACGGCTGCGTTGACCTTGGACCTCAGAAAACACAGTGGACCAACACCAGCAGATGACATGGCACCCCAAACCATCACTGACTGTGGAAACTTTACACTGGACCTCAAGCAACGTGGATTGTGTGCCTCTCCTCTCTTCCTCCAGACTCTGGGACCCTGATTTCCAAAGGAAATGCAAAATTTACTTTCATCAGAGAACATAACTTTGGACCACTCAGCAGCAGTCCAGTCCTTTTTGTCTTTAGCCCAGGCGAGACTCTTCTGACGCTTTCAGAGTGGCTTGACACAAGGAATGCGACAGCTGAAACCCATGTCTTGCATACGTCTGTGCGTAGTGGTTCTTGAAGCACTGACTCCAGCTGCAGTCCACTCTTTGTGAATCTCCCCCACATTTTTCACCACTCCAGGGTGCGGTTATCCCTATTGCTTGTATACTTTTTTCTACCACATCTTTTCCTTCCCTTCGCCTCTCTATTAATGTGCTTGGACACAGAGCTCTGTGAACAGCCAGCCTCTTTTGCAATGACCTTTTGTGTCTTGCCCTCCTTGTGCAAGGTGTCAGTGGTCGTCTTTTGAACAACTGTCAAGTCAGCAGTCTGATTGTGTAGCCTACAGAACTAGACTGAGAGAACCTTTTAAAGGCCTTTGCAGGTGTTTTGAGTTAATTACCTGTTTAGAGTGTGGCATCAGGTGTCTTCAGTATTGAACCTTTTCACAATATTCTAAATTTCTGAGATACTGAATTTGGGATTTTCCTTAGTTGTCAGTTATAATCATCAAAATTAAAAGAAATAAACATTTGAAATATATCAGTCTGTGTGTAATGAATGAATATAATATACAAGTTTCACTCTTTGAATGGAATTAGTGAAATACATCTAATTGATGATATTCTAATTGTATGACCAGCACCTGTATAACATGCTAGAAAAATAATAATCACTGTAATAATGATCTATCCGTTCTTAAGTATTTGCCAATTAAAATCCAAACAGCGACTTTTTTTTTTTGGCCGGGCAGTGTATAACTGTTGCTTATGTAAAATTCTGGTAATTGCTCAGGCCTCAGCGAGGTTTGCTTGTGGACCGCTCAGAATCTGAACCCTTCAGAACGAAGCCTGTCTCCAAAATAATGTTCAAAAGCTCCATAGTAATCTTTAACAAACAGAGTGATCCTGACTGAAATCCTTTTGCGACTACATAAATCATTTGTGTTGGCAACTGAAACTTGACAGTAGATTTCTATATCCCAGCATGCTTTCAGTGGGACACAATTGAGAGAGTAATTGTCAGAATTAAGTGATATTTTATGTTTCTCTCTCTCTCTCTCTCTCTCTCTCTTATTTGTAAGGAGAGTTATTGTTTAATTGTCAGTTTTGTAGGGTATGTAGAAGACTTTCTGTTATGTTGGAGTTTTTGTGGTTACCATTGTGCTAAAGAGTAGAACTTGTGCTTTGGTTGTGGGCGGCTATGTGACAGCTATGGCACATGGAGCTGTACCCAATGAGCCGTGACCATGTCTTTTTAATTTTCTTCTCCCTTACATTTATTTATATATATATATATATATATATATAAGATTAATGGAATCGATGAGTGAATTACTTTCAGGAGAAATTCACAGAATAAGTCAAATGAAACTGATGTGATCTCATTGAATTAAGATAAAGAATACGAGAATTATTTCATCATTTTTTTCAACCTTATGTAGTTCCAAACCTGTGTGACTTTCTTCTAACACAATAGAAGATATTTTTAAAAATGTCTCAGTGTTGTTTTGTTCATTCATTGAGGACCCCACTGACTTTTATTGTCAAAAAAGTCTTTAAGATATCTTTTGTATTGTACTTTTGGGCAAACTATCCCTTTAAATTAAACAGTGAATTTGGTGTGACTTCCAGATGCCGGAAAACCAGACTGGAACTGATCCTTGCCATTTATGTGTGCCATATGCACGAGAGACAGGCTGTGGGTGGTTTGTGGCCGAGACTATCATTGTACCAATGTGAGTAGTCTTCACTCAGCCTCAGGTCTGTGTAATCGCATGAATGTCACGGTACTGAATGACCAGAGTCTTAAGAGTCTCCGAGAGGTTGAGTCATGGCAGTGGGACTGCTTGGTTTGTCAATCACCCATAACTCATTCCTACAGCAACCTGGAGACACGATCCGCCTGTGCACCGAGACGATTTTTCATCTCACCATCAGAAAGATTGGTGGCATAACGGAGGTGGAAATCGGCCAACATAAGTTTTGATGACTCGTTACAAGTTTGTGTCACAAATCACAGAAAGTGTCCACACAACTGTGTCATATTTTTGTGCAAAGGAACTACTCTCTCTCTCTGCCTCTTTGTCTATTTTTGGGTGGAAAAATTCCCTTGAGAGAATATTCTGCAGAAGATATATAATAAAATATTCTCCCTCACTCACATGATCAATGTAAGCAGAAAGACTTACACTGTCACTGTGGTTGGTCATTATTTCATACTTTGGGGAGCTTTTACCATTCTCATATTTCTGTAAGACTTTTGATGGTCTTGTGGGGATTGACCTGTGCAGTGAACAGGCTCCTCATGTTGTCATTGCAGACAAATGGAGGTCACTTGTGGCAGATTGATTCTCTCTTTGTCTGAATGTGTGCACACGTGACAGAGCACCTCAGAGTATGTGACACGCAATGCATTGCCATCCATAGAAATCCTCTCACTTGCAGATAACTGCAGAACACCTGCATATTATAGTGGTTCGTCCTTCCCATTTTGTTACATACACTGCTTCTGAAGTAACAGCAGGGTACAGAATGGGTGCAAATACCAAGAAATCAGTGAAATTCAAATCAACTGTCACTGAAATGAGGAGGCCGCTTAAGCTTGAGAAGGATGTAGATTGTCAACTTTAGGGGGTCAAACTAAATTTTATATGACCTTAAGGGTAGGGTAGGCAATTTAGCAGAGGTTAGCAATAGCAAGCTAGCTTTGAAAGCATGAGATCCCTCCCTTCAGAGCGCTCTCCAAAGCCATGCTTCCTCTAAAACACATGATCGCACAAAGCAGATTCTGCACAGCATCACAAGACAAGAGACAACGTTATCTCATGTCACAAAGCACATAACATTACAATAATAATGAATGTAAACAATTTCTAGAGCTTTTACTTGTACCACCTGACTGCTGCAGGTTCATTTCAGCATTGATATTGATATAAAAATGCATAATTCTGAGTCTAAGGATGTGAACAGCTCTGAGTATAATGTCATTGGTTGCCATCTCGTAATTACGGTTATAACATGGCTTGTTGTTTTGGTTCAGGAGGACCTGTAAAAAGTGACTGCTGTTTGTTTATGGCGCCCGGCGACTGTCTGTCTACAACGTGCTGATGACGTGATGACAGGGTGTGCGGAGGTATGAAAAAACATATGTTGACAGGCATTGCATTCAGACCGAATACATTGATTGGGCAAACATTTTTTGGTCCTGAGACTTCCACAGAACATGCATACATGTTTTTAGACCACTTCTATTATTGATTGCGGTCAGGATGTGAAGAGCGTTTCCACCAGTATAACAAAAAATAAAAAAAATAAAAAAATTGCCTATCCTACCTTTAATTTAGCCTAAATTAAGCTGTTACTCAGTAGGGGCTGGCTAGTTTGGGAGGGGTTCCAAAAACTTTTTTGTATAAAAAGGGCTATTATTCCCACTATGCAAGTGTAACAGGGTTGCCTCTGTGTTGTTTTGTGTGGAACTCCACAAAATGGACACCAATTTGCACTTTAGGATAGGTTTTTATTCTTTTGGCTACACACAGAACACTCATGGAGCACTCACTCACCGCAGCCATTCACTCTATCCGCTGGTGCGAATCTAAATGACCCTACTGGAACCAGTTAAAAGGGGCCATACATGAAAATGAGTGTAGCAAGTGGAAACACTTTTTTGACCCTGTTACACAAGGCTGCATTTATTTGATCAAAAATACAGTAAAACAGTAATATTTTTAATTGTTTTCTACTTTAACATATATTTTAAATGTAATGTATTTCTGTGATGACAAAGCTACATTTTCAGCAGCCATTATTCAAGTTTTTAGTGTCACATGATCCTGGAAAATGCTTAGGAAAGAATTCTCCTTATTCTCAAAGTTGAAAACAGTTGTGCTGATTTTTTTTTGTGGAAGAAACTTACCCCTACAAAAAAAGGAAAAATATTGAATTGGTAAACAAATAATCACACGTTTTACTCTCTGAGTGTTAAATCAAGTTTTATGCTTTTACACCTTTGTGATTCAAATAATGAGTGCTCAGATAGTTGTCAAATTCTTCCATGCAATCCCCAAAGTTATACAGTAATGAACACCATCCTGAAAAACTTGACCTTACTTAAAAGGAATCTGTTATCCATTCCTCTTGGTGAATTTTACATTCATTGAAATTAGAGGGAGACAGTTTCGTATTAAAGTCATATGAGTTGTACCCTTTAGACAACTCCTGTGGTTTCCATCTATTTCCTTCTTGTTTCAATGAAATTTTATTCATTGAGAGAGCCTGCTGATATATACTACAGTATCTCTGCCTCTGTCTGCCACAGCATGGATATAGCTGGGTAGAAGCCGACTGTTTTTACTTTACTGTGTATCTGTTTGAGCCAGGAGGCCTTATAGAGTCAGATAAAGGGTAAGATGATATAGAGCTCAGAAGAATTTCCTAGAAGACTAAAACTAAAGCAGAACCCCTTTAAAAAAAAAACAAAAAAAAAAACAGCCTTCCAATAAAAGGTCAGGGCTTTTCATGTATTAGTTTTCATATATACCAAGGTACCGGAGACTGGTATCATAATAAAGCCAAAATTATCAATGCAACCTCAGGTACAATTTCCTAATTCCTGATCCATCATATCAGTATTTTCAGTATAGACTCAGTTGTTTTAATATTAAACATAACTGATCTAGCAAATGTTAAATCTGCTTCATTTTTTTTCAAGCTCCAGTTTGTGGTGTTATGCATAATGCAGGATTAGATGTTCTGCAATGCAAAAGTGATTCTATGTTGAGATTGTGGGCATATGATCCACTTAGCACTGATTGCTGTTTTCTTCAGGTGCTTTCCCAACATCTGGGCTCTGTGGGGAAGGATGCAAATGAGTATCTGCAGTACACGGGTCAGACTCACCAAAGCATTCAGCACTTTGAAATGTGCCTCCAGAGGGAATGTGGAGGGTATCAGCGGTAGACACTCTCACATGCATATAGACTTGATTGCGGTCTCTTTTCATTAAGGTGATAGTTTGAGCATCTCCTCTGTTCTCAGAAGTATTCACAGATCCAGAAAAAGAGCTTTATCAGCTCTTTATGTAACACTTAAGTACATTTCTATGTGCATTACAAAGCCAGGTACATTACATTTACAAACAGACGATTGAAAGAAGCAGCACTCAACAAGCAAATCTCTTTCGCTCCAAGCTATTTGCAAAAGATAAATTACGCTCAGTTACAGTCAAGATACCATCATTACCTCTGGCTATTTCAAACTCCTGTGTGTCTCGTCCTAGCATATAAAAGAATACATCAGCAAAGTGATTTACTCTGGAACTAGGCAATCACAATATAAAAAAAGAAACAAATTGCTTCAGTTATCAATCCAAACAGACAGGCACCTCTCAATGCAGAGTTAACTGCAGAAACTCATCAGTAATTCCCTGTATGCCACTCTGGGATGCTGCGCCCTCAGGTATGAATTCTGTTATATCCAATGATACTCGAGTCCATAACCTTCAGCATGAGTCTACAAAATGACACTGTTGGAACCTGGGGTGCAAAAAAGTACTTGTACTTGTACTTCATACCGTTCAAGCGTTTGGGGTCAGTAAGATTTTTTTTTTTTTTTGAAAGAAATAAATGAATACTTTTATTCAGCAGTGATGTTTTAAATTAATCAAAAAGTGACAGTAAAGATATGTACCCTTGCTTTCACAGACAAGGCTTAAGTCTAGTCCAGACTAAAATGCATGTTTAAGTTGTTTTCTCAGTTAAAACAACTTTCTGGGATTAAGATATCAGTCCAACTTGCTTTGATGATCTTAAAATATGTCAGTACCTTTGTTTTGTCTCAAGATGCACACCAGTAATGTTTTTTTTTTTTATTCTTTTTTTCTAAGGCACGTTTATAAAAGCTATTTAAATGCCCTAACTGATCTAAGTCCTAACCCTGGCTTAATCTAAGCCCTGTCTGTAAAACTGGGCCATATACTGTAAAAAAAAAAAAAAATAATAATAATAATTATATTTCAAATAAATGCTGTTCTTTTGAGCTTTCTATTCCAATCCATTAAAGAATCCTGAAAAAATGTATCACCGTTTCCACAAAAATATTAAGCAGCAAACCTATTTTTAACATTGATAAATGAAATGTTGAATGCCAAATCAGCGTATTAGAATGATTGAAGAATCATGTGACACTGAAGACTGGAGTAATGATGCTGAAAAATCAGCTTTGTTCACAGAAATAAATTACATTTAAAATCTGTTAAACTAGCAAATAGGCATTTTAAATGGTAACAATATTTCACAATATTACTGCTTTAATCAAATAAATGCATTTTTGATTAAATAAAAGCATGCAACATTAAGTGAGCAAAAAAGACTTCTGAACAGTATTATTTTTAAAATGTGTAATCTTTTACTCACCTTCATGTTGTTTCAAACCTGTTTATATATATATATATATATATATATATATAAAATGTCACAAGGGTCCAGTATTGTTCAAGACACTGAGGAAATGCATTTGTTTTGCATAGCTTGAGCATTAAATTTACTTTAATGAGAAAATTAAATGTAGAAGATGTCAAAGAAAGTCAAATATACTTTTATGACATTTAACTTAATAAAAGTATCCATATTCCGTACTATACAATATTCCAGTACTTTTTACACCCCTGGTTAAAATACCAGGGAAAAAAGTATGCCATATGATACACTTTTGCTCTTATTAGTTATTTTTTCACTGCTTCCCTTTATTCTGATTTCACACATAACTGCTCAAAGGTTCTGTTTGACCTTATTCTAGCATCAGTATAAAGACAAAAACTTCACTCAATCAATCGCTACAACTATAAGTAATTGACTATTAAGTGATGTCTCTGTTGACATTATAAGTGTATCGACCGAATGTTAGAATTGACTGCACGCTGCTGCTGCTACTACAATGCAAAATTCTGCCTTGAGATTATGCCTTGGTTCTATGAAAAACATGCATAGTGTAATGAGACAGATAGGAATGATGGGTTTAATATAGAGATCGGAGTCCATCGTTCATCAAAATTCAACCACTTATTCTCTGTCTCAGGGAACATGGAGTAAGTTCATTCATATACCAATTACACAAGCCCTCAGAGGAAAGAAACAGATGCATAGGTGCTGGGTGTGTAAAATGGCCTTGTGGGTTTGACATTTTTTTTTTTTTTTTTTTGTTAAATAACACTCTCATTAGTTTAGGTTAAAGGGTTAGTTCACCCAAAAATGAACATTTTGTCATTAATTACTCACCCTGTCATTCCACACCTGTAAGACCTTCGTTCATCTTCAGAACACAAATTAAGATATTTTTGATGAAATCCGATGGCTCAGTGAAGCCTGCATTGACAGCCTTGCTGAGCCATCGGATTTTATCAAAAATATCTTAATTTGTGTTCTGAAGATGAACAAAAGTCTTACAGGTGTGGAACGACATGAGGGTGAGTAATTAATGACAGAATTTTAATTTTTGGGTGAACCCTCCCTTTAATTAATTTGTCCACTAACAACCAACTAACATCCAAACTAACATTAACATCCACTGACACTAATATCCAACAGATATACATGTATCACAGGACATTTCTATAAGGTTTGTTATAGACATTTCGCAAATGTCATTTCTACCACATCACCCTTAAAATTTGAATTTTGTTAATATATATTTTTAGGTAAGTGGATGTCTATATAATAAAATGGAAAAAAAAAAAAAAAAAAAGTTTTAATGTGACTTGCATATGGCAAAAAGAAAAAAATAAACCATGCAAATAAATGTGCCTGCAGTTGTTCAAACAGACAGTTGGTATCACTGCTCATGTTGCACATTTTAATGTTCACGTGCTACATCTGTGTCTAGTTCATTTAGATTCCATTCATATTCAAGCATGTTTCAGCACTCAATCACTCAGTCTCTCACACCTGCTTTCTAGCAAAACAGCTCACTATCATATCAAACAATGGCATACATCAAATACCTGTTCTAATATTACACAGATGATTCTTGTAATCACCCAAATGCAATTTCCTTCTATAACTGTCGCTTGGCTACAGACAAACCATCTGTCCGAGCGTAAGCAGATGAGTGTGTAACTGTCAGGCACAAAGGATTTAGATCTTTCTCTAAGAACAATGATGTAGCTGAATGCCTCTGCGTAAAAGGGCTGAAATGTGGATCGGATAAGATATTTTCAGTCTTAAGTGCACACAGCTTGAAGAATGTGTCTGTCTATCTATCTATCAATCTGTCTGTCTGATATAAAAGGTGACTGTATGATATCTAAAGTAGAGTAAGTCTGGATACTTAAACCATTTATATGCTGAAATTTGAGGCTTCCAAGGACACACACAGAAACAAAATCAGTCAGTTTCTAAGACTTACACATTTCAATTTAGTATCAAATTTCCATGAAGCTCAATGAAGTAATCTTTATGGATATGGGATGGAATTAATACACTGGAATTAATATGAAGAATATGGGAAATATTTATGCATAAACATCAAAGTGTTTCCCATTTAATCATTTAGAGAAATGCAGTCACTATTTGTAAACACAAGCAGTGTCATTCTATTTAATTAACACAATTATTTAATAAAGTGTTGTGTAATTAAATACATTTATTTAGGCTGGTTAAAGCTGGTTTTCATGATAAATTTCAGATGCACCACATCATTGAACTTCATGAACAGTGTCATCAGAAAGCTATTACAAGAGGACAACAGGAAAGCTATTCACAGAGGATATATTACCGTCAGACAGTCAGTTGAACTGAAATACAGTACAGTAAATGTACTGACGTTTATATAGGATGCAAGATAATGAACCTTGACCTTGAAGAGTTACTCGCCATATTTTATGGACACAAACACACATGCACATGCTGGTAATTAGAATTTTTTTTTTTTTTTTTTTTTTTACATTCACAGTGAAGAGTTTGATGAGGAAATGACCGTGGTACTTGATGAAGTGTTGCTGTGGAGAAGGCCAGCACCTTCACTTTCACAATGATTTACTTACCATGCCCAGCGTGCTGTTAATAGCTGCAAGGGACATAGTCAAATGTCATTATGTCTCCCTCCCTCTCTCGCTCTCTCCCTCTCTTTCATTTTCAACCTTCAGAAAAGTTTCTTTATCATCTAATATGAATTCATGTACTTTCTCAGCTACTCCTTAACTGACTTTTCTTGCTCATGGTATTTTCAATGCTGAATGAAATTTGAGAGTAAAAAGAAGGTCTCTGGTATTGAGATATAAAGATCACTTCGAAATACTATATATATTATTAAACTGAGCTCCATATTTTCATGGATCAAACAGCGCTTTAAAAGGAGTCTGTTTCTTAAAGCACTGAACTGAGAAACATAAATTGATTTGTTTTATACAGAACATATTTTAACTTTACCTTTATGAAACATGTATTTATCTTAAAGATGTTTTTAATTAAAAATGCAGTATTTTTGTGATGAAGTAAATGTATATATACAAAATCTCGAAATGTACTCTTATATGGGCAAAATGCACACTCTAATTTATTTCTATACAGTTTTTTCCAGTCCTTAAATCTGATTGGATGAGTGACATTGCAAGAGTGCTGATAAATTAGTCGAAAAGCACTGAGACTTGTCACTCCATTTGCACCAGTAGTTGGTGACAATCAGAGTGAACGATTCATTGACTCACTCATAAAAAGTAAATGAGTCAAGTTCACTCCAGTTCATTCAAACACACTGATTCATTCAGGAACTGAACACATTTACGGTGCTGCTCAGAGATGCAACAGTTAAAGGGTTAGTTCACCCAAAAATGAAAATTCTGTCATTAATTATTCACCCTCGTGTCGTTCCACACCTGTAAGACCTTCGTTCATCTTCGGAACACAAATCAAGATATTTTTGTTGAAATCAGAGAGGTTTCTGATCCCCAAGAGATAGCAAAGTTACCACATTCAAGGTCCAGAAAGGTACTAAAGACATTGTTAAAATAGTCTATGTGACTGCAGTGGCTCAACCTGTTCAGTTTTGACTGGAATGCGTCCCAGGCCATCTCCTGAAGTGATCAGATTTATCTGTCTCAGTTAGGGCATTTATGCGTTTCAGGGGGGCATAGACCTGGTGTTTTCATGATCGGATAGCTATCCGATCAGAGAAAACGCATGAAGTGACCAAGTGTAAACAGGCCCAAAGACGCGGTTCTTTAGGAAGTTTTATTCGTCCACATTCTTCACAACTTCCCATTCTTTTCTCCTCTTCTTATCGCTAGTAAAGCAGTAAAGACTTACATCGCTTCTCTTATGGACTGAAAATTACAACCAAAAGCTGCACAATGTGGCATCGTATATTATATTCTGAGTTGTGTTGCGGTAAAAATAGCCATAAAGTAATGTAAGTAGCTGGCAGAGTGCAACCATTTGACGTCATCGACATAGAACGCAACGAAAATGGCGCCGCCCATTGTCCAAATATGTTATGGATTTTTTTAAATACTGTAAATCTTTCATGGGTTTTCTACTACATATTTGAGTAAGAGACATCATTTACATTATATTAAGCCATATAAGTCTTAACACCAGGGGTTCCCTTTAACCCTTTAAAAGTTCTTACAAGTAGTTCATACGACAAGACAGGACTGTATTGTAAGTCTTCCAAAGTCAGTTGATTGCTTTCTGTGAGCAATAGAACAAAATTAAATCATTAAATCATTATTCCTTGGTGCATGTAAGAGAGGGATGAAGGTTCAATAATCCACACTCAAATTCTATGCACAGACACAACACATACATAACACGATGGGGGGGGAAAAAACTTCTTAGAATAACCTTTTCACCTCTCTTTTTGTAACTGCTCAGTGTTCCCAATGATTCCCACTTATGTGATCCCTGTTACAGATTTTGTAGGACGAAATTTACACATCTAACAGCTGAAAAATCTTTCACTTTCTACCCTGTACAGTATAATGTGTACTGTATGTCAACATATTGCTTGGGACAGCACAACCTTCAATAATCAATAGACTATAGTATTTTATCCCTCTCTAGGGAGACCACCCTTGCAATTAATGTACTCTACCATACCCAGTGCACTTGGATATAAACCACTGGCTAATCAACAAGCCATCAAATGGAGGTTAGCTTTGGTTTGCTGTATTAAAGCAGACACTTGTTAGTGTGACACAGTAGAAGAAGCACATGCTAATACAAATTAATTATTAGAGTATAATTAGTGTCTCATGTCAAACAGACCATCAGGTTTATATGTATATCCAGGCATGGTAATGGCTTTAAATGTTAATTGCTCTGCCCACAGAAAAAATTATATATTAACCTGGCTGAATCCCGATGTATGTCAGTGTTGGAAGAGCTTTTAGAGCTTTTTAATTTGACAATGCCTGCTTACAGCGGTTAAGGCGCTGATACACAGTAGCTAATTTGTGTGAAGGTGTCAGTCACGAGTCATGGAATCAGTTATGCAAAGTGCTGCAAAAGTCTGTGAATTTGCAGAAATAAATGAACGGTGGAAGACGTTTCTGTGAAAAACAGATGAGGCTGATGGCTTGAAGCTCCTTATGGTCTTAGTTCGCTGACAGTCTGACACGCCATAAATGATTTTTGCTGGCACAGCTCACACACACACACACACAAACAGCTAATTTATAGGGAGATTCTTTATTCAGTGTAGTTTGTGGGCCCAGAAAAATTTCTGAATATTAGCACAAGTAGCATTGGTGTTTAATTAGAGGCCTAATTACATGTTTGGCGCTTCATTTTTTGGGGCGTATCTCCACCCAGAAGTCATGGGGCAGCACAGAGCGATTCAGGGAATGGAAGAAAAATTACAAGGTTTTAAAATCTGATTCATTGCAGAGTTATAGATGAGTCATCCATGGGACTTGGAACTGTGAGACTATTTTTGTAGAGTCCAGGACACTCAGAAAGTCTCCTTTCTTGCTAAATTTCAGGTATTCTGAAGTTCAGCCTCAGTTGACATAAATTCTGTATGAGATCATGAAGGCCTCAGTGCATCCTCGGACAGAACTAAAACACATTTTTACAGCTTTAGCAAGAGCAAATGAGCCCTTATTTTCTCAACAGTTTCTTTCAGTCTGGCACATAAAGATGGAACGTGTCCACACTTTAAAGAAAATAATTAGATGGCATGTAATGAGGACGCATTTACATTTGTTTCCCTTCCCTGCACCAAGTGTTCCATGGTCTTAAAATTAATTAATCATTTACAAAATCTGATTCAGAAACTATTTCACATTCACAAAAACATTGATGTATTTGCAAACATCAATTCACAAATTCATAACCTAATTCATATTCACAAAATACAAATTGCTAATGCACATCAAATTTACATTCAAAGTTCATAAATATACAAGTATGTGTGCACATTTCTGAATGTTTCTACATGCACAAATTGATTGAAAAATCTGCATTTGAAAATCATGTGTGTGTGTGTATTGCGGATGTGAGTTTTCAAGAAGAATAACTTTAAATAACTTTGAGGATTTGCAAATGCAGCAAAGCTGTACAGAAAGATTTAGAAATGTGCCAACATACTTGTGTATTTATGAATTGTGCTTTGAATTTTGAATCTTGTTTTGTAAATAAAAATTTGGTTGTGCATTTGCGTATTTTGTGAATATGAAATAGATTGGGTTTGTGAATTGCTGTTTGAAAATATATACATTTTGTTGTGAATGTGAATTAGCATCTGCATTTGTGAATAACACTGTAAATAAATTAGTTTTGCTCCATTTTAGCTGCAAAGGCTTCAAGCTGAAAACATAAAGCGGCAGCATGACTGCAAATGTCACTACTTTTATGCAACAGTTTAATAAACAGGTTTCTAGGTATGTTCCTATTTGTTTCCATGGTTACTCATCTTGTTAATTGTGACCACAAAACCAGTCATAAGTCGCAAGGGTATATTTGTAGCAAAAGCCAACAATACAGTACATTGTATGGGTCAAAATTCTTCTATGCCAAAAATCATCAGGATAAAAGTGAAGATCATGTTCCATGAAGATATTTTGTAAATTTCCTACCGTAAATATATAAAAAATGTATTTTTGTGAGTGGATATGCATTGCTAAGGACTTCATTGGACAACTTTAAAGGTGATTTTTCTCAATATTTAGATTTTTTTTCACCCTCAGATTCCAGATTTTCAAATAGTTGTATCTCGGCCTATATTGTCCTATCCTAACAAACCATACATTAGTGGAAAGCTTTCAGCTTTCAGATGAAGTATAAATCTTAATTTAAAAAAAATTGACCATTATGACTGGTTTTGTGGTCCAGGGTCACAATTGATTAACCCCACCTGTTCCTTGTTACTGCTTTTCACTGGATCTGTGGCTGCATCTGAAAGCTTAAGCTTTTGGAGGATGCATTCTGAGGCCCTGTCCACACGAACACGGTTATTTTCAAAATCGCAGCTTTTTCTATGTGGTTTTCTCAGACAGATGGGAATTTGGATTTTTCCTACCTCCTTATAGGAAATAATGTCTGGAACACTACTCAAAGTGGGACATTCGACCTCTGATGTCGGGGTACATTGATCAACCCCAACCTCAGCAAGACGTGTCATTTGACATCACTTCCAAGATGTCGGCAAGTCCTGTTTCAAATGAGCATAAACGTAAAAACAAACTTTAACATTTGACATTAAGTTTATGTAATGATACATTTGTTTTTACTTTTCGTCAGCTGTTTTCAAAGCGATTGTTATTTTTATTCTGTTTTTGCCATCACTGACACAAAAATGTGATTTGCTCTTTTGTGGGGACATCACATGGTCAACATGTGAATGTGACGTGTGATGACTGAGGTCTGAAGTGGGACATTTAAATTGGGATATTCCCACGTCCAACCTTGTATGGAACGCAGCATTTATCTCCTTTGTTTGACATCAGATTGTGCACCGCTATCTCCTTTGTTTACATGAGCGAGTCTGTGCAATGATGGACGTAGCCAAAATTTTGCTGCTAATAACTATGCTAACAGGGCATATAACATGTATACAGATACATGTACATTATATTGCGGAAACAGAGGCGTCAGAATGCAATACTACGCAGGTCACTGCTTATGACAATGTTTTTCACTTTGAATGAATATGTCTCATTGTATTGTTCTGGTTTATGGCATTAATAATAATAATAAAATGCTTATGACAATGTTGTTATACTACCAGAACCGGTAATAAATTTCAGGCTTCTGATTGGCCAACATGGGTTTTGACAGCGCTTCATAGCATGTTTTTGCATTTCATGTGTATTTTTTTTTAAACCGTGCTTGTGTGGATGGAATTTTGTTTTAAAATGAAGGAGGAAAAACTCTGTTTATAAAAATATCTGTGTATGTGTGGACTAGGCCTAAGGTAGAAAGGCATCAATGCATGTCTGAATCCAGTAATAAGAAATAAATAATTATTACATTCCATTCCATCTGTTTTCAAATCCACATAGTTTGAATGCCACAATATCAGTGTCTGTAAAAAAATTCATTCCTGATTTAAATATGTTCAATAATTTTCTATTCTTGACTGATCTTGACTTTTTTCATAATTTTGGCAATAGATGAACTTTAAATTAGTGATCTTGAGATGATGGCCTGTTGTCATCCAATTTGTAATATATAATGTAATATATATTATAAACTTGACAGATGATTTTATAGTTTGATCACTATGTTCTTGGTTGTTTAAAAGATTATGGGAATTATCAAAGTTTGATAAAATGTTGTTTAATTTTCCATTAAAAGATTGAAAGCTTGATTTGAAAGTGGCTTCTGTGTGAGCTATATTGAAAATGGACAATGAAGATTGTTGCCTGCAAAATTTTACTAATATGATCATAACCTTGTTTTATTTCTAGTTAGTTGCCAAGGCAACATTTGTAATTTTTAAGTTTTTCATCTAATATTTATATTTTTTATTTTATATTATTTAAACTTAATTTCAGTAAACGAAAAATTATTTTAATAGTTTTAAAAACAGATGCAATATGAAGGTTTGGAGGAACTCTTCATTTGGATAACTCAAGTTTCTTGCCCTTCTCAGCTCTTTGTTTACTAAATCTACACAGCATGCCCACATTTCCGCTGTGTCAAATGGATTAGTGAACAGGTGTGTCCATGTGTGGGAAGGATTGAAGCGTTCAGGTGCGTCAAGCCTGCCGTCAAAGTCAGCCAGCTGAGCCAAAAACGTCGTCGTGATTTTGTGCTTTCAGAAGAAGATCAGGCATGGGAAAGTCATTTAGAGGTACTTTGCTGTCATTGAGAAGCTCTGTTGAGTAATATGGTAATAAACCCAAAGATAATAATTTTATAACGTAGGCTATTTATCCGCCTGCAATATTTTTGCAGTATCAATAGTTGCATACAGTATATCACTGTAGAACATCAAAGTCTCAGTCAAGTGTGTTTCAGATAATGTACTAACGAAATGAAATGCATTCAGCATTCTACCTTATGAATAATACATTTTTATAATGGATTGTTCAAGTATGCAAATCAGTATCATGTCATATGAGGAAAGCTGCTCTCTTAGCCATAAATATAGAGAAATTTACATGTGACAGTAATTACTGCAAGCTGTCTAAGTTGCACCAGTAGACTAAAATTGTTTTAATTAGCATGTGCTGATTTTAGGCACTTGTTCATCAATACTTTCTAATTATGTATTCTTTATAAATGACCTGGAAACATAGACTGTCAGTCACAGTTAAGAACACTTTGTACAGTATAGGAATAGTTCACCCAGAAAGGAAAATCCTGTCATCATTTTCTCACCCTCATGTCATTCTAAACCTGTATGACTTTTGTTACACTGTATAATTTTTTATCATATGTTGCCATAACATTTTTGATTCCACTCATTTAGCTTTTTACAACAATTTCTGTCATTTCATTATGACGATTACAAGTGATTTTTTATGCAATTACAATTAATGGAGACCAGTGTTGGGGGTAATGCATTACAAGTAACTTGAGTTATGTAATCAGATTACTTTTTCAAGTAACTAGTAAAGTAACGCATTACTTTTTCAACGTACAACAAAATATCTAAGTTACTTTTTCACATTTAGTAAAGTGCAGAGGTGTTGTGTGCGCTGTGTGAACATGATAATTATTGTAGTTCTAGATTCAATGTGAACATGCATTTACCCATCTCACTTGCATAAATACATTCAGTATTCCTCAAAATGAATAAAAACTGTGAAATGCAATCTCAGAATTTTATAATTAACTATATTAAATTACACAAATATACTTTATGTATTTAATCTCACTTTATTAACCAATGCCTTTGCTGCTGACCTTCAATGATAAATCAACCATACTAATGAGCAAAAATTACTTTAGATTAAATTTAGAAATAAGAGTGTTGAACTTTCTTCTCCTGTATCCTATTCTTTTTTAATCCAGAATATCAGCAGAGCTGAAAGGTTTGTTTGAGCTGCGCCCTCTACTGTACAGGTGTAAATGCATTTCCTTCATACCGAGGCTTATTAATTTCACTATTGGTGTGAAAGGGCCTTAACATTTGCCAAAAATAGAACTTTTTTTTGTTGCTATTTTAAAAAAAACCCGAGCAAGCCCAGCCCAGATGAGAAAAAGTAATGCATTACTTGTCATAAAAAGTAACTAAGTAACACAATTAGTTACTTTTTTAGGGATTAACGCAATATTGTAATGCATTACTTTTAAAAGTAACTTTCCCCAACACTGATGGAGACTGATTCTTTTAAGTTTCAAAAAGAACCCATAATGTGTTGTTTGTTCATTAAGTGTTCTTTTGACTCAAACCTATTCAATGAATCATTTATACAGTTCTGTCCCAGAATTAATTAATTCACAAATCGGACAGATCAGCTTTCAAGCTCAACTCACTGATCCACTGACCCATCGATGTGCTTTTTTTGGAGCTAGAAAGCTCTATTCTCCATTCATGGTAATTGCATAGAAAAGAGTGACCAGTATGCATAATTCAAGCCTTTAATGCTCTCTGACATTTTGTGTTTGCAGAGTTAAAAATTCAACTTATAGTAGCCACTGTTAAAGGCAGAACACACTTGTATGCAGTGCTGAACTTCAGTTTTGTTGACTGTCTCAGTAGGATTAATTGCCAGAGCGTGAGAATCAACCTGTACTGTGTGTGTGTGTGGGTGTGTGTGGGTGTGTGTGTGTGTGTGTGTGTGTGTGTGTGTGTGTGCGCACGCACATCTCTGTGTGTGTTTGCGATACAGGATTGGAGTTGACAACCCTGAGGTGCTGGACAACACCCTGATCCTCTTCATCAGACTTCCTGTCAGCAGAGCTGAAGATGACTCCATCATTGCCAGTACAGATGAGTGTGTGTAAGAGAGAGAGGTAGAGCATAGAAAAAAGAAGAAGGAAGTATAGAGGAAATGATGAAAAATAGAGATAAATAAAAGAGTGAACATGATGAATGAATATTATCAGACAGGTGGAAGGAAAACCACCATGGGGCAGATTCTCGATTCTGAAGTGGATTAAAAACTGCCTGTGCAACACACACTTACATAACCGCCTTACACTTATACACACACACACACACATGCATGAAGTCTAACAAAGCCTCAAGTTTGAGATCAAACCTCAATAATCCCACTCTGACAGTGTGATCAAACATCAATGTTAAAACCATTCCATTCTCTTTGTATGCTGTGTATTCCTGAGGCTGCTAACATACCTAATTCTGCCTCACTGAGGGTGTGCCTCAATCAGCTCCCTAGCTCCCGAGCTTGTGAATCAGTATATCGTGTACATGAATTCGGGCACTGGTAAGGACTGTGGGACGCTTATGATTCTATTTCCGGCGGAGCAGAGCTGATATCTTTCTGGCATTGTTATTTAAAGTACGTTATGATACATTCTTTGCTTGTTACATAAACGTGCAATATTTCATCCGTAAATAAATTATAAATGTTTGCTAAATTATGTTCATTACCTGTCTAGCGATGTATGTTTATGCTGAAATATAATAAAATAATGGTTTGTATTTTTAAAAACATCTATCGCGCATTGTTATGTGTAGCGAGTAGGCTCACGTGATTTAAGTTTCGTGCTTCAGAACTTCCGTTAAGGGAGCATAGTGAGCATCGATTGTGGGATTTTTTTAGGGAGCAAACTTTTCAGTGCCCTGGAAGGATTCTGCGATTGAGACAGCACTTAAACTGACTCGCTGACCAGTGCCCTGACTACTGAACTAGGGAGCTGATTGAGACACACCCAATGTCTCAAGAACACATTTATCATTTATCAAGGCCAAAAAATAAGGAAAAACAGAGTCACAGGATATTAGAGATTTAATACTACATCCATGTATTGCTTTGCTACTTGCTGTCAGAAGTATTAGCAGAAGGAGGATTTTTTTTTAACTATTCAGTGTGCATCCATTCATCATGAGTGGTGACCTTTGACCCTTACCCATAATTCTATATGACTGTCCTCTTCATAGTTGTTCTATTTATGGCAACATAAATTCAACATTGCTGACAAAAGCACCACTGCATTATTTACTATTATCTTCTACTGCAGAGGAAAAATGGACAGCTCTCTCAAAATACATACTTTTATAAAAAATAAAATAAATAAATAAATATAAATCAGGAATGGTTATATTCTTGTTTTGAGGTAAAAGAAGCAATTGTTATTTTTCCCTCCTTTGTTATTAAATAATTCATGCATCAGAGACTGTTTATCTTTTAAAAACAACTTGTTTTAACAAAAATGTAAAAAAATAATGTAACATTTTAAAATTTAAATAAAAAAGTATTAACACATTATAAGTGCTAGCATATAAAGATAGCATAGGTCTTTAAAATAAACAATGTGCTCGTTCAAAAGTTTGGGATCTGTAAATGTATTAATGTTTTTGACAGAAGTCTCTTATGCTCACCAAGATTTTTTTTTTTAATTATTATTATTATTATTGAAACAGTAAAATTATGCAATTGTTTATTGTATTATAAATTAAAATATTACGGTATTATTACAGTTTTAAATAACTGTTTTTTATGTTTTAAAATATAATTAATTCCTGATTTATTTATTTTTTTTACATTTTAAATTTTCAGTAGCCATTACTCTAGTCTTCAGTGTCACATGATCCTTCAGAAATCATTCTAATATGCTGATTTGGTGCTCAAGAATAATTTTATTTAAAAAAATTTTTTTTAAAAATGTTACTATTATTGATGTTGAAAACAGTTTAATATTAATATTTTAGTAAAGACCGTGATACATTTTTTTTCAGGATTTTTTTAAGAATAGAGAGTTCAAAAGAACAGCATTTATTTTAAATATATTGTAATATTTTGTAAAATGTCTGTACTTTCACTTTTGTTTAATGCATCCTTGTTAAATAAAAGATTTAATTAAAAACAAAAAAAACCTCTGACCCCAAACTTTTTGAACATTATTGTGTATAAAGGCTAAACATTTTGATTTTGAATTTACAAATAATAACCTAAAATGTGTCTGTGGTTATTTAATTATTTAGATATTCACATCAGTTATATTGTTTATAAGATATTAACCCTAAAACAGGCAATTTGTACCATGTTTTTATTTTCTTGTTTGGGGCATAAGAAAGATTTTTTTCATCAAATCCTTTTATCATTTATCATAGTCTGGTCTGTCTTGAGTATGCTGGTCACATGATTTGTTTCAAGTTTTCTGTGATCAGTTAGTCAGCTTGACCTAAATCCAACATGGGCGCCATTGGTGCAGGACATTCAGATTTTGTGAAAAGGAAATATATATTAATCTTAAAAAAAAAACTGCTAATATTGTGAGCATTGTCGTAAGATGTTGAAAAAGAAAATTAAGTTATATGTTGCTCATGCTGTTATTTAGCACATTTTGAAAAGTATGTATCTCCCAGGTTACGTTGCCTGTTTAGGGTATAAATATTATTATCCACAGTATTGACAATGAATGGTGTTTCAATGTAAACTGGGCTACCTGTAATGGTCATTGCATTATTGCGAATTCTGGGGGTGATGAGTAAGAGGTGGGTTGTGGGTGGTGGGAGGGCCAGTAAAAATCTCCGGGGCCCCTAGGAAAGACCCTTATAGACCTCCAGGCCTCTGGGCCCCCTCTACACAGTCACCCTTCTCAATCTATGTATTTTGAGTTAAAAAAAAAAAAAAAGTTTTTCTTTGGATATGTTTTACTTAAGTCCAGATGATATAAAAAGTGACATGAAATGTTTTTTTTCTGATCATTTTCTAGTCTTGCCTGTTTAAGGGTTAAACAAAAGAGTTAGAACTTGAATGTGTATCTTTCAAGATAGCTGGATAGATTCCTGCAGAAAGCTGGGGACACTAAAATGCTGTGAAATCACTGAGAATTTTCTATGAACCTCTGGAGGAAGACCAGACAGCAAACTGCAATTTAATGAGAACAAATCGAGTTACACAAATTTGAAGAGTTTGATGTGACACGTTCTTTGGTGACTTGATGTGATTATAAGGGAATAATTTAGCTTAGATTTCTTTATCACAGATTTTAATTAATTTCAAATCACATAAAGTTAATCAAAGTTATCATACCAGAAGTGTAGGTCCCATGTGTGCGAAAGCGAAAGGAACTACTGAGTGAATTAACTGAAGCACATGAACCTGAAAAATGCCAGTCATAAGTCTTTAAGTTTAGCCATTGATTCCATGTCCCAAAATGCACAACGAAGTGTCTTTCCCTCGAGTCCCACACCAGATTCATTAACTTCAGCACATTTAAATTTAAATCACAGGCCAGAATGTGATTTAAATGCTAAGATGTGGGCTTTCGAAGGTATTCTAGGAGTTCTATTTTATCCTCTGCAAGAAATTTCACTTATTATAGGCAAATTGAATGTTTCATCAGGACTTATTTACTGCATGACTTCCATATCACAATGTACTGATTTTGCACAACATTGATTTCTGACAATGATGACTGTTTAATGGCTGGCTGGAATTAGAGCTATATGCTCTTTCCTCCAGAGAAATGTGATAATGTTTAATGAAGCTGAAGCTTTTGGGAGATTCTGCCCTGATTGCTTTATAACCTAATGGGAAATAACTTTGACCACATAGGCAGTTGGATTCCATATGTGATCTCAAAACCAATAAGATTGAATTTTGAATTGTTCTGTAACTTTACAAATAGGCTACATTACACTAGGCTGAAAAACATGAATGGTTCAGTGAACCTGACATTTCTTCCACATATACCCATAAATCCCTCCATCTCTATTCACCAAACAAACAGTAATCTGTAAACTTCCTTATTCCCCATGAAAATTAGCTCTGTCGTGGTGTCTGCCGCCACAGGCCCTTGTCATTAGTATTCTCCAGACTCTTCGGCCGCTTCTGTCATCAGCGTTGTATCCATCATAAGAGCTGCCCTAGAAGCTTTCACAAGCCCACCATCATTTCCATTTCATTCAGGGTTGTAATTTGAGCGCTTCACCTTAAAAAGACCCTCCTGACAGAATTAGCTCTACATTAGGAGCTGCAAAGTGGTTTGAATTGACAAATATCTCATGGACACAGTATTGGTTGACAGAGGCTACTCAAAGTGGTTGCTTTGCCTGTATACAATAAGCATATATTTGTGATCATTGGGTGTTTTGACAGGCAGAGTCTGTTTGCCAGCTTGTCTGAGGACTTGTAGTTAGCAGTGATTACCTAGGGTGACAGCTTGAATCTGTTTAAAGACTCCATGGGGAGAGTGACAGTGTGTCCTTCAAAACTTCAGCACACACACGTGACAAAACGTATTTCTTCAGATACGACCCCTAACCCTAATCTAGCTGGAAAAATACTTTTTTTCATTCATTTTTTACTAGCAAAGACCGTACTTGAAAGTAGATTTGAGGGTTTTTGTGAGGAGATTTTCAGGAAATTGGCCCTAACAAGTGTAGAAAATCAAGTACACACTTATGCTCCCGTTCTTGGCACAAAAAGCTCTGTGAGTGACATCTTTCTGCCATACAGTCGGTCACAGGCGATCCACACTCCAATCAAGAAGGGGGCACATGCGGTAATGCAATGCTGTTTGCTAACCACCACAACAACAAGAAGAACAGATTATCTAGGCTTATATATAGATTTAGATGTAATCTCTCAACCAGTGTTTAAACCACGGAAAGAAACAGCTTGAAAATAATATCTCCAATAGCATTACATTTACCTCAGGCAAGTCATTTAGTGTCCACAGCATGTTAGTTCACTAGAGAAATGAACTCTAGAGGGGAGTGTTTCACTAAATAAATGTACTATATTAGCTTATATATTCATTATATTTACTTTACCTGTTAGTAATGTCTTAATTATTTAATATATGTTTAAATAAATTTGTCATGAAAATGACAGTACCAGTGTAAATGATCATATTTCAAAAATGAATTGGAGAAGAACAATAGTTGAAAATTAGAAGATTTAGAAGTTAATGCAAAACCTGCCTTATGTGCAATTTGTATGCATTTTTTTATTTGAGTGTTGGTTATTATATCTAAAAATAAATAGCAACTGAATGTAATAGTTTGAGCTGTTAATAGTTGTTAATTGTAACCTTTAATATTATAGTAATATGTAAGAAATGGCTCCCTGTATATAGTTTACAGCATTAGCTAAGATAGATTTATCCTTAAGAAAATGTTAATTATAATTGAATTCATTTAAAGAGAGACATTTTGTGTAATAACCACTTTTTATGAAAAAAGAAGCAATTTTATGTTTAGTTTTCTCCCCCCACTGTACTGAACCTGTACCGAACCGTGATAATACTTCCGCTGAACTGGGTTGGGGGGGGGTTCACGCTACCATTACACCCCTACTGTTCAGTGAACAATGATGCCCATTAAACACAAACTGTACCAACATATCTTATTTTTAATAACTAATATAAGTTGTTTAATTTTTTTCCCCCTCTAGTCATGTCTTTTTAAGTTAGTCAGGACTGTCGCTGTAAAAAAGATGCAAAAAAGACATTATTCTGTTCCTTAATAAAGCTTTTAGTACCAAGTATCATACTCACATGTATACTTGAGAGGTTTTACAGTATTTGAGAGGAGATTTTCTGAAAATTGGCCCTCACAAGTGTAGCAAATCAACAACACGCTTGTGCTCTTGTGCTTCTTGGCACAAAAGCTTGGTGAGTGGCATCTTACTCTCTTATCAGATTCTGCAGCAGTGTACTTACGTTCAGATCATAAGGGGCTTATTATTAGAAAAAGCAGAACCTTATAAAAGCAAAAAAGACAGATTAGTAAAATAAACTATGAGAGTACATTTCTCTTTGTATAATTGCACGTTTGTATTTAGATGGGTGTTTATGCAAGTGTACTCATTTTGTCCTTGTATAACATGCCATTGTAACATTTCAAGCATTGTGAGCAGTTCATTTACGCAGCTGATTACCACAAGCAAAACCATGGCAACTGGTTATGAACTGTCAACTGTTTTTTTTTTTTTTTTTGCTAAGTATTTTTTTATCTATGGCATCTAGAGAGCCACAATTCATCTGTATATCGGTCAGAGGCAATTTCATCTGAGCCGTGAACATGTTTCAATAGCAACATTACCATGAATGTAAAATCTATAAAAGCTTTTGTAAAATAAAGTGGTTCTATTTGTTTCCCTGATGTAAATGCCAGCCATTGTTTAAGAAGCCAAAGGTGTCAGCCAAAAGGCAATCTTAAAAGAAAACAAGGCATATATTTTATCATATTTTTTACCCAGTGAGTTAAATGATGAGATGTGGCAGTTTTGTTTGTTTTGTGTTTTGGGGACATTTTAAATGCAACACGGTTTGTGTCAACTCAGATTCATTTATTTTTCAAGTAGAAATAAATTTACATGCAAGGGAATCTCTAATTTAGCTCTCTGTCTTGCTGAAGACTAAAACACTGTTTAATCTACAGTAAACAACAGTTGATTGAACTGGAATTGATTTACTCAATTTCATTTTATGAACCGGACCAAAGGACAATAAAACAACTGATGACATATTGATTACCCAAGGACATGGCAAACCACATGAAGGTAAAAGGTAAAGGTATTGAATATGTGCTCTTATATGCTTCCCACAGCACTGAAAACAATTATGCATTCTGTACTTACGTTGATTTTTCACCTGAACTGATAATACCAAAGACTATAGAATAGCACAAGATGCGTCACTCGTATTGTTTTGAATGGGAGAAAGTGCAACGTGCAATGTGGCGGAAGTCCCGCCTTCTAAATAAGAGCCAATCGCCGATTGATAAAGTCACCGTGACACTGCAGCGGCCATTAGAAGCTCTGGTTCCTATAGAAACAGTCAGATGCGCGCCTCTGAAATGAGACACAAGAGACGCGCACTTTAGGACTGCGCATGCGCATTAGCTTGATCCAGCCAGGAAAAATACCGTTTTTTTGTCATGATGCGAGGGTTTAGAAACAAAATTTATGAAACAGTTGTTGTCAGATTTCATTGGTGATTTCAAATATAAAAATTTAATCGAAAGCTTGGCAAACAGCTTTGGAGAATTTGATGTTTCCCCATTCAAAGAGATAGAAGCTGCACTTGCATGCCTGAGAGGCGTTCCAAAGATGGCCGCCGAGTGAAATGACTTGATAATACCATGTTTTTATTATCAAGTTTCCAGGGAAGAGAAACTATTTGTTGTGGCATGATCTGCTATAAAAGTATTTTAGTTAGTGGAAATAAAAAGTGGAAATTGTATTTATTTTTGTATTCAATAAAATGTCCAGAATATATATCAACAAACAAACGAGGTGGAGTCAAAACTTCACTTTCACTTTCTTTCTTCAAATCAGCAGTACATGACATGAGCACCACAAACACGGCATTTGTATGCTGAGGAATTCAGACTTTTTCCTTCTTGCTCATGTTTTAACTGACTCGTATTCAGATGCCCTTTAAAGGTCAGAATGAAATAAACCACTGATGATTATCTCAGTGATGTGGTGCACAAAACAACAAGAAACAACTGTAAACACAAACCCCTGTGGATCTCCACTGCTGCTACTTAAGGCGGTGGAGTGCAGGGACTCTGAGCTTATGCTAGGCTTATACTTCAGCTCTGTCAGCAAGATCCACACAATGGTGCCTCATGGGAGAATAGAAAGAGGAATGAATGAGTGGATAAAGCAGCCAGACATCACACGGAAATCAATGAGGCTTCATATTCTCAGAGATGGTCCGATTACCCTGTGGGCTGCCTGTCATGTTTAGGCTTGATGTCCATTGTCCTTTTAGATGCTATCATTAATCTCTCAGTGTTCTTCGTTTCCTTTGAAAGAGCAAAAATAGAGTAAGTGACTCAGTGACTGCCTAACATTAAATGAATGTTAAACACTCCATGGTATTGAAATCAGATACAATCTGATGCAGTCGGGCATCGATGCCTTGTACCTGCGCCTCATGAGATTTAGTGAGTTAAATAAGATTCACTGTATAAAGACATTTCGAAAGCCTTTGAGATTTCCATTTATTTCTGTGCCAGTTGTGGGTTTTGGAGAAAATCTTACATCTTGGATTAAAGCTGACATTTGATTTGGGATGGTTCCTAGGAGGATATATAATTAACTTGCTATATAATCAGCAAGCACATTCTCACATTCACAAAAGACAAGAGCAACATGGCTTGTCATCTCAGTAACTTTGATGAGATCATTTTTGCTATACCTTTCCAAGAAAACCAACATCAGATTTTTGGAACCGAGCAACATGGGACAGGAAAGACAAACCTGAGACCAAAATAATTATTTAGCACTATAGCAACCTCACTATATCCAGCCACCTACCTCCACACACATACACACTGTTTCTAGCAGCACTGAACTCCTGCTGGTGAGAATCCTCTTTGAGCCTTGCTTTCTATACTGAAACTCCTGAGAAATACATACTCTCATGGCATGAAGATTTGAGTGTGTTGTTGTTGTGTGAGAGGATGTGAGACAGGGCGAGCCGAGCTGTCTGGTGATTTTGATGATGTACTCATCCAGAGCCAAGGATATTTATCCTTCAGTGCCTTTGGAACATTACTAGGAACATTACATGGACATGCTTATACATCTAGAAATCTGTTTTCTTTACATTCAGAAATGTTGGCAATTCCAGCCTTGTCCTGTTAACCTGCTTTAAAGCTATGTGTGTGTGTGTGTATGTGTGTGTACTGTATGTATGTGTAAGTGGGAAAACTATGCTGCAACAAAGATAATTCTCTTTCAACAACCAATCCAATCAATAGTTCAGACTGCAATTATCTACAAGTCAGAACTCATCAAAAAGTTGAGTTAATAGTTATTGGATTAGGTTCAAGGATGTAGGTTCAGTATTATACCATTTATCGGCCACTATTGTACTTTATTGTGCATGCCAATTTCCCCTATTTTTATGCTCACTGAAAGTTAAGCTTTAAAAACACTAAGAATTTAATAACATAATACATTTTTAAGAAATTTTTACAAATCTTAAAATCAATATTTATTTTTTTCACACAGAATATTATATTGTTCTGGTGCCCAAATTCTCTTGTAGCATTTAAAACAAGCAATTTTAGTTTTTTTGTTTTTGTTTGTTTGTTTAAGTTTTAATATATATATATATATATATAATTATAAAATTATTTAAAAATGTAATATAATTAATTTTTTTATAACATCAACTTCTTGGTATCACTGCATCCCAATTCAAATAGTTATAGGACTTTTTAAAATCAACCAAACTACATATATGATACATATATATACACATATGCATATACATATATGCATACACCTAAATCTCTAACGTATTAGTTTTCCTTACCTGCCTGTATATATATATATATATATATTTATATAGTATCTCACAAAAGTGAGTACACCCCTCACATTTCAGCAACCATTTTAGTACATCTTCTCAAGGGACAATACTATAGAAATGAAACTTGGATATATTTTAGAGTAGTCAATGTGCTGCTTGTATAGCAGTATAGATTTACTGTCCTCTGAAAATAACTTAACATTCAGCCATTATTGTCTAAATAGCTGGCAACAAAGGTGAGTACACCCTAAGTGATAACAGTTGTATGTTGTTTAACCATGCAAAGCCACATGTTCTATTCATCATGTTCATGTTTTTGTCTGCTTGATAGGACCAAACAAATGTGTGGATCTTGTATTAGAGCAACTAAAATTTGGTGCTTTGAGTACAATTCTCTCATACTGATCACTGGATGTTCAACATGGCACCTCATGGCAAATAACTCTCTGAGGATTTGAGAAGTAGAATTGTTGCTCTCCACAAAGATGGCCTAGGCTATAAGAAGATCGGTAACACTATGAAACTGAGTTACAGCACAGTGGCCAGGGTCATAGAGACGAGTTCCACTTGGAACAGATAAAAGAAGTTGAGATCTTGTGCTGTGCATCAGGCACATAAGCTGGCTTCAAAAAACAGATGCATGAGTGCTGCCATCATTGCTTTAGAGGTTGCAGAAGCGAAGGTCAGCTTGTCAGTGCTCAGACCATACGCCGCACACTGCAACAAGTCAGTTTGCATGGTCGTCGTCCCAGAAGAAAGCCTCTTCTGAAGCTGGCTCAGAAGAATGCCCGCAAACAGTTTGCTGAAGACAACCTGTCCAAGAGCATGAATTACTGGAACCATGTCCTGTGGTCTGATGCGACTAAGATAAACTTGTTTAGCTCAGATGGTGTCCAGCATGTGTGGCGATGCCCTGGTGAGGAGTACCAAGAAAATTGTGTCTAGCCTACAGTCAAGCATGGTGGTGGTAGCATCATAGTCTAGGGCTGCATGAGTCCTGCTGGGACTGGGGAACTGCGCTTCATTGAGGGAAACATGTACTGTGACATTCTAAAGCAGAGCATGATGCCCTCCCTTAAGAAACTGGGCTGAATGGCATGATAATGACCCCAAACACACCGCCAAGATGACAACTGCCTTGCTGAGGAAGCTGAAGGTGAATGTGATGGAGTGGCCAAGTATGTCTCCAGACCTGAACCCTATTGAGCACCTGTGGGGCATCCTCAAGCGGAAGGTGGAGAAGCGTCATGTGTCATCCAGCAGCTCCGTGATGTCATTATGGAGGAGTGGAAGAGGATCCCAGCAACAACCTGTGCAGCTCTGGTGAATTCCATGCCCAGAAGGATTAAGGCAGTGCTAGATAACAATGGTGCTCACACAAAATATTGACACTTTGGACAGTTTTGACATGTTCACTTAGGGTGTACTCACTTTTGTTGCCAGTTATTTAGACAATAATGGCTGTATGTTGTTATTTTCAGAGGACAGTAAATCTGTACTACTATACAAGCAGCACATTGACTACTCTAAAGTATATCCAATTTTCAATTCTATAGTATTGTCTCTTGAGAACAAATAATAAAATGGTTGCTGAAATGTGAGGAGTGTACTCACTTTTGTGAGATACTGTATATATATATATATATATATATATATATATATATATATATATATATATATATATATATATGAGAACAACTGAGAAACTGTGAAAGTGTCTAAATTTGGCTGATATTCCCACTTTAAGAGGTTGTGTGATTTAAACAAGCTTTTATGATCTTGCTTTCTTCTTGGTGTCATGAGATAGACAACAAAGAAATATTTAAAAGAAAAAGAAAAAAAGAACGGCTTGGTCTTAGGACTCAAAGAGCATTTTACACATTTTCTCATTACACATTATATTCCCAAAACAATTAATTAGCAATCTCTCCTCTGTGTTAAAGGGTTAGTTCTCGGGACCTTGCGCAATGTTCCCTAAAAGTTCTCTGAAGGTGACGAAAATTCAGAACTTTTACAGCACATTCGGGATGTTCCTAAAACGTCCTCTTTTGGTAATGAAAGTGCTGCAGTTTTAGGTTCCTTATATGACTTTAGAGGGACGTTCCAATTTGGTTATTTTATGGTCACATAAGAACGTTACAAAGAGGACATTTGGGACAATAACAGAACGTTCCCACATGGTTCCCACCAAATAATGTCCCCCAACCCTTAAAAGAACTCCACATCGTGACTGTCTCTGAACGTTCTGGGAATGTTACTAGGTGACAGGTTACCCCGCTAGAAATTGTACATTCCCAGAACATTCTTAAAATGTTCCCACTGGTGTTGAGGACGTTGTCTAGTAACGTTCCCAGTACGTTCAGAGACAGTCACAATATGAAGTTCTTTTAAGGGTTGGGGGACGTTATTTTGGTGAAATTTTGTCACCATTGTTGAGGTTCATATGCAGAATCTTGATGTCTGCGTGAGTCTACATGATCCTGCCTGAATAATTTCTGCATAATGATAAAACCTTTCAAATTAAACACAGATTTTATACATTATCGTAGGACTACAACAACATGAAAGAAATACAATATTCAGAGACCACTGAATAAGACCACTGTATGATTATAAAATCATCAACAATGAGCAACCACATTCATTTGATCAGATTTTTTTTTTTCTTTCACAATTTTTTTGTAACAAATGTGCTTTAGAAACACACAGCTACAACAATTAAATAAACATTTAGAGTTACAATTTCAAGGGTCAGGAGCCCAACAAAAGCAAGCGCTTACCTCCATAATGGTGACTTCGTTAGTGTTTAATGTTCTGTTTCTGTTATCTGAGTTTTGTGAGGTTACCATTGTGCTGGAGAGTAGAGCCTGTGCTTCATTAATGATGAGCCAGAAACATTGACGTTCTGCTGCATATTGCTTTAGTTAAAGACAGTAACTGTGTTGCTGATGCAGTGATACAGTAGGTACATTAGCTCATGTATGTGCTGTTGTCAGCTAATGACTTATTGCAAGAGATTTGTTTTAAAAAAAAGGTTTCATAATAATACAGGGAAATATCTTTAAAGAGGTTTTATAAAACATTTAAGAAACATTAGTTTTTGTTTAAACAGCCACTTTTGTTAGTCAATTTAGCTCTAATTTTCAATGAATTTTTTTGACAAGGGCAGCAGGGACGTTTTGAGAACATTTCCAAATAAAATATGCTTCCTTAAATGTTCAGGGAACATCCTGAATGTTCCCTGAAGGTCCACCAAATAACGTCCCCCAAACCTTAAAAGAACTTAAAAGAAACCTTAAAAGAACTCCACATCGTGACCGTCTCTGAACGTACTGGGATCGTTACTGGGAACGTTACTAGGCAACGCCCTTAACACTAGTAAGGTTGTTCTGAGAATGGTCTGGGAACATAAAATTTCTAGCGGGGTAGTTATTTGAATTTATAAAATTTAAAATATGGATATTTTTCGTACAAAAAATGCATCGCTTCGCTTTAAAAGGCCTTTATTAACCCACTTGAGCTGTATGCATTACTTTGATGTGGATGGATGCATTTATTTTTTTTTTTTTTCAAAATGCGGGCCCCCATATACTACCATTATAAACCTTGGACGACTAAGGATATTTTAAATAGATCTCCGATTGTGTTCGTCTGAAAGAAGATAGTCATATACATCTAGGATGGCTTGAGGGTAAGTAAAAAATTTTTGGGTGAACTATCCCTTTAATATAGATATTTTAAGCTTCATGTATGCATTATCATGACAACATATTTTTTTGCTTAGACTATTTACATTCACTAACTACTGATTGTATTTACCAAATTAATATCAAGATTAACCACTTTTTAATTTTTATTGTTAAGCGCTATGTCACATCAGACCACTCCTGCCTGAATATGCACAGTCTCCATTTTAAAACATTGCTTGCTGTAACCTTTCCTCACTTAAATTAAGTAGGTTTGCAACAACTGAAAAGACCTGCATCATTGTGCGAGTGTGAGTGGGACTGTGTTACCTAACTGAACAACCCACTAGATCAGTTTACTTGTGACTTGAGTCTGCACAAGTGTGCACAAATGAAACATGGCACAGCAAAATTCAGCACTTAAATTACATTTAATCACTCTGAGTACTATAGAATTACTGGTAAGGCTTATTCAGCAGTCTTTTAACTCTAGTAGACTTCCATCTATACCCAAATCTACACCCCTATAGATTACAAATAACTGATTCATGGCCCACCATAAAATTGGCAAAGAAGTCATTGTGTGGTGATTGAATGACACATTTTCCGTCTAGTTCAATCAAAACAGCTGAATATAAGAACGTATTCATTCGCACTCTAACATACACACAAAGCATATCTGAATAAAGTTGTTGGATCTGTCTGTTATTGTTGCAATGTGCAACAGGAATAGTATAGGCTATTACTCTTTTCCTCTTCAAATATTGCAGACGAACTCTGTTGCTGCTCAGCAGATTTTTTTATGCAGTATTCTGCACATGTTCAGTAACGTAAATGGCAATTTATCCTCAGAATGAGTTGTGTTAAGTTGCTCAAGGCTGGGCATTATATACAGTGGTTCTGGGTTTTTGTCACACATTTCTGTTTGATTTATAGACCGGTGTCACACGCTCAACCACATAGAGCTTTCTTTTCCTCACAGTGAAAATAAGATCATGCAGGGTTTTTAATGTTATCGTTGGACTGATAATTATTTCTGGCAGTATGACACATTTCCAAACCAATTTGTGGGTTTCCACTCTTAGGTGGCTCATCATTCTTTAGCAAAGAGGCCTGTCAGAGTTGAGTCATATTTTTTTCTCGGAGCTGATCAAATTCTGATTCATGTTGCTGATTCATGCTAGAACTGACTGATCGCATAAGAGATTAAATTAAATGACCTGTTAATGGTTTGAATGCCTTGTACTTTACTTTGAGATCATCTTCAAATGATATAAGCCTTGTGTGCATGACCACATAAGGACTGCTGTTTGCTTTAATCGCTGTCTTCAGTTTAAGTATTTATATGCCTACATGGCATAGTCAACAGCATGTCAGTGTGACAGAAGGTAAGGTCCAATCGGCTGATGGTGCTGTGTGAAGTTTGCAGGGTATTCAGGTCATCTTGCGTTTTTAAATCTGCTCCTGTGGAACTACATCATATTTATATCATTTTGAGCGTTATTAATTCTTCACATTCATTTTTATTCATTTTTCAACTTGATAGTTTTCAGTAATGTGAATTGTGTAGAGACTTGGCGGGCAAAACATCCACAGAACTGCGTCACAGGCCTGTCAATTTTCAATCTCAATAGATTAAAAAAAAAAAAAATGCAAGTTTTGGGCACATGTGATCCATACAGCACCTGCTGAAGTATTTCAATCACTAAAAACAGTGGGGCATTCTAAAATATTCAAAATATTCACAATTTTGTTAATTATAGCATGAAATATCTGATATTTTGATTGTCAAATATGTGCAAGTGGATGTGTTTCGCTGTTTAAACATCTTTATAACGATCGCGTTAGATGAGCTATATGCTCGATGGGCGCCGCCATGTTAGATTGCGACACACAGAGAATCGGATCTGTTAGATTTACAACACGTGAATTCATCCACTTCTCCCGAAATACATGAAAGTAAGTGAGCCGGTGAACTGGGAGAAGAATAGAGTAAACTTTAAAGTTACTTACACAATGTGTATCTTACATGAATAAAACGTGTCATATAATTATTATGAAAAGGATTGTAATTCACGCAGAATATGAACACAACGTGTTAAAGGGTTAGTTCACACAAAAATGAAAATTCTGTCATTTATTACTCACCCTCATATCGTTTCAAACGAGAGCTCTCTGACTTAAATACAAATGGGAAACTTTGTTTTCAGTTGACAAGCAATGTTACCCCAACAAGCAAATGTAAACATCTCAATTGCATTATCTGTAAATTTGCAACAAACAAATGTACAGAAGTCCTATTTTTGATTACAAGCCCAGAAAACATTTTTAACTCAGCCTGGTTAAAAAGTGCTTATTTAAAAAAAAAAAAAAAAAAAAAATTGTTCCATATGGCATTACCATAATCCACTTCCACATATTACCATGAAAAATACTATTTTTAAAAAATGTATAATAACATGATTAAGTGCATACATTTCTGCCATTCATTAGGCAAAAAGGGTTTGTTGACTATGCACTTTACCTTTGAAATCTAAGACAAGTGTAGCACTGGCGTCACATGTGTATCTTCCATACTTCTCGTTAGCCGCTTTTCCACCGTCGGGCCAAACTTTTCTCTGCTTTACTGTTCCATTCCGTGCCATTCCGTGATCCGAGCCGGCCGGTACAGATATTTTTTACCCTGTGGGGCTGATAACGGCACTCTTTAGTTGTTGCCTTAGTAACGCAAGAGTTTACACACGATATGCGATGTAAATAGTGTCCGCGTTATGTAGGATAATCAGTTATTTCTTTTTATTGTATGATTAATTTGTGTTCATGTTGCTCAAATATCATGTTTTGCAAGCTATGGAAACCGGCAGCCAGGCAACAGACAAGTGACCGTTCGGCACGGTTGGCTAATTCCGGGCTGAGAACGGTTTATAATCGTGCCATGCCGTATCGGGCTCAAGTGGAAATACAACTGGAACTGTTCCTTGCCATTCCGTTCGGCCCGGCGGTGGAAAGCGGATTTTGTGAGCAGTGCAGATTTGTAATGGCAATTTACAATAAAATCTTTCATTACAGACTTCGTTTCCAAACAAATCAAACATATGGGTGACCCCTTGAACTTGGTACAAAGATAAATCCTATAACCATCCTGATTGGATGGTGAAAACACCACAATTTTTCATTTAATTTAGCTAATTTTAGTAGACTTTCACATTAGTGTGCACATCCTGCACTGTTATTAATACAGGGATCGGCTGGAAATAGCGATCTCTCCTGGATTGATTTAATGTTAACATTATGATCTGAACACAATCTTTACATTACTTGCTTTTCAAATGTCCAGCGGCCCGCCAGTTGCCCATCCCTGCCCTAGTCCATCAGGACAATTTAATACCAAGCGAGGATTTACATATTAACTGACTAATGTAAATACTTTATAGACTAACAATATATTGTACTGTAGTAGATGTAAGGACGAAACCATCATAATAAACATAAGGTCTATGTGAATACATTTTGTGCATTTATTATTGTAATGATATACACACATTCCTGTCCCACCCACTTTTTAAAACAAAGTTATGCCACTGATTCACAGACACTATATCATGATTAGAATACTAGATTTAAGAATACAGAACTTACCATTCACAATCCTCAGCTTGATCCTCAAAATGGAACTGAAACCATAGTTCCGTCGTACTCTTCCTCTGAGGTAAATTCTTCCAGCATTATTCCTCACCACATCTCAAAATGATGAAAAGTACATAAATCTGACTAAACTTGATGTGTCTTTATTTTTTGAGTTGATGACAGTGGGTGGGGTTGACTGTTTACATGGATCGTCTTAGAATTTGCCTTTGAATGCTACGTGGCCACATTAGCGGATAATGAGGTGACTCTCGACGACTGACATCTCTCTTTTCAAACAGATTACACAAACAGAGACTATTTGACTTACATTATTTAAAACCTGACATTTCAACGTTTCTTTGGACATGTCTCATGTTTGTGTGAGAAGTATTCAGTTACAGTTAATTTTCTGAGGAGTATCAGAATGAACTTCATTCAGATAGAGATGCCAGATCACACATCGTTAGTTTTCTTTATTTTGCAAAAAGCACAAAATTTTGTTTTTACTGTGAGTGCACACAAATAAAAGTAGACATTCTGTAGATTTGATGTATTAATTTTGTCTGTATGACAAAAAATGACGGGTCGGCACGTTTCCCAACCCCAGAGTATTAAACATGGTTTCTAGTTGATGTTAGAACAAAAAAGTTATAAAATATACTATATCAATAAATATGCCTATATAAATAAATATGTTCTGTGAAATAGGAGCCCAGAGCTTGTGGTCAGAGTATAAACATCTGCTCAATGATATGAGAGCAATTCTCTGCAAACTCTCCTGTGAGCTGTCCCAGTGCAGCGTGTGGGAAAGTTCTACTCAATCGCCGTTCTAAGGCCCTGTTTCCACCTGGTATTAAGATGCATTTTGGTCAATCGGATCACAAGTGGACGATGCTAAATACGGGTGTAAATGGGGTGTAAAACCTTTTGAGCTTGCCTACTTTCGACCATTTCCAGACGTAGTGGAAAAGCTCATGTGGTCGAATGTGATCGAACAGCCTCAAATGGTCGCCTACTCTCCACCTACTGACCTAACACGTAAACATTATAGAAAGCATGCTAGCCAGACAGATTTAAACTTTGTTGACTGAAGACCCAAGTTTTGTTTGAAGACGAAAAATGTACCAAGCACAATGTTCTCTCACCATTTCTAACACACACTCACCACGTTCGGCGTGGTCTTGCGGTTGTCAGTGCAGAAACGAAAGCTGCTGCTATCCGTATGTATTTCCGTCGTCTCTGGCCGCGTTCACATGTAAATTGCACAAGCTTATTTTGTCCATTAGAAAGATTTGAAAAAAAACCATACATTTAGATCCTCCCCAAGAAATCAGGACAGAAGTGGTTGAAAGTGGACAAAAGAGACAGATTAAAATACCAGGTGTGAATGGGTATGTGTCTTCCTCGTCCACTTGGGGTCCTGATCGACCAAAACGTGTTTTAATACCAGGTTGAAACAGACCCTAGGCGATGGGGGCATCCCAGGGCTCGAGATTCGCAGGGTAGGAGGGGGGTAGTGACGATGAGTGCTGCAACTAAAAATGTGTCAATGTCCGGTGAGGGTCGACTGGGATATTACTGATGGCCCGGCTCAGTGATCTCATATCACATGATCTTATTAACTGCTTATCTGCTGAACTGCCATTTTCTTTAGCACGCTATTCAGCACAAATCCCGCCTTGCAGTCAATTTCAGTGGTTAAGGTTATGGTGTAGGGTAGGTTCAGGGGTTTGAATTTGCTTTAGCATAGCATTGTAGGAAATCTGCACTGTGATTCACATGACCAATGAAATCTTTAGAATCAGCTGCAGGGTGGAGTTTGCGCTGAACTGGATTGGAGGGAGGGGGGAATCACGCATACCTGTTGTGCCTGTCTGTCAATGGGAGAAGGCCACGGCCTATTTTGGAGCTCCCACCCAGTGTTGCCAAGTCCACGGTTTTCCTGTGGAATTTTGGCTACTTTACACTGTTGCCATGGGTTGTTTTTCATGTCCGCGGGTTTAAATGAACCCGAATAACATGATATTTAGCCCCTGAATAGCAAATTTTACCAGGGGAACCCCGCCAAAAACAAGGATTTTACCCCCTGGAACTTGATTTTTACCGGGGAATCCCCCTAAAAACGACCCTGCTCCCACCCCATTTTGGAGTTCACACCCCATTTGGAGATCTCCAAGCTGCAGCTATACCCTTCTCCATTATAGGCCTATAGACTATATTTGTTTCATGTTGATGCATTTTAAATGAACGCATTTTGTCAAGTGCAGTAAACTAATACAGATGTCACCTGTTCAGTATGTAGGAACAGGGGTTAAATTGGGCCGGGGTCGTCCGGGGCCGAGCCCCGGCACATAGGCTTACCAGGGCTCGACATTAACGCTTAATGTTTTGAAGGGGCAAGAAAAAATGAGTTTTTCTCATCCTGATTAAAACATCAATAACAAAAATAGCTAGTGAATCAACAAAAGCAAGCATGATTTTATTACATTTAGTGTAAGTGGCGATTGATAATAATATATAATGTATAATGTGCTGACAGTAACAAGGTTGCGCTGTTCAGGCTCGCGCAGCCTCTCGAGGAGAAATCGAAACAAATCAAGTCACTTACATTTTAGACGCAGTACTGACTGTTTTTGTTCTATTTCAGCAGCGAAAATAGTTCCAAACAAAGATCACAGCAGAACCATAGCGCATCTTCCACAGCGACACTCAGCCGCGTTTTATTAGTGAATGATTCAGCGTTTTGAACTAATCGTTTGAGTCAAAGATTCAGTGGCCCATTCCAAAACACCTGCCTCGTTCTTGAATGAATCAGCCGTTTGAACGAATCATTTGAATGAATGACTAGGACAGTCACTTGCCGCCACCTACTGGCGGTTCAGTTTCATGTTTAAAAGTATAATTTTCCCAACATTTCTTATTGTATATTCAAAAATATTTAAAGAATATTATAACATTATTTAATGCAGTTGTAATTTTTCAGTGTAAATTATTTAATTTGATTCGTAACAGTCCTGCCTTATTTTTCTTATTGAATTTATTGATCAAATGTAAAAATGTGAAATAAAAGATGAAGCATGTAATAAGATTAGGGCAGATATAAATATGTAAAAGCTGATGGAACACTGTTGAGAATATTGCTTCAGAATAAATTATATTTACACCACAAAAAATCCTATTTTTTTCCAGACAAGCAATTTTTTTTGCTAGGACAAGTGACCAATTTACTTGTCCAAAGGACAGGCACATGACAAGGCTTAATGTCAAACCCTGTATTTTGTATTTATATGCTCTTCTTTAGACCTACAGAAAGATTTTATTGTCATCAGATGTAGCTTTGCACACTGCCAGCATCTAGAATGATTTTGATCTGCATTCTAGTGTTCATAGCAGAAGGCTCTGTCAACCTGTTTTTTACAGTTTGTCAATTGATAAGATTTTGTAGGCTTTGCACACACATGTGCACTCCTCGAAAGCCTCGAACACCCCTAGGGACCGCTCCTGTGGCTCAGAGAAAAGAGCGCGAAAGTAACGTTAATATTCTATTCGTTAATTAGCTAATTATAAAGAAACACTTTCAAGGAAATTCAAAAAACTTGTTGACATTTACTGACGAACCTCAGAGAACGAGCGCTGCGGCAGGACTTCTGAGAGAGAGAGAGAGAGACAGAGTGCGATCGAATGTGTGTGTCAGTGAGAGAGAGAGAGAGAGAGAGAGAGAGAGAGAGAGAGAGGGAAAGAGAGAGCAAAGATGAAAGAGCAGAGAAGACAGCAGCACGAAACGGGACAGTGTACTCTTGCGTACTCATCGCTTCACACTAACAATAATACAATAATATATATTTTATATGTTGAGCTCTTTATTCAAAGCTTTTTGCGCTTTCCGTTATGATACGATATAAAGTGTCTTCTCGTCTGGCTTTGGAGTCTCGTGTAACTATGCATGATCTTTAACCATATGCATTGTGCTGGATAAGGCGCAACGCACAGTATGAAATCTTAAGTGACTGTCACGGTTTAAAAGTAGCAGTTCTTTTGGATACTCGACTTGCAACGGACTGGTCACTTTGATTTAGAGTCTCGCGCCTGATAAAATGAGGAAAAACTTCAGCTTGGTAAGTTTTTGAAACACCTGACGATATCCTGCTCAGTCTGAATCCAATGCGATGTGTGCTCAGAATACAGTGACTCTGTTTAGAGATGTATTTTCTGCACGTTAAAACATTTATGCGTGTCAGAAGATCTCAGAAGAATTAAAACGTTCCTGTTTATCAAGTTTAATCAACAAAAACTATCATAGAAAGCTTGTTGTTTTGAGATAATAGCTGAACGTGTACGTTGAAAATATGGGTGATGTCTGTTTCCTCTCCTTCCTCAACCCTGTTGAAAAATAGCTGTGTTTTGGAACATGTTAGCTGTATTTCTAGCTGTATTCTAGCTCTGTTTTTCAAGTGTAAAATGGCCATGCTGGTTTGTTGCTGGTCCGATCAGCTTGCTACCAGTTAGTGACCATCTTAGGACCAGGTAGAAACAGGCGCTATGTTCCACAGCACAGGTAGCATCTTAAACTGGATTTTCCAACAGAGAAGTGCTCTGGTACCAGAATGTGTAACCAGTTAGTACAAACCAAGTAACAAACCAAGTTACACCATCAATAAGATCCTTTATGGATGCTGAGAAACACAGCCTAAATTGGTTTGCTGGTTTAAGATGACCTTTACAGGTTCAATTTTAAGCTAGTTTAAGATGCCTTAAAGTTAAATCTCATAGCACAGAATCTGACCTTGTTTCTTTTCCTGTTTTCTTTCCTAACACCCTCCCCTCCCCTCACTACATTTTTAAATGAAGAAAGCCTACTGTGGTGTTTAATTAACAGCCTTAATTACTCTTGCGGTGTGATGTTCAATCCGTCAGGCTGAGTTTTAAACATAGTGCCTGACATGGCTGGCCATTGTTAAAGGTCATGACCATGATCAGTGTGAATGTGTGTTTGAGTCTTACAGTCTATCAGGATGTATAAGCTCTCACAGGTGGTGTGATAATGTATGAAGGGCAGAGCACTATTGGTCAACTGTATCTCATGCCATTCAATCACATATGCATACTTGCTCTTTTCTGCTTTCTCACTTTTCTTGCCTTTCTCTCGCCTCCTTTCTCCTGCTTTGTCTCCCTCCTTTATCTGTCTCTCATGCACACACACTCAACACAACTGCAGTGTGTGAGATGGACAGATAGCTGGTGTGAAAGGGAAGCATATGTGCTGGCTCTTTGGATGCTCAGCGTGAGTCGTCAGCAGATAGCTGTGACCTCTGCCTGAATGACCAGCATACGGATGTCTTGATATACAAATGAAACAAATTTTTGCATATAGGCTTTCTGAAACATGATTCTATGTAAGCATGATTCAGTGGGAAATTATTTTACAGTGATGACTCGTTTGAAGTATATTTTTTTTACCCTTTTAATTACCACAATTCTGAGTCAAGATCAATTTTAGGTCGCAAAGGTTTTGCATGTGGGAGGATTATATTCTCCTCTATTCTTTTAAGATTTACCATGAAGTTTGTCGCTAAAATCAGTTTTTCAACTCATTTGAACTTACGGCTTTAATTTAGAAATTTAGGTTTAGATAAAATCATTGTCTAACCTACACACAATCATTTTACATAGTTACATTTTTTTTTTAATATTATTTATTAATACACCATTTAATTTCTTTACCCATTTCCTCCCAGACACCATTGCTCTCTATAGTCTATATGATTTCACGTTCTACTTTCCATGTGGTGGCAATGTAGGTAAAATCTGACCCATCCACATACATGTCCCATATAGGTATTCTCTACAGAGAGCTGTCCATCTCCAGCTATATGAAATCACTAAAAGAGAAGAATTATACTGAGATTGAAGGTAGAAATCAGAGGATTGGGGAAGGGAGGAGAGTACCTGGCACTTTTTTTGCTCACACACAAGTACGTGGCTCTCTGTATCTGCTCACAAGCAGTGGAATGTTGCATTTGCTTAACCGTAGCAACATCTCTGGAGAATCAAAGCAATTCAGGTCTTCACTTTATAGCAGATAACAAGTCATGGCAGGTAGATGGGGATTTTATATACACAGATTCATTTCATAATCGTTATTAATATATATACTTTTATTTGCATTTGAGATTGCACATTTGCTCTGAATAAATTCGCTGTGTGTGTTTGATGAATTATATTTTCATATTTTCATATCAAATAGACTAGCTATATAATAGACATACAGCACAGGGCACAACCAGGATATTTTTGCATCTGTATTTTTTGTATATAAAGCAATAAAAAACGTTAAACGTTTTTATTTTTTTATTTATTTTGTAATTCAACAGTTTAACTCCAAATCTGTCTTAGAAAAAAAAAAAAAACTTACTGTAAAAAGTAATACGCTATATCTACTCCATAAAATTTTGGCAACAGATTACAAGCAAAATTATTAATTAAGTTCAACAAATAGAATTGAGTTAGAATTAATCAAATAAATTCCTTAGATGTCAACGATTTAAAATGTGTTTAAAGATGAATTAAGAACTCTTTATTTTTTATTGCCAACATTGAAGATACCTGATGATAACAAGCAGAAACACTGAAGCAAAGAGAAACACAAGAATTAACAGAGGTTATTATCATTATTATGGTGATCGGTGTTTCATTTAGTTGGGCAGTTTGACTCTGCTTTTTATGTCAGTTTGTGGGTTTTTGTAATGGTGTTTGCTAATTTTACACATTTTAAATCGTTGACTTTTAAGGAATTAATTTGAGTAATTCTAACTCAATTTTTATTGCTTGTAATCTGTTGCTACAATTTTATTGAGTAGATAGAGCGTATACATTTTTTTACAGTGCATTGAGATAATCTTAATCTGTGATTTTCTAGAGGAAAAACGTACTGACGAGGTATACGCAATATTCCCCTCACATTATTCGTCGATCTTTCTTTCTTTAGTATTTTGACATATTTACCCAAAACCCCTGAAAAAGTTTCTGTTTCTCATTTGCCTTACTGCTGTAATTATTATGTAAAAATATAAACTTTAGATTACTCTAGTTCTAGTCTAGAGTCTTTAACTCTTTAGAACATACTAATATTTGCAGACATGATTTGTTCTCTCTCTGTGAACCATATTTTTATAATTGTTTTTCCCCAGTGTGTGAGTTCATTATATGTAATGGATGATTATATCTATAACTACCTCCAGATCATTAGCATTTACTGCCTCTCTGTTCTATTTCTGGTCAGTCATTACGGTCAATTTCTACCCATGAGACAAATATGGCTTCTTTTTTTTAAATAGTCTGCCTTGACCATTCTGCTTATTGATGTGTTCTGGAGAAGTTCTGGAAAGGATCTTTCTGCAGTACATCTTGCTATATGATGTATACTATCAAGTTTGAACATGATTGACTAAATTTATACTGATGATTTAAAAAACATTTTTATCTAAAGGGTTATGAAAATACTTTATATTAGTTTTGAGTGCATTATGAATAAATATCATTATTTATTATAAATCCTTATTGTACACATTTAAACTGTCCACTATGCATTTCTTTACTTTTTTTTTTTTGGATCAGAGAGTGAAGTAGAAGCTGCCAACAAATGCCCAGGTGGCACCTCATGAATTTAATTGAGAGAATGCCAAATGTACAGAGCTGGATTTCTATTTGTGTGATAGATTTGATGGCTTTATTACACATGAGTAGATTTGTCCAGACTTTTGACTGGTAGTAAATGTATGTGATAATGAGGATATTTTTAGTTCATTAATAGTTAATTTTGTTTAACATAAATGAAAATTAAAACAGCAAAACTGAGCAATCAATCAAAAAAAAAAAAAAAAAAAAAAATATATATATATATTTGGCTATAGGGTCTCTTAAAGGTATAGTTTGCATAAAAATTTAAATTCTGTCAACATTTACCCATCCTTATGATAAACACGAGTTTCTTTTCAAGTTTTTCTCCTGGTATTTCACAGAAAAAGGAAAAAAACATATGTTTTGATCGACATGAGTGACTAAATGATTACATTTTTAGAATTACTGTTCCAACAAATGCTGCAGGACTGGAAATGATTTAGTCATGCTTTAATGCGATTCCATCTTTTTTTGAGCCAGAAATCTAGGTGAAATAAAAGAAGAAAATTTTCATTATCAACACAGATCAACCCCTTTCACCAAGGACAGTCTGTGAATAATGTGTGCAGTGCTGAGTGGCGTCTGAGGGTCTTCCATTTTGCTTTCAACACAGTCGTTCCTTTCTAGAAATTACAAACAATCTCTGCATTTTCTTTAACTCATACAAGCCAGCACTCAGAACAACACATGTGCGCACAGGCATGCTCGCTCGCACACATGATGGCATGTCCATAGTGTTAAGAATCAAGGATTGTCCCACTTTACTGTTCATTTTCAGAATGAAATATAAACCACTTCTGCTGTAGCAAGGTCTTCAATTCTAGCACTCTTTCAACACATCTGATGCAACTTAAAGATGCATAACATAAGCTGGATGTCTTTGAAGATTTTTTCTCAAGTTTCTTAATATGTGTGTTATAGACAGTTTGGCGAAAAAAAAAAATATTAAAGGTTCTGTCTGTCACTCCCTTGCAGGGTAGAAATAATAGGATCTTTTTTAGAGTAACAGCTAAAAGGTTTTTGTTATATACAGCAATAATTAAGGCCCATTTACACCAAGGACGATAATGATAATGATGATAAAGATATAGGGCCTTATCATACACCCGGCACAATACGACGCCAAGTGTTTTTTGCTAGTTTCAGCCCAATGCAGTTATCGTTTTCACGTCCAGTGCCCACGTTGTTTAAATGGCAAATGCACTCACTCCCATCTGTTCGTCAATGGACGTGCTGGTCTGAAAATGAGGTGTGTTCAGGCCAACCCGATCTCACAGCAATTCGTACAAATTTTTGTTACAATAACGAAGCAGAGGAACGATATTGTTGGAATCATTTTCAGAATTATTTTTTCCAGCTGATGAACAATATAAACATTGACAGCCAATCAGAATCCATCCTGCTTTAAAGACCTTGAGCATTTAAAGCATCAGACAACATAACTGCAGTGCATGCTTATAATAAACAACAATATCATTCGCTAGTTTGGATGCTAATATAGTTATCGTTCTTGTTGTAAGCGGGCCTTTAATTTTAAGGAGAAAATCCCACAACACTGTATTTACACCACCCTGATTCTGTTCAGGTTTGGAATTTTTAAGAACAACTCTTGACCTTCAGAAGTGGCTTAATTTAAACTCAGCCCAAGTCCAGCCAATCTTATTATGATTTAGCAGGTTTAGGTTCAGTGCTGGCCAATCTCTTAGCAAAGATGATTGAACGCTGTTCTTATAAATCATTAAAAATTCATCATTTCCTAGGTTCCACCATGTCACTTTGTGGTCTGTGGAGCCTGACGTGATGGATGAACTCAACATGTTCATCATGCATTCAGAGCTGTATCTGTGTTACACAGCTTCTTGGCTAAAACATGTTTTCCATTATATTTGAAATGTTGTCTCGGATAAGTCAGTGGTTGGCTTTTTAAACATGTACTTTGAAGATTGTAACGTGGCTTTGAAACAGGCTTCAAAGAAACAAATGCTCAAGTTCAGTCAGATAAGTACAGTCAGCTTTACCTTGTTATGATCTCTGTTCTGAATTTCCTACTGCAGATGGCACAGATTATCTCTTCGCCTTGTGTGCTTAGATAGGTTCATAGTTTATTTCACCCAGAGTTCGGTGCTTGGGTAAAGAACAGTGGAGAGAGCAATTTTTTTTATTTATCATCTTTTGCTCAGCCTTTTGTTTTGTTCTCTTTGAAATCAAACTGTTTAAGGCTACGTTTACACGACAACGATATGATTAAAATGGAGAAGTTTAAAAAAAAATTTTTTTTTTGTAAACAACAAAAACGTGTGACGATGACGTAATGCACATGTGCATTACATGTTCAGTCTATAGTTTCATCGCCTTCTAATGGCCTGCCAGCAGAATACAGCAATTTTAGTCATTTTCACAGATTCATATGAATGTGGATCGTTTTGACAATGGTGTCCGTCTGTACACAGAAAGGAAAAACTTCTCAGTTTTAACCATATCGTTGTCGTGTAAATGTACCCTAAGATTGTGCTGGGGGGCTGTTTCTCTGGGCAGATGCACGGTACCATATTAGTTATGGTTGAATATTTTATTAGATATTGGATGTTTTAATTGCTCATGCTTATTTCTCTGATTTTTTACAGTTAAATTACCCTTGGCGTCAACTAACGCTCAAAGTTGGTCTTTAAAACACTAATTAATATAAGTGTTAAATGTTTTTCATACAATAGAACCAATGCGGCATCCGCGTTCAAAACAACTATACATGTAATATTTTAATATCACATTTTAAAATTGGTGCATCCTGTCAAGCTCTACAACAACATCATGAAGGTTGTCCATATGAAGCTATATTCCAAATCTTCTGAAGTCATACGATAGCTTTGTGGGAGGAACAAATCAAATATAAGTCATCAATGAGTTCTTCAACTTTATTCCATAACTTCTTCACCACACAGCTACCCTCAAACAACTAAAGTCATTCTGTGATTGAAATGATGAAGGCTTATCTGCTAGAGCTATTTTAAGAGTGCTAACTGTTTAGCCTCAGATTCCGAGCTCTGCAAAGTAATTCAGTCAGAGGTTTACATGATTAGTGAAGGTTTAAGAAGGCAACAGAGGAAAATCACATGAACACTGCGAGGCTTAGGATCTTTTGCAGCTTATCTGGTTTAACACCGGAGACGCAGACTACATTTTAAAACACTGCAGCACTCGAATCCCTTGAATACTTGTGGATCTTCATTCATTATTTGGTTGGATTCAATGGAGCTGTGGAAACACTGATTGAGCAGTCAATGAGAGTCAACAAGCATCTGCTTTGCACAGCAAGGTTTCACATTTGAGGACGTTTCCATAAACAGATCAAAGCGGAGTTCATACGTTGTATCTGACACATTCATTCTAACTATAAAAGAAAATTCTTCTTTTTAAGCAACATAATCCAAACTCTGTATTGATGTACTGAGCACAATCATTCTGTTTGTATAATCAAATGAGCTTTTCCTTTAGATAATTGCAAGGTTTTTCTTTAGATCACTCATTAAATTGCAACCACTCAATGAGCAAAATTAAAGAGTTAAATCAGCCCTTAGTTTGCACTGATATCGATTATTCCCAGATACATTGAGTAGCACAAATGAACAAGTATGTTTAGACTCGTCTGTTTATTGATAGTCACAGATCTCTGCATGTCACTCTGACAATATTTGACCCGTGATCATAAAGCTTCTCAAATCCATAATTCAAATGCAGCGCACGTTGCCTGGAGTCTGTGCTGTTTGGCCCGAAGCCCAGGTTTCAAACTCAAGCCACACACTTCAGCTGGTCTTCAATATTTAATCCACAAAAGCAAACAGCCGTCCTGCCTCAACAAAACACCTTCACACTTATCATTCTTGGCCTCCGTTAATGGTTGGGTTCATAAAGATCTGATTAATCGAATCTACAGGACATTCACACCAAGAGTGAAAAGATCAAAGGGGCATCAAAATATATTTGCAGGGCTGAGCTTTTATTTGATTGGAGAGACTATAGGGATGTGATAACACTGCAGTAAGAGTGTAAGTGCTGTTTTCTTAAGCAAGAGTTCTATATCAGTTCAGTCGGTTATCTACAAGATGCTTTTCATCCCAAAGTGACCTACGGTGCAGTAATTACAGCGACAGTCCTCTGGAAATTCGCAGCCTGCATTACCAGGCATAAAACTAAAGTACTGTAAAAGAGTAGAGAAACAGATAAAATTACTGATTATATTCTATCATGCATTTATTGGCTTTTCTCTGAAGCTCTATTTGAATAACTTTATGTGACCATATAAAATAAAAGCGTCTTACTACGGAAAGAAAGTTTACCCTGGACTAGAGCACTTAAGAAACTCAATAGGACTGCATAGTGCTCTACAAATTAAGGTCATCGTTCGTGCGCTGATATTGAACTAGTCCTTGTTTGAATCGTAATCCTTCAGTGAAGACAACTAGAACTGAAAAATCAATTTGACTGGCTCCATACACAAATGTAGAGATGCACTGAGCGGTTTGACAGTGTAGTCTCTGTGCTTCTGTGTCAATTACAATACCAGACCACAAGTTGATTGCTGCTGTCTGTTTTTGATTTGTGCTTTTCCCCATATTCATTACCTTACAGGGATCAACAATAACGCTTTTTTTCTGCTGGAAGTTTAGATTAGTACTTGTCTGCCAGTGTTTTCAATAATAATTTAAAAAAAAAACAAAAAAAAAAAACCTTTGCTTAGCAACAAATTATATGCATATTGTTTAAAACAATCATGTTTTACGGATAGAAAATTCTGTCATCTTTTACCCACCCCTACATTTACCTAAAAGAAGATATTTTGAAAATATCTGTCATGTAGGTTTGGAAAGACGAGGGTGAGTAAATATTGACAATTTTAATTTATTTTTAAATCAAATATTATAAATACTTTTCTACAAACAATTAAAATCTAGTTGTAGCATCACCACAGCACTGAACCAATAAGTTGTAATTCCATCATCTGGCCTGAATTTTCTCACACTGTCCTAGATTACCTTGTTACTTGGTGTGTCTTTTTATCTTTACCTTTTTCACCTTTCACCTTTGATTATTCAGGTAGGGTAAGGATAGTCAATCTAGTCTAAACCATAAAGTACTCATCCACCCAACTAGGGGGCCTCAGTGATCCTCCAGGGGGGCCGCTAGATAATTTAAAATTAATTTAAATACATTATTACACTGCCTGGTCAAAAGAAAAAGAAAAAAAAAAGCTGTTGTTTGGATTTTAATAAGCAAATATTTAAGAATCTATGAATGGACCATTATTACAGTGATTATCATGTTTCTAGCATGTTATATGTTTGTCAATGGTTCTTTTAACCCTAATTGGTGGAGTGTGTAGCTTTTCATTTCTTAAACAACCATGTAGGAAGACACATCATGGCCATATTCCAGGATGACAATGTCAAGAATCACCAGGGTCATCCTGGAATATGGCCATGATACATCTTAATACATGGTTGTTTAAGAAATGAAAAGCTACACACTCCATCTTTAAGGGTTAAAAGAACTGTTGCCAAACATATATAACATGCAAGAAACATAATAATCACTGTAATAATGATCCATTCATAGACTCTTAAGTATTTGCCTATTCAAATCCAAACAGTGACTTTTTTTTTTTGGCCGGGCAGTGTATAATTAATTAATTTTATTATCAATACGTAATATGTAAAACCTATCAATTAAATTAATTAAAAGAAATAAATTAAAACAAAGCACCACCTCTCTCGTACATATTCTGCAATTGTTTTGGAGCAGCCGAAGCCATTTCTCATCGCTCTGTGTGAAATACAGACTGAAAAGAGGCTTAAAACACCCAGGTGTACATAGGATACACAAACTAGGCTACATCTCTCAGTTAGATAATGAAAACCAGTGTTGCTAAAAATCTGTGCATTTGACGATTGTGATTAAGGTAAAGACAATTACAGTGACATAGTCCATTATTATTGATGTGCCAATAACATACTGTACACAATGTGTACAGTATGTGCATTCTCGACTCACTGATCGCTATAGCATCATATTTCTGCATAAATGCAGTTCAATATATTCACGTAGTTATCGAAATTAATGTGCTACTGTGAGTGTTTTATAATGGATGCTCACAGAAGAAGTGTGTTTTGGAGGAGTTTGTGAGGATCAGTGGTGTTTATGTACATATGGGCATCAGATGCTCCAAACATAGACATGATTACTTGTTCTAACAGAGGAACTGTTCACTGATGACATCGACTTGCCATCAGATCGCTGAGTTTCCACGCATTCAGAATGTTTTTAATTTTTAATTTGTATTTTGGTGTGTTTAATAGTTCTGAATGGATTCGTATAGTAGCTATATGTAGTCCTTTGGCATCTCATTGAGGTCGTGTTTGCTATGGCAGGTTGACTTGTGCTTTCATAAGTTATAACTGAGCTGAGTAAGTGATTTTCCCCCAGTTTCACAGACAAGTCTTAAGCTAGTCCTAGACTAAAATGCATGTTTAAGCTGTTTTAACTGAAAGCAACTTGCACTGACATATCTTAAAATATGTCAATGCCGTTGTTTTGTCTCAAGATGCACACCAGTAATGTTTTTTTCTAGTGTACATTCATAAATGCTACTTAAATATCCTAACTGAACAAAGGCCTAATCCTGGCTTAGGCTAAGTCCTGTCTGTGAAACTGGGCCTTTAATTTGTAAAGAATGTCTACAAAGTATGTTTGCAAAAAAAGAACACTGAAGGTTTAAATCTATCTTGAATTTCTTTTGTTTAAAAAATAATAACATGGAGTTGAAAAGTAGGAGGGGGGCCTTGGGGTAAAAAAGATTGGGAACCATTGATGTAGAAGATTTCCTTGTGGTCGTTCTCAGTTTTTAGTTATAAGTAAAGTCTCACAGGAGGCAATTGTAACAATAAAAACATTTATTTTATTGGTTACAATACAAAACACTTAAGGCAAATAAAAATAAAATAAAAATTTAAATCAGCTAAGCTAAGAGCTCTATAATCAGGCTCTAAACAGCAATATTGGAGATGCTGTTAAGTGCCCCTCGATAGGGTGTCAGGAGTGCTTTACTCAGTCTTTTATACTTCTTTTTGGGGATTTCCAATTCCTTTTAATTCATCAACATATGTCATGTATGATCCAATCTTCCTGTTGTAGGAGTAGCCTATCAGTCTCTATAAATCATGTTTAATAGGCGGGATGTCCTTCTGCTGTCGTCTATGCTGTTGTCCAGCTCCTCATTTTAGTCTTCGTCACTCTTATCACCACTTGTGGTTTTAACAACTTCTCTTCACCCCCGTGCACTCTCTCGTTAACCGTTGTGCTTGGTTAAAAACATTTAAGTTCAGGAAAATACCATCCTGTAAAACAGGATGAAATGAGCAAAAGTTGTTAAAGTTAAGCATTAACAACTTTTGCTCATTTTATCCTGTTTTACAGGATGGTACTTTCCAAGCACATATTATTCATACATCTTTATATTGAAGTATATATGGCAATAACTTAAAAGCAAGCAAAATAATTCTTTGAAACAGGTAAATAGCAATATCAATATCAATATTCAAAACAACCTTAAAGCCCCGATATACTTTAAGCGAAACCAAAGAACAAACTGGTGTAACATCATATCGAACAAAATCAGGCCGAAATTAAGTTCATTTGGAGTTTGTTTGGAAATTTGAAACAGCTACCATTGGTCCATGGTGATTACATAATAGATAGGTGTGCTCTGAGGCTCCGCCTTCTTTGGTGTGGAAATCTACTTCACTTCTTGTTCAGTCCGTTGAGGCCAGAAGCGAGTAAAAACATTAGCACACTGGATTTATAGTAGAAATTAAGTTGAAAGTGACACTGACACAGTTTTTGTTTAATAATGTAAAGCTGCTTGCTTTAAATCAATCTATTTTATAAAGTGCTATTGATAAATATAAAAATGCATCGCTATGATCAGATGTTTACTTGACTGTTGTTTTCTCACCACTGTCAGTGTGGACGGTCTCGAGATGCGTCACGAGCATGCCATGCGACAAAAGAACCCATTATAATCAGTGATGCTGTCTACACTGGATGTGGCATGACATGACAAATCCCTGATTTCAATAAACTGATGCCTTGTTCTATTTGTGATGTTCTATTTTTACTTCTCACAGGAAGGACAAATGGATTTGCAACGGTCACTTTGTCGCGTCCAGTGTAGAGAGCTTCTATTGTGGCGCAATGCGACGCATCAACAGCCGCGTGCGGTGTAGACACGGCCTAACAGTATACCACTGCTCAGGTCCTTTCTGTGTGGAGTCTGCATGTTCTTATTTATAGCATGTAATTATCCCTTTCAGCGTGGGTGCTCAGGTTTCCCCCACACAGTCTAAAGACATGCAGGTTAGGTGGATTGGACATGCCAAATTGGCTGTAGCTGTGAATGTGTGTAAGTCCCAAGCCATGTAATGGGGAAGGTTGGGGAAAGACCTGGCAACCTACCCTAGAAAAAACATTGGCAAGAAAATTCATGGAAGAAAATTTAAAAAGAAAGAAATTGTATGGCGATATGATGGCCATAGAATCACCAAGAATCGGATATGACTGAAATGGTTAATGAAAGAGAGAGATTTACTCTTAAGTGAAAAAGATAAACAAAAAATAAATGTTATATCGGTATATCAAGGCCTTTACTGCCCTTGTAACTCTAAGGATAATAGTAACTCACAGGAAGCTCTGGCAGTTTAATTCAAGTCTCCAGTTGTACTTATTTCTACATCAGTGGGCTTTTACGCACATCAACATCCTGAATAATACCACTTGTCCACTCATCACTGTTCAAAACTTCAAGAAGTTCAGAGCCAAAACTGAACACAACAGCAAGGGCAAGAGTGGGAGGAGATGAAGATGAAAGGCAGAAATGGTGGAGGTCAAATGGTATCAAAGAGACATGTAAAGCCTGCCAGCATATTTCGCACCAAGTTTTTTTTTTTTTTTTTTTCAGTGTTTTTTTGGTGCAAATGTAACACTTATCAGACCTGACAGGAGAGGAGAAAGGTCAGAGAAGCTCTCAGTTGGGCTCTGGGAAGATTTGTATTACAATTTTTGACCTACTTGTTTGAGATAGACATTTACATTTCAAATTTACAATTATGTCCTGGGCAAAGGCTTTCATACAAAAGAAACTATTAAAATAGATTCTCTCTTACACACACACACACACACACACACACACACACACACACAGACACAGACACGAAGAAGAAAGAAAAGCATATGTCCTTGCAGAAGTGTGAAGATCTGACCTGATTATAACTTCTTGTAAGAAATGAAAAAGTATAGCACAGAAATACCTACTGACTAGTCTAGGACATAAAATCACCTTGGGGATACAGGACAAAGTCACCTTGGGCAGCAATTTACCCATGTGCCACATTCAGACCTCACACTTGCTTTTGCATTAAATGTCTATGAACAGCTGTGTGGCCAAACTTTGAACGTTTATACATAAACATATAGCATATACACTTCAAAAGGATGGAGCTGGTAAAAAAATATTTTTTGAAAGAACTGTAGGCCTATTCAATTTCAAATGCTGTTCTCTTGAACTTTCCATTTATCAAACAATCCTGAACAAGTATCATAGACTCCACAAAAATATTAAGCAGCAGACTGTTTTCAAATTTGATATAATAACAATATAAATATTAATAAATGTTTCTTGAGCAGCAAATCAGTATATTAGAATGATTTCTGAAGGATCATGTGACACTGAAGACTGGAGTAATGATGCTGAAAATTCAGCTTTGCATCACAGGAATTCATTTCATTTTAAAATAGAAAACGATTCATTTTAATTTTAATTGTAATAATGGTCAACAATATTACAGTATTTTTGATCAAATAAATGCAGCCTTGGTGAGCATAAGAGACTTCTTTCTCAGTTCATATGTAATGAAATCATGAAGGTTTGGTGAAGCAGAATTTTGCTGAGATATTACCCTTTAACAGTTTTTGCACTACTTGCCAACCCAACTCACCTCATTAAACCGACAATGGCAGTCGCTCTGCCCCCAGGCCACAGTAATGCCCACTATAGTTAAAAAAGAACACACTGAGTTTTTGAAGTTTAGAAAGTGTCTAAATGTATTAACTCAGTAAGGTACATCCCAAATCTCATCAGATCACATCTGCCTCAACAGAGGGGTGCAGAAAAAGTCCCCAAATTCTAAAGCTTTAGAGCAACTTCGAATGTGCCTTTCAGAAGTACATCATAACCTCCTACGGTTCCCAGTAGTTCTGTTATCACATGCCCACAAAAGGTGCTCCTTAATAGAAGTGTGAACTTATGGTACTTACCTGATGAGTCATTCAGAGTGGTGAAAGAGGAACAATGTTTTTTGTTAACTCCAGCGTTCCTCCTACACATGTAAGAAGACAGAAAACATTTGTAGTATATGCATTAGTCACATTGCGTTGGGTCTTTTTAAGTCATTCAAATTGGAGTCAGATTTGTTGTAAAGGATCAGAAAATGTAGTTTTTCAACAAAAATGTAGAATTGTATCACTTCAAAGTGTTAATGGAGTCTAATTTTTAATTATTTTAATATACTGTTACTGATTAAAGAAAATGTAAAGGTTAAAATTAACATATCGTTTAAATATAAATATATGGTTTTCTGCTTCACATAAATTGTTGCTTGTAAAAAATTATTTTGTAAAATAATACATTTCCAACTTGTCACATTTTGTTAAACATTTTTCTGGAGATTGGTGGATCGATTGGCTCTTTTTTCGAGAGGCAATCTGTGCCGTGTTGGATTACTATCTGAAGCTGTAATTGAAAAGGGTGGAAAAGGGCCTTTACTTCTAAACCTTCAAAACATAAGGTTGTTAGAAGTAATATGTCACATTGTCTAAATGGTCTCCAGTCCATCAGCCTGTCACAACAAAAAAGTTATTGGAAGACTTATTACAGATGGAGCTGAAAGCGAAACTTATACTCCAGCCAAACTCAGGACATGAAAACTTTAAGTGAGAGATTGTTATGCATCAGTGGAGTTTGATTTAGGGTTATAGTTATTTGTTATTACACAAATCACAAGTACTGACCAGAATTACAAGGATATGCCACAGCCACAAACACTCTACTGATGCACATCTCAAAAACACACAAGACTGACATCATTCAATAACATCCAGATCTGCTCTGTTACCATGGCTGCAGTCTGTTTCATTTTATAACCACAGGCAGACAATTTGAGTGGCAAAAAATAAATTAAAATATACCCTCAACCTTGATCATTTTACACTAACAGAACAAACAATTCTCTTATTCCATTAACTAGCGCTGTGTTATTAACTAACTGTATTTGTTCTGAGCTTTTTATTAGCATCACATGGTTTAGACTTTAATACTTAAATTGGTTAGACTTTATTTTGATAGTCTTCTTTAGACATTCTAGACTGTTAGTAGACTGTTAGGTTAGGGTTAGGTGTTAGGGTTCAGGTTAGTAGAATAAGTTGACATGTAGTTGCAAAGTTACTTATAGTCAGTAAAAAATCTGTTAGGGGAGCATCAAAATAAAGTGTTAGCAGATATTAAAGGGATAGTTCACCCAAAAATGAAAATTATCCCATGATTTACTCACCCTCAAGCCATTCTAGGTGTATATGACTATCATAATTGGAGATATATTTAAAAATATCCTTGCTCCTTCAAGCTTTAAAATTTAAACAAACAAAAAGAAATGCATCTATCCATAATCAAAGTAATCCATACGGCTCCAGAGGGTTAATAAAGGCCCTTTAAAGCAAAGCGATGCGTTTTTGTAAGAAAAATGTCCATATTTAAAACTTATAAATAAATAAATTCAAATAAACTAGCTTCCGGTGGATGACCGTACACATACTGTGCAAGTCAGTTTGCGCCGAATGAGTAAATCAAAATCCGCTTCAAAATGTGGCCCCCCATTCAGAACCATTATAAAGCTCGGAAGAGCAAGGATATTTTTTAATATGTCTCCAATTGTGTTCATCTGAAAGAAGATATACATATATATGCCTAGGATAGCTTGAGGGTGAGTAAATCATGGGATAATTTTCATTTTTGGGTGAACTATCCCTTTAAGCAGACAGTCTACTAATACTCTAATGAGAGTTAGTTGAAATATAGTTGCAAAGTTACATATAGTTAATAGAATGCCTAAAGTGGACCATCAAAATAAAGTGTTTACCTTAACTGTTATTTGACTTGTCACTGTGTTTGCATTTGTAGTTCTTGAACTGTATGTGCTGTCATTATTTTTGCAATTTAAAAACAGTTCGCCCAAAAATGAAAATTCTGTCACCATTTACTTACCCTCATGTTTTTCCAAAGCTGCAGAACAACAACAACAAAAAATATATTTTGGACAATGTTTCAATTGTATTTGTTCATGCAGTGAAAGTCAGTGTGGTCCACAACAGCACTAGACCCCATTGATTTCCATTGTAATTTATGAAAAAAAATAAAATAAAGATATATGGTTTTATTTCTGTTATTGAACATACTGTAAGTTTGTCCAAGGTAGACTTCAAGGGCATTCATTCACATGCACTTCCTCTCTTTGCCATCAAGTTCACGTAAAATTCCAAACAGAAAACTGACAAGTACAAGCTGACAATTACAAAATACAAAGCCATTTTAAACTGTGGTGTGCGTTTGATTTTGTGTGAGCATTCGGTCAATACTGGCAATAGTTGGCAACACATTCTGTGTTGTCTGAGTATTTGTTAAATTAACCTGACAGTCTCAAAGTCGCCTTTCTTCCTGATATATTGACCTGAGTTTTTAATTTAGTTATTCTGACTTTCACCAATTACACAGAACCAAACAAAAGTAGAGAAAACATTGGGCCAACATTTGGAGCATGGCAATACCCTCGGGTTGGCCTCATTAGCGTGCAGCCCATTGGATCTGCTGGTGTGGAGATAATCCGCTGTTGTTTCCTGCCGTCTCACATGAAGTATATGCTAATGATGACACTGTTTTACAGAGATACAAGCCACAACTACAGCACTACATTCTTTAGTTTGCAGATTTTAAATCCCCTTTAACATCTGAAACACACATTTAATATTCTTTGCACAATTCTCACAATATGTTGACCATGTTTCAGATTGTCAAACACTATACTATAATATCGTTTCAAAAGCTTGGGGTGAGTAAGATTTCTATTTTATTTTATTTTAAGAAATTAATACTTTTGTTTCAGCAAGGATGCATTAAATTGATCAAAAGTGACAGTAAAGGCATTTACAAAATGACAAAAGATTTCCCAAACTTTTGAACAGTAGTGTATATACATTTGAAACTGTCAAGTGAGGTTGTACTGAACCCAGAATTCATGCATATGCTATGTGTTGTCGCTGAGATGCTGTGCGTTTATCCTGGCTACTAGGTACACCAACAACTTTTACCAGAAAAAGTGTCGGGTCCGTTTGGAATGTGTGACCTTTATGCTTTCAATTACAAGAACGGACATGGCATGTTTTATACATGAAGGGCAGTGGACATGTTTTCTTTGTAGAATTTCAGTTTCAATTCTGAAAGCTTGGCTCTAAACAGCATCACATATATATATAATTGTGGTGCAATTTATATTCTGGTTTTTTTTACCAAGTTTGACATGTACAGAGGCATGACATGTTTTGAAATGATTTGCAATAGGGTTTTCTATAAATATTCAGATATGTATATCTGTACACGCGTGTATCTAACTGTAAAGGGAAAGGAAATGTGAGCATGCACTGCAGCACACCGGGGACTGCTAATGTTTAAGTGAAGATGTTGGCAGGTGATGTGACTGATGTGTGTGACCTGACGGCAGGAGAGTGAGCTCCGCGGTTTGGATTATTTTCCCCACCAGGCCAAAACCAGAATGCTTGCAGGTGTCACGACACATTGTTAGTCAGACACAGGAGCTCTGGAAGCTCTATGGTGACAGGTTTCCCCTCGAGGCACAGTCCTCTAGATACTCATCAATCAAAGCTTGAACCTGAAAAGTAGAGCCCAGGGTAAAGAAATATGTTAATGGAGGAAAAAACTTAATGAAAATTTACAAGTTTTTAATGAAGACATCAGAAAAATAATTAATTCAATTTGCATCTTAAGCAGGAAGAGCAGGAATCTTGATTTGAGCATGCACAATTGATTTTATTATGTGGGTTTGGCTTTGCAAGAATAAAAAATCTGAATATAACATTTTAATACTTTCAAACACTTTAGGTTTGTTCATGTAATCCTGCAAAATAGAGTGTAGGAAGATTAAGAGCTCAGAAATTGAAATAGCTGTTTCCAGCTTCTAGCTAACGACTCTGCACTAATTTAAATAAATACATTTAAATAAATAACTAAATAAAAAAAATACCCACAACTGAGGTGCCCTTAAGCAAGGCACCTAACCCCCAATCACTCCCGGGGCGCCACAGCAAAAAAAAAAACGGCTACCCACTGCTCTGGGTGTGTGTTCACAGTGTGTGTGTGCACTTGGATGGGTGAAATGCAAAATTCCAAGTATGGGTCACTATACTTGACCACACATCACTTTCACTTTAGAAAAAAGTAAAGTAAAAAAAAACTTACCAAATAATTCTGTATGAAGTTTTACCTTCTAATGTAAGCAGTGAGAACCTAATTTGCATTATTAAAATGAATCTTCTCAGTATATTTCCACAGGTGCATCTTAAAGTTCAACTATTGCATATAGAGACTAAAATAAAGTGTTTTCTAAAGTTCTCTCTTTTTTCTCTCTCTCTCTCTATTCCAGATCTTCACCTGGATTGAATCCTTTCTTCTGGACTAGCACCTTCACATGGCCAATATTCAAAATGAGTTTTACAGCGTTTTACAAAACTTTTTACAGCTTTTGGTGTTCTGGGAAACCCCAAAATCATCTCTCTCTAAATCATTTGCAGCCATCACTGGATATACAGGGAATTAACTGTTATTTCAGTCCATTTGTTTGAAACAACAGCACTTTTGCAGACCAACAGGAGAATAAATTAAAAAGTCTTCCAGCAGTTCATGAGCCAAAAGTCTAGGATCTCCAGTTCTTATGGCAGAATAAGGGACAATAAAGAAAATAATGAGCAGTGATTTAAGGACTCAAGGAATTGTTTTTATAACTCAAAGTCAAGCAGAAAGGGTAATACTGGTTTCTTGTTTGTTCTGTGGCAACATATTCCACGAAAAGCATTAGAATCAGTCACAGTATCTTCAACCATGAATTACTACTCACATTTATTAGCCATGACCTTCACAAAGGCAAAGCATCACCAATATCTCAAACTAACAAACTAAATTACACTTTCACCAGAAGACATTTTCATGGAATAATTGATCATTTATGGTAAGAATCATGCATAGATGATATGAAGCGCTGGTGAACCATGCAACATGGATCTGTTCAACAGCTCAGATGAGTTCTTCCTCATCAATGCTACAGTCAGTCCCACAACCCTGGAGTCTTGGGACAACGCTATGCCCTTCAGCCTACAGATCTCCATCTCTGCCATGCTAGCAGTCGTCACTTTGGCCACTGCTCTGTCCAACGCTTTTGTGATTGCAACCATTTTCCTCACACGCAAGCTTCACACCCCTGCCAACTTCCTGATCGGCTCTCTCGCAGTGACTGACCTCCTGGTGTCCATTTTAGTCATGCCGATCAGCATTGTGTACACGGTCAGTAAGACTTGGACTTTGGGTCAGATCGTGTGCGATATCTGGCTATCATCTGATATAACGTTCTGCACAGCTTCTATCTTGCACCTGTGTGTTATCGCATTGGATCGATACTGGGCCATTACCGACGCCCTGGAATACTCAAAACGCCGCACTATGCGGCGAGCGGCGGTGATGATCGGCGTAGTGTGGGTGATCTCTGTCTCGATCTCTATGCCTCCTCTATTCTGGCGGCAGGCTAAGGCACACGAGGAGTTCACGGAGTGCATGGTCAACACCGACCAGATATCCTACACGCTTTATTCCACATTTGGCGCCTTTTACGTGCCCACGGTCCTCTTGATGATTCTCTATGGGCGTATCTACGTGGCGGCTCGCTCCAGGATCTTTAAAACACCGGCGACCAGTGGAAAACGGTTCACCGCTGCTCAGCTCATCCAGAACTCAGCGGGCTCTTCACTCTGCTCGCTGAATTCCACCTCTAATCAGGAGGGACATCTTCATCCTGGAGGAGGAGGAGGTGGAGGTGGGGGAGGAGGGTCTCCTCTTTTCACGAACAGTGTGAAAGTGAAGCTGGCCGATAGCGTACTGGAAAGAAAGCGTCTTTGTGCTGCTCGGGAGAAGAAGGCCACCAAAACTCTTGGGATTATCCTGGGTGCGTTTATAGTATGCTGGCTCCCGTTCTTCGTGTTTACGCTGGTGATGGGGGTCTGTAAAGACTGTTGGTTTCATCCTGTGCTCTTTGATGTGTTCACCTGGCTGGGGTACCTCAACTCGCTCATCAATCCAGTCATCTACACTGCCTTCAATGATGACTTCAAACAAGCCTTCCACAAACTTATTAAGTTTAAAAGATGCTACTGATGTTATACTCCCGTATAGCTACTTTTGACACATTCATGACTTAATTAGCAGATTTCTCCGGAAAATATCTGAATCCTGTGAACTTTCATTGTTCATATGCTGTTGAGGACCCATCGTACCTTGCCGTTTGTTTTTCAGTGAGCTCCTAAACGCGCATACAGTGTCTGGTCGATGTAGATTACTGTCCTCATAAGACAGCTTGTAAAATATCGTGCCATATTGTTGATGCTTCCTCGTAGTTTATGAATGCATGCTAAGATTACAAATCCTTCACTAGAGAGCAACATTCTACTGTCTTTGTAACCAATAGCTGTCTATAAACTGCCTTATTTACCAGAAACAGAGTGAAATTAATATGAAAGACACTTGATTTAAAAAGAATACAAATGGATGAAGGTTGCTCTTCCCATAGGAAAGCATTTATGGGCCCCCTGAGGACCGTGAGGAAGTTTATGAACATTAGCATAGACTCCCTAAATAAAAAAAAGGTCATTATATAAGATTAAAAAAAGCTTTAAATTTTGTGTTTTTGTATTTTTGTATGAAAGAAGTTTGTTTTCCTTTCCCTCCTTCAATTTAGATGTCAGAGTTTCAGGGGTTTTACGATCGTGAAGATGAAAAACAGGCTTCAGGCTGCATGGTTCATTTCAGGACATGATGCAGCAGAAGAACAGCATATAATGATCAAAAGTTCAAATTCTGGATGTACCTGATGTGTTTTGACACAACTTTTGCAGCAAAGGTGCCACTGAAGGAATTTTATTTTTTGTTTAATTTATTTATTTATTTGGTGTGAAGGTCATTATCTCGTCAAATATCCCAATAATGCAACTTGTGGAAATGGTAGCACCTCTGACTGCAGTGGTATATATGAAAAATGGCATCCAGGAAATTGGCAAACTTTGCCCCCCATCATTCTTTCTTATGATGAAGGTCAGCTGTGTTGGTTCAAAAGATTTTTTGATAAGAAAACAGCAATAAGAGACTGTAGACCTGAGTCAGACAGGAATAATGAGGCATATCCCTAGAACATGCTGCCCGGAGGCTCTCAAACAGCATTTGAGAGTGGGGGTAAAGCTGTGCTGGGCTATTTGGTTGAGATAGATTGTCTGTATATTCACAGTCTGTATGTCAACAGAAAGAGCTCACTCATCCACACAGCAAGAATGAGGTCACACCCCATAAAATAGATCTTTAGACTCATTATCATTAACTTCACAACCACCAGTAAATCCAAACAGGAATATCTGTTCGCCAGTATGTGGTTTGGTACATGAAGGCTGGTGCGATGTGTGTGATGTTCAGTTTGTGGCCGTCTTGAGATGGACTAGATTACAAGATCGAACAGATACGTTTATGTATGTAGAGGAGATACAACCTGAACAAATACACAACAGAGACTTTCCATTGACATCTATTGTATTTATGACATTTTCTGTTCCCTAAAAGGATACTTCACCCAAAATGAAAATGTTGTCATACTTTTCTTGTGTGAACAGAGACATTTCCCTCTGCATAAGAAGGAGCATCATAGAGGTTTAGAGCAATATGAGTGAGTAAATGATGACAGAATTTTAATTTTTGTGTGAACTATCAGCCTGGTCTCATTGTTAATACGTAGGTATTAATACGTAACTTTCAAAGACACAAAACGTACATTTTTGTATGTTTGGATACTAAAACGTACAGTATTGACATATTGGCAGCATTTAAATGTAGCATTATTACGTTTTTAAAGCGAAAAAACAAAATATTTTCATGTCATAAAGATATATATATAATTTTCCTAAGATCCCTAAACCCCACCCCGAACCAAAACATACCCATTTTATACAGAATATTAAAAGAATAAAACATAATGGACAGAAATGTGTAGAAAAATAACAAAATAGCATTAAAACGATATTTTGAGCTGCTAATCCTACACCTACCCATAACCATTTCTTAAAATTACGTACTGTTATAATTAAAAGAATAATAGACAAACAAGCGTAATCACAATATTTATTGCGAAAATGTCAAAATTGGCACCAAAAAAAAAGAAAAGAAAAAATGGGTACAGAGCGGAATTTAAGTTATTAATCCATGAAAATATGAATCCAGATTCTCTCCTTGCGCACTCATTTAAAATGTCAATCCACTGAAAACACTGCATGTCACAATCTGTGACGAAGCAGGTGAGAGCCAATGGGCGTTCGATATCAGTGCCGTAAACCATGTCATAAAGGTTCTGGAGGGCGCAACTTTCAAATTTAAATCATAACGAGCGCGGGCTGTGACCGTGACGGTCGCTGCTGAGAACAAAGATGAAGATCGTTGGATAAAGGGCTGGATTTGGATTTGAATCTGTTCCTTACAAACATGGATTTTGAAGATTTGGAAGACAGCAAACAAATAAAATTGATGTAATTTGTGACTTTATGTTGTGTTTTGGTAAATATTATGGTTGTACTGTCAGTCGCTGCATAGGAGAAACCGCCTTTTGTGTCTCATAGCAAACAAACTAAATATTACAAAATGGTTAAACAATTACAGAAATTTTAAGGTTTTAAAGTGTATTCTTGTTTAACATTATGTAATCCTCCGAAACGAGTTTGCAGCACAAGTCACGAACAGAAATGTTATTTTATATTAAGTAGATGAGTAAACTGTATTTAATAAATCCGACATTAATAAACATTAATGCCACGATTTTAATATTAATACATGGGAATTTATACACATTCACACATTAAATAATTTACGTTTTATTGCTGTTAATACATAAGTATTTTTATGTTTTAGTGCTATAAATACGTCAATATTGTACGTAAATGTAAATGTATGTGTGGTAGAACCACACTTTACATAAAATGCACACGTATTCTCATGAGATCACGTTGCAGCTATCCCTTCAATAAAGTTCTCAATATCATTTAGTTTAATACTTGACTAGGTTTAAAATTGTATACAATTGATAAATTCATATTTTTTTATCCTAATTCCATAATTTTAAATTTCTAAGTTTAATGCTTCAATTTATATTCAATTGAATATCAGGAATTGAATTGAACTGGCATTCTCTGTTCAGTTCTATACAATCTCTGCCACACATCTCTGTTACCCCCAGCTTTCTAACTTGTTTTTCTTCACAAATATTCATGCATTCTTGCTTCCTAATGTTCTCATGTTTGCAGTTTCACTTGATGCATTATTCATATTCAGTTTGTTGCTCACAAACAAATTGCAAATGAATTAAGTCTCATAAATGAAGACACATGCATTTTAAACCAGTATCAGTAAACAAAGCCTATCAAACAGCAACAAATGAGTTTATTGATTTGCAAAAAGATATTTACTAGCGTGAACAGATGAAAAACATGTGTAAGGCTCCTGTTTTTCTTCATTTCACGCTTTCAGCAGGTTTCTCTTTTCTCTTTCAGCTGAAGCAGGGTGTCATGAGAGAGCACTCAATAAGTAAAAGGTAACACAACGCAGGTGACACAGAGACACAATTAGCTAGATATCTCCTGATTTCAGCCTCAGGAAGTGTTTAAATCAACAGCGCCGCTGAATCAATCTAAAACAAATGGAAATGGGAAATGGGGGGAGGGGGGGGGGAAGGGGGGGGATCGGAAGGAGAGATGGCCTGCGACCTCACTTTAGAGGAAAATAAGCAAGGAGCTTCAGATAACGTTAAGTTTGCAGCGAAACAGGATGGAGAGGGTCAACATGCATTTAACCTTGCTGGGTGGTGTCTGTCTGTTCACACTTAAAAGAAACAGAGATATGGAAAAAGAAAGAGACAAGGGACAAACAAAACACACACTCCCACAGAGGAGATATACAGGGTTTAAATCAGGACAACATTGAACATTAACAAACACTCACATCCACAGAGAGCACCAAAAAACAGACAAGAGGGAAAAGGACAGCCAAGAAAACAATCTGAGTTTGCCCTTTGAGTGCACATCGATGAGACATCTCCCTCTGAGAGACATAACTACTGCCTCAGGAACTGCTGCTGGGGAGAGACACGAGCACTAAAGCTGAAGAACGACATGAACATGAATCAAGAAGAGAACCCTAATTTTCTGTTCAGAATGACTTTATTGTTAATTTTTTCCCCCTAAATCTTACTTAACTCAAACTTTTGAATGGTAGTGTATCACATGTTCAACAGCACAACCGTTTTCAACATTGATAATAATAAGAAATGTTTCTTGAGACCAAATGAGCATATTAGAATGATTTCTAAAGGATCATGTGACACTAAAGACTAGAGTAATGATGCTGAAAATTCAGCAGGAATAAATTACATTTTTAAAAATTATTAATTTCTGTATTATGACCTTCAATAGTAAAACTGTTTTTTTGATTACCTGTTTATGATTACTAGTCCTACTGTTTTCATTAGAAAACATTTTCACTATTTAATCATATAACTGATTGTGATAAGATTTGATAAAACATTACATTTTTAAATAATAATTAAATGTATTCATAATATTTTAAAATATATGTTCTATATTTTGTTTATAATTAGTTATAATTAGAAACAATCATGAAGTTGCAAACCAAACCAACCTAATTGTTAAGTTGATTTTAGATATATTAAAGGGTTAGTTCACCCAAAAATGTCATTAATCATTCACCCTCATGTCGTTCCACACCCGTAAGACCTTCATTCATCTTTGGAACACATATTAAGATATTTTTGATTAATTCCCAAGAGGTTTTTTTTCCCAGTGTTGCCAACTGCTTTCAATTGAAAGTAACTAAAACTTGTAGCTAAATGGCACTAAATGACATAATAATGGCAAATCCATTGATCTATATAAATATGAATATAGATCAGTGGGCAAAATAAGAATCTAGATAAGGTTTGTCCAAGAAGTTGCTAGATTTGTCAAGTAAAGTCACCTTTATTTATATAGCGCTTTTTACAATGCAGATTGTGTCAAAGCAGCTTTACAGTGATAACTGGTATATCATTTTGCTCTTAAAGCTCTTAAAGAAAATGGTGTCAATGCAGGCAGATGCAAAGCACTGTTGAATATCAAATGTCAAGTGTCCCCAACTAAGCAAGCCAAAGGCGACAGCGGCAAGGAACCCAAACTCCAACAGGTGACATCAGGTGGCAAATATGTGTTAAAAAGGAGAGAAAAAAAACCTTGGGAGAAACCAGGCTTAGTCGGAGGGGCCAGTTCTCCTCTGGCGAACAGTGCTTTGTTACGATTTAGGTAGCTAACATAAGTCCGATGGGATCGCAGCATTCAAGGTATTTATTCCAGTTCCATCCAGTTGAGGATCGTATTTATCACGGCGGACAGACGGTTTGTTGAGGAACTGTGCCACTGGCTGTCGTGTCGATGAGGCCTTTACAATAGATGATCTAGTTGACTCAATCTCTGCTGATACTTCAGGGCTGCGTTGTGGTCATGTCAAGGCGCAGGTCCTCGATCTCACCTGGATACGGCCCGGACTACGGTAAACCTCGGGATAAACAGAAAGAGTAATATTAGCGTAGATGCCATTCTTCTTCTGATGTAACAAGTACATCTGGTGTTATAGGAAGTGTTCCTGGTTCCAGCTGACCTAATTTATGCAGCCTAATAGTCCTTTAACGGATTTGAAAAAATAAATTGATAATGTGTTATTTGTATGCCAGGTTAAAGAGATGCGTTTTTAGTCCAGATTTAAACTGACAGAGTGTGTCTGCTTCCCAAACAATGCTAGGATGATTGTTCCAGAGTTCAGGTGCCAAATAGGAGAAGGATCTACTGCCTGTGGTTGATTTTGATATTCTAGGTATTATCAGTTGGCCTGAATTCTGAGATCGCAATAGACGTGAAGTACTATAATGCATTAAGAGCTCGCTCAGGTACTGGGGAGCTAAACCATTTAGTGCTTTGTAAGTAATTAGAAAGATTTTAAAATCTATACGATGTTTAACAGGAAGCCAATGCTGTGTTGACAGAACTGGGCTAATATGGTCATACTTCCTAGTTCTAGTAAGAACTCTAGCTGCTGCATTTTGTACGAGCTGTAGTTTATTTATCAGGCGAGCAGAACAACCACCCAGTAGAGCGTTACAGTAATCTAGCCTTGAGGTCATGAACGCATGAACTGTTCTGCATTTGTCATTGAGAGCATATGTCATAGTTTAGATATATTTTTAAGATAGAAGAATGCGTTTTTACAGATGCTAGAAACATGGCCTTCAAATGAAAGATTGGTATCAAAGAGCACACCCAGGTTCCTAACTGATGACGAAGACTTAACAGAGCAGCCATCAAGTGTTAGACAGTATTCTAGGTTATTACATGAAGAAGTTTTTGGTCCAAAAATTAGAATCTCTGTTTTTTCTGAATTTAGTAGTAGGAAATTACTGGTCATCCAATTTTTTATATCAGCTATGCATTCCGTTAATTTTGTGAATTGGTAGGTTTCGTCAGGGCACGAAGAAATATAGAGCTGAGTATCATCAGCGTAACAGTGAAAACTAACACCATGCTTCCTTATGATATCTCCCAAGGGTAGCATGTACAGAGTGAAAAGCAATGGTCCTAGTACTGAGCCTTGCGGTACTCCGTATTGAACTTGTGATCGATATGACATCTCTTCGTTTACTACTACAAACTGATAACGGTCAGATAAGTATGATTTGAACCATGACAGTGCAATTCCACTAATGCAAACATAATTTTTGAGACTATTTAAAAGAATATTGTGATCAATAGTGTCAAATGCAGCACTAAGGTCCAGTAACACTAATAGAGAGATACAACCATGATCTGTAAAAAATAATAAGAGCAAATCATTAGTAACTCTAAACCCTTTCTAAAAAGGAACATAGTTGTCATGATACTGCCTTTTCTAGTTTTTTTGACAGAAAAGTGAGATTTGAGATCGGCCTGTAATTGACTAATTCTCTAGGATTAAGTTGTGGTTTCTTAATAAGAAGTTTAATAATAGCCAGCTTAAAAGTTTTTTATACGTATCCTAGTGATAAAGACGAATTAACGATATTAAGAAGAGGATCTATGACCTCTGGAAGCATGTCTTTCAATAGCTTAGTCGGTATAGGGTCTAACATACATGTTGATTTTGATGATTTAACAAGTTTACACAATTCTTCCTCTCCTAAAGCAGTAAATGAATTGAATTTTTCCTCAGGGACACTACAATGCACTGTCTGACGCGATACTGTAGTAGACGGTTGCATGGTTATAATTTTCTCTCTAATATTGTCAATCTTGCAAGTAAAGAAGTTCATAAAGTCATTACTGCTGTGCTGTTTGGAAACATCAGAAGTTGAAGCTTTATTTCTTGTTAATTTAGCCACTGTATCAAATAAATACCTAGGGTTGTGCTTATTTTCTTCTAAAAGTTTTGAAAAATAGGCAGATCTAGCAGTTTTTAAGGCCTTTCTGTACTCAATCATTCTCTCTCTCTCCACGAAATGCGAAAAACTAGTTTTGTTTTCTTCCAGCTGCACTCCAATTTTCTGGCTGCTACCTTTAGGGCCCGAGTATGCTCATTGTACCACGGCGTTGGATTAATTTCCTTAATCTTTTTTAAGCGCAAAGGAGCAACTGAGTGTAATGTACTGGAAAAGACAGAGGCAATATTTTCTTTTGTAACATCGAGGTCTTCTAAGCTGTCTGGTATGCTAAGGCAATGAAACTGATCAGGAAGATTATTTATAAAGCGATCTTTAGTGGTAGAAGTGATGGTTCTACCAAATTTATAGCAGGGAGGCAGTTTAGCAGCCTTTTAGTATACACGAGACTAGATAATGATCTGAGATGTCGTCACTCTGCTGCAGAATTTCAACAGCATCCATATCTATTCCATGTGACAATATTAGATCTAAAGTATGGTTACGGCAATGAGTGGGTCCTGACACGTGTTGTCTAACTCCAATAGAGTTTAGAATGTATGTAAATGCCAATCCCAATGCGTCTTTTTTATTATCTACATGGATATTAAAATTACCAACAACAAGGACTTTATCTGCAGCTAGTACTAACTCCGATAGAAAATCAGCAAATTCTTTGATAAAGTCTGAATGGTGTCCTGGTGGCCTGTATACAGTAGCCAGCACAAATGTCAACTTACATAATGTTACATTAAGCACCATCCCTTTGAAGAAATTATATTTGAAAGAGTTTTGACTAATACTGTAAATATTACTATAAATTACAGCAACACCTCCCCCTTTGCCTTTCTGACAAGGATTGTGTCGATAATCATAACCTTGAGGGCTAGACCCATTTAAAGTAATGTAATCATCAAACATAGCACATCTAGATTATTGTCTGTGATAATATTATTTACAATAAGTGCATTTGAAGAAAGGGATTGAATATTTTATGTTGTCTATAGGGGACAAAAAAAAAAAAAAAAAACTCTTGGATTTCATCATTAATATCTTAATTTGTGTTCCGAAGATGAATGAAGGTTTTACGGGTGTGGAACGACATGAGGGTGAGTAATTAATGACAGAATTTTCATTTTTGGGTGAATTAACCCTTTAAAACAGAGAATGGGGTTTCAGGACTTTTTATTTTAATTTCATTAAAGTTTCATCATTCTTTCATTAACCTGTGACTCAAAGTGGGAAAAGATTTTGAGTGACAAGACAACTCTAAAGACAACAGCTAATTATGAAGCATGACAGCAGTGATGATCAGTGTTGATGGTGTTGTCTGAAATCCATCAGCACAGATTGATCTGGCTGAGGAAGGTTTGCTAACAGACGGGAGGTGCTCAGTTGGGGCTGCTTCTAATAAGACTCCCTCTCATTCCCAGTTATTACAAACAATCAAGGGACACCACATGAGCCTGGTGGTGTTGTCTTGACAAATGACTTGACTAGAAAGCAAATCTGCAACAGATGAAAGGGGAGTTTCGAAAGAGAGCAGAAATATTGCACCAGAACACAGAATGGAGTGGGAGAACCTGATGAAAATCAGTAGCCACCGATTCAGAGATAATAATAATTACAGAACAAAAGGTTATGGTAGTCTGACATTAAAAAAGGGCTTCTGTCACAATCACACTGTTGCATCATGAAAAGGGTATTTCACTCTTGGGAAGAGGAGGTTATTAGTTATTACCATCAAGGGAAAAAAGTTTGACATGATCCATGCTAATGGCTTCAGCTGGTGCTTAACCTAGAGCTGTGTGCATTATTATTAATTTACTTTGCTTTTACTATTCCTTTAAAGAACATCCATTGTGAGAATTGAAATTCTTTAAAGGAATAATTCACCCATGTCATTTCAAACCTGTATGACTTTTTCCCATGAAAGCGTAGGGGGGAAAAAACTACAACTGCTCTTTTTCTTGCAAAAAAAGCATAACGTTACTATGGGTTGGCAAGCTCAAAAAGGCACCATATGATTTCTGAAGAATACTAAGAAAACAGGCTTTACATTTAAATCATTATTCACTGAAATGTATATTTACTTTTGCATTTCCATATATTCTAATTACTGGTGTCACGACTGATCATGTGACACATGAGAACCAATGGCATTCTGCACCATTAATTACTTTTATGGTCCTTTTTAAGCTTGAAAGTCTGTGACTATACAGAAAACACAAAGTAAGACACGTTTCAACAAAATGAGAGTGAGTAAATGACAGAATTTTATTTTTGGGTGACCTAAACAAGTCTTAAAAGGATAGTTCACCCAAAAATAGAACACACAAATAGAACATAGAATGTTGGGGCCCCTGATGTTGCCTTTCAGGGGAATTATACCAAAGACTATAGAATAACACAAGACGCGTCACTCGTATTGTTTTGAATGGGAGAACGTGTAACGCGCAATATGGCGGAATAAGTCCCGCCTTCAAAATGAGAGCCAATCGCCGACTGGTAAAGTCATCGCGTCACTGCAGCGGCAGTTAGAAGCACTGGTTTCTATAGAAACAGACGCGCGCCTCCGAAACGAGGCACAAGAGACGCGCATTTAGGTCTGCGCATGCGCATTAGCTTGATCCAACCTAAAAAATACAGTTTTTTTTTTTTTTGTCATGATTCGAGCGTTTGGGAAAAGAAATTATGAGACAGTTGTTGTCAGATTTCATTGGTGATTTCAAATATGAAATTTAATCGAAAGCTTTGCAAACAGCTTTGGAGAATTTGATGTTTCCTCATTCAAAGAGATAGGAGTTGCACTTCCATGCCCGAGAGGCGTTTCAAAGATGGCCGCCGAGTGAAATGACTTGTCTTAAAGGGACTTTGATTATACTTTTAAGAGAAGTACAACAAGCAGCTTCCCTGCTGATTCTGAACTGTGAAGATTAATTACATAACTGCTTTACTTAATTTACTTGTGTAGAACAAGATGCGCAGTACAAGTGAATAATGTTCCATGTGTACAATGTTATGGAGTGCTGAATGATGCAAGTTTGTAAAATTATGGAAATGAGCTGTCCTTTGGGTTGCCATGACAATACTTTCTATACAGGAACATGCTGTGTGGGCAGCCAGCCCACCATTCACCTAGATCTCTGCTGTCTCTAAGGCATAAGTGATATTTTGTTTGAGTTGAAGGACCTTTTCTGTAAACTTTTGCTGACCTCTTTCATAACATTGGACCTGTAATCCATACAGTAATTCTGAGATAACAGGATTTTTCTTTCTGCCATGACCTGCCTTAGTAAGTAAATCAAACATTGATATATGACTGCATCCATGTGAATAAATCACTGAAAATGACTAAAGTATTGAGACTCCTCAGATTGATTTTACATAAACCCTTAACACCTTATACATTTAAATATGGGCTGTCAATCACTTTTTAGACTTTAACTTAATTAAGCACATGATATGCCAATTAATTACATCACAGTTAGTTACATATACAAGTATTTCCTAAGAAAAGTCCCCAAGCAGTGGCAGAGCTAGACCGGAGCTTATTAAGAATTTATATTCTAATCGCTGAACACATCAGACACACTTTTGGCAGAATTCTAATGTCCTTGTGTTATTCAGCCTGAGGGTGGCGCTCTAATGATGATTGATAGATTTTATAGTAGGCTACACGTGACAAATGCCATCTTAGAATTGCCTTAATTTAGTATTTATTGCCTCTGAGTATTGTTTTAGAATGTTGCAAATTGTGTAGGAATTCCAGTGAGGAAAACAAAGTCATGTATATTCTCAGAACAAGGTAACGCATTACAAGAGTTATGTAATCAGATGTAATACTTTTTTCAAGTAACTAGTAAAGTAACACATTACTTTTAAATTTACAACAAAATATCTTTTTAAAAGTTACTTTTTTCAAATAAGTAACGCAAGTTACTTTGTTTTCCCTATGATTGACTGACACCTCTCCTGTCCCCATGTTGAGAGAAATCGGGAGTGCAGAGGTGTTGTGTGCGCTGTGTAGTTGTTCTAGTCTAGTTCTAGACTAAATGTGAGAGCAGATTTACTCAATTACTTCTCCTGAGTCCTATTCTTCTGTATTCCAGAATGGCAGCACAGCTGAAAGGCTCGTTTGTTTGAACTGCGCCCTCTACTGTACAGACATGAATTTGCATTTCCTTCTGCTTATTCATTTAACTTTTTGTGTGAAAGGGCCTTTACATTTGCCAAAAATAGAACTTTTTGTTGTTATAAAAAAACAAAAAAACAGCCTAACCCAGATGTGAAAAAGTAACGCAAATAATTACTTTTTTAGGGAGTAACACAATATTGTAATGCATTACTCTTAAAAGTAAGTTTCCCCAACACTGTATTCACATGAGCACGTTTAATCTAAAGGATTTATACTTTCATTAGTTTGATCTGCTACTCCACATACAAAGTATCGACATGCCAACTAGATACTGACTTGATGTAGACTAATATACACATAGCTGAAGCGAAATGATACCGTCTTGGCCTGTAGCGAGGTTTACGTGAGGTAATGTGAAAATAAGCGGGGCGCGCTGCAGTTCCATTTTTCACCACAGATGGACATTGGAAATTTGTGGGGCGCTGTAGAGCTGGGGAGGACTCCAAGATACTTGCATGCAAATCCATGCGTTAATTTTAATATATACTATTATATTTATATACTATATATATACTATAATATTTACGACTTAAAATAGTCTATAAAATACAAAAAATATTTGTTGTAGAATGCTGAACACATTTACAATTTATTATCAATTCAGTGTATATTGGTCTATGTTTGGAATTAATATTTTGGTGGGGCTCTGCTAAGGAATTAATAGTTTGTGGACTCGCTAATGAATTAACACTATACATTACTATAAATTCCTTGTAATTTGAGGTGCAACATAAATTACATAAAATGTTAGTAATACATACGTAACTGTCTGTCATTTAATTATTTATTTGCCAAATGACTGTAATTTTCTTTAAATCTATGCCAGTCGCGAGGGACTCGGGTAAGCGGTTCCACAACAGCTTTGACGCCTACGCTCTGTTGTTATGCATCGTCATCATTGTTCAGCATTCTCATTGGTTTGCTGGCATTTTTTACTTTGATGTCATACACCGATCGAATATTAAAGTCATAGCTTACCACTGCTATATAATAAAAAAAAGTAATTAATGAAGTTAATTAATTAAAGCTATATGCAAAGCGCATACAAATGCAACAACAACAAGATGCAAATCTATGATGTGTATGGTAATATGACACTCAAAACATATGAACTTAATAGCAAAATACATATTTTAGCATGTAGTAGAAAAATGCATATTAGGATACAGTGTATGGATAAACCAATAAAGTAATTACCTTATCTTACTCCTTTAAGAAATGTACTAGTGCAGCATGCATTATAACATCAATAATAAATTGACTTAAAAGATAATCAACAACTCAGTTGTCTCTGTTACTGTACTAAGTTAGTGGCTTCTAAAATGAAACATTTATGAGTCAAATGACTATTTGTAGTTGCTATATTCAAGAAATTGCATGATACAGATGTTCAGAGGTACTGTCATAGCCAATTTTGATGTGCTGTTGTACGAAAACTTACTTTTTTCCCCCTTCTTGCATCTCACAATACCAGTTGACCTTTGCATAATATCATTATTGTGCACACTGGCTGTTTTTGAGTGGATAACTGGAATTATTGGGCTGGTGTATGATGTTGGACATTAAGGTTACTGAAGATTACTGTCTTGATTCATTCATGGCCAATATGAACTTCATATGGCCTTTTCTTGCACTTTCAAATCCCCAGATGTCCTTCATCGATTTCTTCATTGATATCTGGTCCCAGTCTTTTAGTGATTACTATTCTATTGCACTTACACACAATTACATCATTAACTGAAAATTAAGCCCTGCAGTTCCAGAGCTCATGAACATCTGCAACAAGCTTAGCAGATGGCAAATCTCTTAATACAGTTTTTATTTGCTATCTTAAAACACATAATAGCTCCATTCCGTAGTTTTTGTACTGAAACAACTGCACAACTTCAAAACTTTGAGTAAGGTTGCTAGTGCAATATAAAACAAGCCATTTGCCACATCATGCATTTGTACAGTTTCCTTCGTCAGCCACAAATCAAAATAGCCTACTTCATACATGCATAGTCCTTCAGCTGTAATAGCCTACACTACACCTATTTTATTCAGTAACATAAGGTAAATGTTAAATGGGCAGAACAGATACATCTCTCACACGATGGCCAAATTCATATAGCGCAACAACATGTTATTTCCCACTGGGCATTGCCGCATCAGAGTGGTCATGTAACTGCAAGAAAACTTAACAAAGCCTTCATTAATTTGGATCTGAATTGGTGTTTCATTACGGTCCTTTGGGAGGTTGATGTGTTTGAGCAGGCTTAGCTGATCTGCTGTGTCCTTTATATAAAAAAGTAGCATTGGTGAGTAATAAAGCAACCTGCAATGAATTTTACTGCACATTTTAAAATAAGGTAATTCTGTGGAGAAACATCTACCCTTTACATCAAAAGCATCCCATGAGAAAAGGCTATGGGTGCTGGATTAGCAGGTAAAGTGTGGAAATTCTGACATTTTCAGAGGCTGCTGGTGTGATAGTGATGCACACTGGCGTCACTGCCACTGAACAGGATCAAGGGGCCTTGACCCAGACAGACTGGGAGCTGAACACAATTCTGATGGTCATTGGGTAGCTATACAGCACTGAAACGCCAGTTTGATTAAATAATAATAATAAAAATAATAAATAACAGCAATAATCTAAAAAAACAAAACAAAAAAACATTGATTTATCGCAATATTTTACATGTGCATATATACAGATTTTCACAAACAGTGAGAATGGCATGAAATATAAAAAGTGGCAGTTCTGTGGGAAAAAAAACACCTTGTTAATGAGAGGTCAGAGGAGAATGGCAGACTGGTTCAAGCTAACTGGAAGACAACTCAAATAACTGCACGTTACAACATAGCTATGTAGATGAACATTTCTGAACACATCAAACCTTATTGTGTATGAGCTACAGCAGCAGAAGACCACACCTGAGGCTACAGAAGGCAGAAACCTAACAAAACTTGACAGAAGTCCTGCGTCACCTGGCTTGACTGGTCTTAATACTGCTTGACATAAAGCATGAAGTCTGCATGTGTCAGTAGCTCAGTCTGGCAGTGGTGTAATGAATGTTATAGGAAATCATTTCTTGGCATATGTTAGGCTCCTTAATAGCTATTGAGCAGTATTTAAAAACCACTGCCTGCTTGAATGCTGACCATGCGCATGCCTTTATGTCCACTAACAGCTATTCCAGCAGGATAATGCAAATATAACCATAAGTTCAGTGTATTTCAGCAGACTTTTACAATCACATGACCTCAGTCTAACCAAGCATCTTTGGGATTTAGCTGAAAATCTAGCTGAAAAAACTACTGCAACTAACTGTAGATACCCCCAAAATAACACAATTTCCTCTGATGGCATTGTTTCCTTGAAAAAGAAAGTTTGAGGTGGAACATTTGTCTTTAAAAAAATAAAAATAAAAAAAAAATAACCATATAATCATAAAATATGATCATTTGTTTACATCACAGTGGTCCAAAACCAGGATTTTTTTTTTTTTGCAAAACGTTAATTGCTAATGCTAGTCTGTTGGTGGTAATATTAAAAAGACATTCGCATTCTAGAGAGAAATTTGTATGTGACCCTACATTCAAGATTGAGTCTTTAATATTTTGGGACTTTTCCAAATTCCGTAGCAGATCTAGGCAGGTGGAGCTGAGGGAGGTGGAGGGTTTCAGAGGAACTCTGATAGTGCACTGCAGGACTAGCTTACGGCAAACAATAGATGCGTTTACATGGAGAATTGTATTGCAATTACAATCAGTTTAAAAGTCCAATCCGAATTAAAATGCTCCATGATGTAAACACCTCAACTGTAATAAAAATGCCCAAACCGAATGAAATTTCAATCAGGTCGAGAGGGGTGGGATAAACCTTTTCTAATCCATTTGACTGGCTTGAAAACCGAAACTGGAAAGTTTTGCGCATGTGCAATGATGTAGAAATGGCATAATAACAAGCAATGCATGAATGAAAGGAGCTGATATTGTTGTTGAATATAATAAATTACTGTTGTGTCAGTCTAAAATTCTCTTTCGACTCATTGTCTGTGAAGTGGTGCAGGACCCACAAGTATCCCACAAGTGCTTGCTTCAGACTTTAATCTGCAGACGCCTTGTTGTGGATGCAGGAATGGGCATTTTTACGGCTTGATTAATACAAGATTGTGTTCTCGTCATCTCCTTATTCGGACCCAAAATAGATAAATATTAACTATGCTTTTTAAAACAAAGAAAATGAGGATGGTTATTATGCGACAACAGTGGGAAACTGTATATTTGTGCAGTGTGCACAGGTCAAATGATTAAATCCGATTTTAAAGCTTGCGACATATAAACTTGCGCATCAACCATATCACTTTACTTAGCGTTCATGTACATACTATGTTCGAATTCATCAATTGAAACAAAAAGTATCCATATATCCATGTTTTCTCTTTTTGGGGGGTTAAACTGATAGATATTGATTAAAGGCACTAAAACTTTCAGTTTTGACGTCCACCAATGGGAGCGCAGAAAGTAATTTGCCACATTAGAATACCACAGCAAACGTCCTGCGATTTAATCACAGTCAGTTTGAACAGGGCTTGACAACAACTTGAATTAACTTAACACTTGACACAGCTGAAATCTCACCGTTACGCAGATATAAATCGCAGCGCGTGCGTGATAATCCTTACAGGGAAAGAACAGAGGGAAATATTCTTGTTGAAAAAAAAAAAATTAAAAGAAAATCATACACATGCATTCACTCTCCCACACATTTTCTCTGCGATATATAATAAATGCACTGGCAATGGATGTTTTAAAACTGATCTTGAAGACATTCCATCATACTGATGCTTTCAGTTTACAGGAGAGGACCACAACAGATATAAAAGGTGCTCAAAAACCCACAGCAGCGCACATCTCTCTCCTGAACCATGACCGCTGTCTCACCTGGACTCAACACCTTTCCATTTAGCAGAGCCTCTCCTGAACTGAACACTTAAAATCTGCCTATCTCTTCTAAAAAAGATGGGTGACAACTTTGCAGAAACCTTTGTGAGACCCCCTATAACTATATTTAATTACATGTTAAAGGGCCATTAAAACAATAACTGTCTTCTCTGTTAAAAATATAAAATGGTCAGGATCTACTACTCTGTCTCCTGCGTGATGTAAAGTTTCCTAAAAACTAGGATTCAAATTGCTTTAGAGCCAGCTGTTCATAAATAAACCATGATGTGCTTAGACCTTTACAGAATATGTAATTTTTCACACCGGACACACCTGTACCAAATCACTTTAGATTCATCCGCTCATGAATTAATCATCTTGGATTTTTTCTGCACTGTGGTTTTTACAGTCTGTGCAACATTTCCAATCCAGTCACACTAGCATTTGTGTTCAAGAGACTCAGGCACAACACCCCATATCATGGTCATGTTTGTTTTCGAATACATCCCAGGGCACACCACGCTGCCTAAAATGCTGATTTGAAACACAAACAAGTTGAATGCATGCTCGAGGACGCCTGCTGCGCTGGTTTTGATGGTGTGTGAATTCCATTGTGTTTGAGGTAGCTTATATTAAACCATAACAGTGAGTGAAATGGAAAAACCGTGTGCCGTAATGCATTGATTTAAGCTCATGAAAGCATGAGGAGCTAAATGTGCAATGTTTTTTAAGCAATAGAAGAGCTTTTGTTTGGGCACATTATAACATCAGTGCTGTATTTCCTATGCTGTCAAACTTTAAGAGAATATAGATAGTTTAAAAAAAAAAAAAATCAATGATGTTATGATGATGTAAAATCAAACCTTATCAATGCCTGTAACAAAACATATTAAATAAATAAAAGTTAAAGGCAGTTGAATAAGATTTTGAAGGACTATAGAGCTCAGGGTTAGTCATTTAATTTGATCACTTACAACATGGGAATGCAACATTTCTGCCACTGAAAATTTTCAACCATGAAATGCCATTTTCACTGTTCAGATTGAAGGAAAGAGGTAAGCTGAACGGAACCTATTACTTATTTTCAATTCATGTTTAATACAAAACAACACACTTCTACGTATGTGGTGTGAGAGTCTTGCAGAGATGTTAATGCATGCAAAACTGCACACAACTTGCAAAAGCAAGTGCAAATTGAGTTTGTATTTGAATTGCCTTGTTGTACATTAAAGTTTTATTGGCACACAGGTATCTATTTGCACTATTCCCCAAGCACTAGTATATTATTATATATATGACAAGGTCATGGGTTCGATTCCTAAGGAATGCGTTTTAAAGTTGTTGGAGCCTAGATGGTATTTCAGTGGCATCATTAGAGAATAACAGTGTAATCAGTTTTTCAGTTTGGTTTCAATCAAGAATGCACTGAAAATGCGAGAAATTACAGTTTCTAACTTATTTGTACTGCACTTGGTAATTTGAAAGACAGAATTAATTAAAGTCATTAAAAAAAGTAGAAAGCCTTAAAGGGTTAGTTCACCCAAAAATGAAAATTATGTAATTTATTACTCACCCTCATGTCGTTACATACCCGTAAGACCTTCGTTCATCTTCGGAACACAAATTAAGATATTTTGGATAAAATCCGATGGCTCAGTGAGGTCTGCATCACCAGCAATAACACTCCCTTTTTCAATACCCAGAAAGCTACTAAAAATCATGTGACTACAGTGCTTCAACTTTAATATTATAAAGCAATGAGAATACGTTTTGTGTGCGATTTCAAAACACTGCTTCATGAAGCTTCGAAGCTTATCTTTTGTTTCAAATCAGTGGTTCGGAGCATGTATCAAACTGCCAAAGTCACGGAAACTATTGAAGTTTCAAAACATTTACGAGTAACAAAGCCTCGTTTACTGAAATCATGTGATTTTGGCGCTCTGAACCACTCGAAAAACAAAAACAAATGAAAAACAAATGATTCGTAAGCTTTGAAGCTTCATGAAGCAGTGTTTTGAAATCACCCATCACTAGATATTGAGGAATAAAGTCGCTATTTCATTATTTTTGGCGCACAAAAAGTATTCTTGTCACTTTATAATATTAAAGTTGAACCACTAGAGTCTCATGAACTGTTTTAAATATGTTTTTAGTAGATTTCTGGGCATTGAAAAAGGGAGTGTTATTGCTGGTGATGCAGGCCTCACTCATTGGATTTCATCAAAAATATCTTAATTTGTGTTCTGAAGATGAACGAAGGTCATGAGGGTGAGTAATTAAAGACAGAATTTTCATTTTTGGGTGAACTGACTTTAAATTTATTAAGGTTATTACAAATGACAAAAAAAAATTATGAAAAATATATTACACTGTCCTTGTTGGGGTCTAGAAACAAGGATCTAAAGCGACGCTAATAAATAGTTTGTGATCAGTGAAGTTTTGTTTGACGCAATAAAATCACAGCACAAAGTGTGATCATAAAATAAAAGAATTCATGGGTAATTATGTTTTGACACGAATGATTATTATTCTAAATGAGATTATTAGAATAAATTCTCTTCTGCAGTCAAACTAGAATGAAAAAACAAATAACAAAACAATGAATCTTACCGCCACACAGTGGAATATTATATACTTGAAACAAGCAATGAAGCGCAGAACAAACAAAACACACAGACACACACACTGCAAAATAACAGGATCATCAATATTGAGTTTTTTCCACTTCATCCTAATAAAACAAAAACAAAAACACTTCTTCCATGCATAAATACTGTCCTTCAGCATAGAAATCTCAAGCAGGATTATTGTATCGACTGTTATACAGTACATCTCTGCACATGAAGCTCATTAATCACTTAGAAAGAGGTTCCATCATTAGGCGGCTGTCAGGCTGTAAAATTCCCAGTATTCTCTCTCTGGCCTGGTTTCCTGTCAGCGATCATCTGTGCGTGTGCGTGTGTGTGTGTGTCTCACTCTCTGCCTGTGGGTAGGTTTAAACATTGGTATGCATGGAGAGCAGTGGAGAGTCGTTCTGCTCTTATCTGCTGTGCGGAAAGACGTGAGGCGTAGACGAAAGAGAATTAGGAGAGAAACAGAGTTTGGGAGACCGCAGGCATTACTGAGCTCACATTTGTAATTACAGGCTTTATGCTATTGATTCCATAGTCCAAATTCTCGTTTCCATTTCAAATCCTCCACCCAAAGAGATTTGCACAAGCCACACAGAGATGCTAACACTGACCAATCAGTGATGGTCAGGCCAAGGGTCTGAATATTGTTGATTAAATAGATGGTCATCTGTTTTACAATGCTTTTGTATCCATCCATCCATCCATCCATTCATCTCTGTCTGTCTGTTCGGTGTCTGTCAGATACATACAGTATATACAGTAAGTATAACATATATAATAATATTTAAATACTTAGTTAATTGAAGGGGAAAAAAATTCTTTGCAGTCTCCAGAGTTGCCAAGTCTGCAGTTCTCCAGCAGATTGGGCTACTTTTACATGATTTGACTAGTTTTGATTAGCAGGTTTTGTTATGCAGACCTGGCAACCCTGACTGCACTGAACTGAGACCACACATCTTGTTCACCAATCTCTCTTTCTCTTGCAAAACTGATTTAATGCTTAACCCTGCAGGAACAAAGTTATTATGAAGAAAATATGAATTATGCAGCGACTGAATGGAGGCGGAGAATTGAAGAGCAAGATAGACAGAGACAGATAGAGAGAGATAGAGAATACACAAAGTGATATCTGTATAATAGACCTTGATGTGAAACACATGGTCCAGAGCACAGGTTAATTCATCTGAACTCAGTTTGGAATTGGATAATAGTTTAGAGAGCATAAGTATTACTTATGAATGCTTTTGCACTGGCCTGCCATCCATCTGAGATGAGGTCTGCTCTGTATTATATAAAACAAGTGGAAGGATAAGGCAACGTCTGGCATGCCCTTCATCAAGACCCACAGTCTCAATGATGATCAAACTGCAGCCATCTGTTGTCAAACTTAGCTTGATGTTGGGCTGATTGGAGAAATCTATGCCCCTTTGTGTCCATATTACTCCAGATAAAAGCTAAATCCTCTCTGAATCTGAACTTGAATACAATGCTCTTTCATATCAGGATGTCAAATCTTTTCTGAAATGCCAAACTGTGACAAGTCGTACACATAATGATATGACTCATTCGCCAAGGGGGATAGCTGGGAATTTAACTTGGAATGGTGGTGAATGGGGAATGTTTCAGGTTCATGTCAGAAATATGAAAATTAAAATGAACAAATTTAAAGTGGGAATAACTCGTATTTACATACAGTATTTCTGGCATGGCAACACACAGCAGTGTTTCCAGCACCAGCGCTCTTCCATGAGCTGCACGCAAAAATAAACCTACAGAGCGACCTGCATAGACCGATCCATATGACGAATCTTTCATTTAATTATTCGTTCAAAAGACTCACAAACTAAGTTTGATGAATCCTCCACTAAATAAACTCACCAAATCCATCATAGCAGCTACAAATCAACATGACTCACCTACTTAACTGCAACTTCCTTCAAGATAAGCATTAGGCTGTTATTATTTGCTATGCCACCAAGAAAGCAAAAACATTTTTCTCATTAATTATTAGATTTCTTTGTGTATAACACATTCATGATTTTGTGCATGTTTTTATTCATTTTACAGCTTATCTGAGACAATTAAATTGATAAGCAGGCCTACCCAAATGCAATACTAAATGTATTTTCCTTGTCATATAAAAAGAAACTTAAAAGAGAACAGATGCAGAACAGTTTTTCCTCATATTTCACTAAAAAAAGTTTGCAGTGAGCCCCAGGGCCTGTGATTTTAAGATGACTGCGTATACATGAATAAATTCATGTTTTTCTTTTATTTGTCTGTACTCAATACAAAGCTATTGAACAAACACAGCACTGCAGACTCCGAACAAGTTTTTGAACTATATATATATATATATGGATTATTTTTGGGTACATTGAGTTCATAACTATAAAAATAAATCTCACTAATGAATTTACTGAAACATTAGCTCTGTTTCAAAATCTACTGAGCTGCATCGCTGCCTAGATAGGCAGCTGTTTTCTATGAAACCATCCTAACTGAAATGGAACCCATTAGTGTTTGATTTGAAACACCCTACATAATCATGAACTCAGTTCGCCACACAAAAAGCACTCATGCTCCTGACAGGAAGTGAAGGACTGACTCAACTCGCAGCTGAATTCAAAACAGGCGAGAGGAACAATGCAATATTTCGTTAAAAAAACAGCACACACCATTTAACGGGAAAATAGTTACCAATTTCTATTAGTAGTATATTTATCTACCGCCTTCCAGTGCATTATGGGATTGCCTTCTCTTTAAAGGAAGCATGTGACGGTCTCTTAAAAATTTACTGAAGTATATTTCTTAGGCTATTAAAGGAGCTAAAGATTCTTAGCAACCGGTGTGTTTGTGGCTTCAAGATAGCGACCATACATCTGTTATGTGTTATTTTCTTTATTCTTTTTTTTTACCATTTAAATAATTTATAATTCATTCATTCATTCATGTATTTAAATTTGAAAGGATTTCATTGCTTGTGCAATGCTTGCTATGTTGTTTAATCTTATGACTGTGTAGTTTCAACAATTATTTGTCTTCACAAGAATAAGAAATAAGAAAATGCCTCCATTTCAAAGTTTTTAATGTCACAAGATGATGTTGGGAAACAAGTGTTTTCCAATTCTTATGGTTTATTATAATAACACTTCTTGGAATTCAGAAGAAGTACAGAACAAAGTTCAGACAAAGTAGGGATGAAGCTTAGATGAAGTCTGAGTATTTAAACATACACAACTAAGATTGTTCAATAAACAGATGACTTTTAGTTATACAGACAATACTATGCTGACAGTTTTGGATACCAAAATGTATGTCTTCTGACAGGATCTGGTAAAGAGACTGGATCCAATATTCTGGTCATGGAGATTTGATCTAATATTTTTTGTCAGCAGGATGTCGGCATGATCTAACACTTTTGGAACAGCTTTCATGTCGGAAGTGTGCCTATGTTACCTCAAAATGCAGCTTATGGTACCAGCCAGATATGGGAACCGAATTTATCTGCACAAAGAGAACTAACATATTTTGCGGTGATGCATCATAAAGAGTGGGGTTGCATCTGCTGAATCATTGCCATATTGTTTGTTAAGGGCAAAGAGAGTGCAATTTTTCCAGACAAGAGTGAACATGTTAAACATGTGGTGACGTTTAACAGAAGCAGACGAAAGAAAGAGAGAGAGTGAACATGTTAAACATATCTCCCCAGCAGAGACCTGCTGGCATAAGAGGAGATTACAGAAGCTTTACTCTACTTTTCTACATGCGTGTTATCGCTCACCTGCACAAACAGGAAATGAGGCGTGCTGAAGATACAACTGCCATTATGGCGTCACAGATGAGCGCTCATGTTGAGAAGGGGAAACGCACACACACAACATCCTCACCATGAAAACCCCCCCGCACACTTCCTGATTCCATCAGCATAATTGCCATGGAATTCTGATAACCTGCTGTAGAGCATGATGGGATTAATTAGAGCAAAGAAGAGACTTGTTTGTTACTGCTACATTTTCTTCTCCTGCTCATTTACTGCTGCTCGAAGTCAGAGTAGTCTGGCACTCTGTCAAACAACAACACTCCTTCACTCCACCAGGACTCAACCTGAAGGTCCGAGAGAGACAGAAAGGATTTATGCACTAAGCTCATGTTCAACCACAGCCAAATCAGCTGGGAATCGTAGCGTAAAGGCCAGTGTTTCATGTACAAAACACTTTGGGTATTCTCCTGAATAATGATTTCAGAGCTTGAGAAAGTCTGCGTAGAGTGAAGCTTTAGTTTTCAGGTCTAGTAGAAGTTGTTTCTGCTATTTTGGCCTAAATAATTCCCAACTTTTCTTTTCCTCAAGCCTCCCTAATGGCGTCTGAGTGCAACAAATCATCATTAATTGGTTACAAGCCTCAGAGTTGGTTAACAACCTTCATGCAATCTAAATATTCATCTACCTCTCATTCGCTTCACATTTAGGGAAAAGTGTTAAGAATGCATCTGTCAAATGGCCCTGCAGGAGAGAACAAGGCTCTGTTTGCAACTGCCACCTGAAGGCTGTTATAAACAGTAGGCATCCACATAAGGCAGCATCTCATAGGTATTGATACAAGCCTATTCAGTACTAAAAATCCGCCATATAAAACAGCCTAACTAAAAAGCCTGACTGTAAAGGCTACACTGTGACAATGAATGCCAACTGATTGTTAATGGAGGTGAATTGTACTATAGGTATATTGAGTCAGTGAACATGACACCTGTGTTTCCTAATATTCTTTATAAAACGGTTAGTTCCTGTCTTTGATTCTGATTGGTCAATAGCTGTGTTTTATTCACGATAAAAACACGGCTATGACTGCTTCACCCAATGGTTCTGTGCATCACTACATAACACCCTTAGCAAACCACTCTTAGCAACGTAAACTGTATGTTCTCAGTTGATACTGCTCATTGAAGCTTACTGTATTATGTAGAACTAGACGAGTATTGTGAGAAAGTGATCGAGTTAATTACCTGCATTCAGATTTAGCAATTTTCTTCAGGTCAGTTCTATGTTCATAATACAAAAATGTGTTTAAATGTCCAATGTATTATCTTTTCCTTTTAACAGTTAAGGGGTTTTACCTTGACTGACAACGCTAGTCAAAGCATTTGTCAATTTCATCTTGTTCCATGTTCACAATTCAGTCTTTTCAATGTAAAAGTCTTTGCTACTGACTTACACACTCAAAGACAGTCTTTGCCGCCATCTAATGGCGTAATAATGTAACTTCTGTTGCTGTTCATGGTCAGGGACTATTTTTTCCAGCGGAAGGAAGGCTTTTAGTGAAAGTTTACTTCATGAAAGTTGCATTGATACATACTTTTGGCTTTAATATTTGTGTGGTAACCCTTTTATAAAAGCAATAAGGTAGTTGAGGCTAGTGCTGTATTGTTAATAAGTCACGGCTGAAGGGGTTGCAGGCACTCCCACTTCGCGTTGTGCCTAACAACGCCCTTCAGCCGTGACTTATTCACGATACAGTACAGCCTCTCGTCCTTATTGCTTACATATCTAATAGACAGCATTATAATGATTGAAATGTTGTTTGTTAGGGCAGTATGATCAAGTACTGAGTGTGTGAGGAGTACTATATAGCAAGCGTAATCGATTTGCTGCCTATGTAGAATGTTGCTTTAGAACATAATAAATAAACCAATATGTTGGGAAAGCTACAACTGTAGCTTATCAAGCTACATGGTAGACCCATAAGCTAAAGTTGAACAACCATCAAGATACACTTATGAACAAGTAGTTAGCTACACTACAAGGTACTAAAAAATAGCTAGCTTAGTAAGGAGAAAGCATTAAACAGCATTTGATCAGTAGCATTTAACTACACATTAAAATCTTTTCTAAGCATTTAACTACACATTAAAATCTTTTCTAAATACCCTGCTAAAAAAAAAAAAAAATTATCATTAGGAACCTATAAAGGGGTTTGGGCCACTTTTTACCTAGTCAGTCCAAGAGACCAGTTGGCCGCCCAGGTAAACCAACTAAAACCTTTAGCTCGTTACAAAGCCAGAATAGGATTTGAAATAGAGTGTGTTTACTCAATATGTTGCAGCACCCATACTGAATCACACCCATGAAGGGACTCTAGATATTTTTGTGTCCTGGCTGGTTATCATTTCTTTTTATAGGTCAAATACCACACTACACACTTCCAATCTTCTGTCTGCCTCTTATCTCTTACGAAAGGCTGGCCATTGCTTCAACCTGAACTTCATAGCTTGCTGCACAACTCAGATTAGGCCAGACAGCCACTTAATCTCAGAGCCCGAGAGCTCTATCGGCCAAGAGCCAATGAACATGTGATGGAACTCAAAATGACAGAAGAGAGACTGAAAAGAATGGAGAATTGGAGAAAGGGACTGAATAAACAGTAAAAAAGAGAGAAAAGGCGAGATGGACAATGAGACAGCAGGACAGACTGAAAGCGGATAGATGAAGGGGACTGGCCGAGAAAGTGTAAATGGAAACTCAAATGACAGAGGGATTAGAAGATGGGCCATTACACAGATCAGAGGAAGGAGAGGGTAGGTGGGCAGCACTTTACAGTGTGTGAACTTTATCTGAACGCAAAGAGTAGAGAACTTCACAGCGGATATGAAATGGAGAGAAATCCATTCCGCTATTTCCACTCCAACTATGATCAAAACAACCTGCAGATATAGAGGACCACCAACACACACACATACACGTTGGTTGACAACCATCACATATAATATGAAATTGTCCCTTATTTGAGCGCAAAGAATTGCTGTCTGTTTTAAATCTAACAAAGCACCAAAATCAAACATTGAAATGTATTAATATACACTGATTTGCACAGACCAAACAAAATGATTTACATGCAAAATGATTAGCATGCCATAGGCTAAACAGGAAAAGTGGCAATTTCATAAATGCATAAAGCAAAAGTGCAATTGACATTCTTTATTGCTTGAGTGTTTGATTTGTAAATGTCAAGTGAATTCAAATTTTAATGCTCTTGGCGGCTATACAAAACACTTTATGATCGTCATAAATATAATGAGTCATAATTATAAAGTCATGCATTCAAATCTCTTTGATTGGAGGCAGATAGCAATGTACCTTTACTACCAAAAATGCAGCAAAGTTTTTTTTTAACTCTACCTTTACAAAATGACGAATAAAGAATGTGCATCAGGAGTGTTTGTGAAGATTAATGAAGATGCTATAAACAAAATTGTTAAATATTCTATTGTACTTACACAGATGTATCCACTTTTCTCACAACTTGGAAACTCAAAGAAAATCCTGAACTTCCCACTCATAATTGCGACATTGTGATGGCATTCAACTTGAAGATAGATTTTTCTGACACGACTTGAACACACTATGGCACTTAATGACTCAGATGTTATTTTCACAACAAACTGAGCTAATGGAGACTCAGGGTGGTGCCAGTTGCATTTATATGAAACGAAAGACATCGCAAATCCACAGTGTGGCTACGAGAGACAGGAAAGTATCACCAGTTTCAATAATAAAGCAAGATCAGATTGAAATAAAGTGCTGCCATGGATGACAGAATATTATGAAATATCTTGTTGCTAAACGTAGCGACTGACTAATCAGAATCAGTTATTCCAATGTGTGTTGAAATAAGCCTATTCATTTAGCTATCCTACCTGTACCTGGTTATAGTTGTATTTTATTTTATTATTTGCATTTAGCTTTGCTTATTGAGAACAGGTCTGCACCGCACCTGTGTTTTTTTAGGAAAGAGCTATAATATTTTCTCTTCTAAGCTCAAACTGAGCAAAATCCAACAGTAAATCTGTGTTTCTCTCTCTCTTTTAGGTCTTCACTGTGAAAGGTGAATAAAGATGGAGTCCTAGTAGAGCAAGACACACACGCTCACCTATTTGGGAGTCCAGGGGATTGATGGCTGACAGTTCTTAGCCAGTAAAGAAGAAGAGCTGTCATAACGCTGATAAAAGACTGATGTCCCGCTCAGCATGATGAGCTCTTGTCAGAACTAAGCCCCTAACCAGAATGAGGGAAAGCCTGACCTCTGTGACAGTGCTGTCAGCATGGAGGAAATACAGCTGTCCGGCAGTCTGCTCACAGCACACCAGCCTTTGCACCACAGTCAGGGGTTACACAGACTGCTGAGAGTTTTACATGCTCTACATGTGTGTGAAAACAGTATTAATAGACTCGGGTCAAAGCCTCAGGGGCTGTGGAAATGTAACGCACACTGCTTAGCATTCTTTCATGCCTTACCCAAGGTAGCTGTGGCCTCCTTAATTGTGTCTACTGGTCAGCAGGGATGCGCCACAGAGGATCTTGGGTATGAGAATATGAATATTACTAACCAGGTGTAATACATTTCTAGTGACAAGCAATTTTTCTAAATGTAAAACTGCTGCATGACACAAAATATATTTATATGCACAGTTACATGGTCAAGTTGCAGCAGATTTTTGCATTGTCAAGTTCAAGAATCATGTGACACTGAAGTCTGGAGTAATGGCTGCTAAAAAATTCAGCTTGAACATTAGAGAATAAATTACATTTTAAAATATATTAAAACAGAAAACAGTTCTATAAAATTGTAACAATATTTTGCAATATTACTGTTATTTTTTATCAAATAAATGTGGTCATAGTGAGCATAAGAGACGTTAAAAATGTTTTAAAAATCTTTGACTTTTAATGGTACTATATCTGTAAAACTTTTTATTGATTTTATCACTTGTTTTTCCTGTCGCATCTTATGATTTGGAAACATTAATTTTCCAAATTGTGAAATATCTGTATATTTTTGTTTTCTTTTGTTTTTTTTACCAGCTAGTACCCTGCATTTATTATAGTAGAAAAGTGCCAAAGGGCAAAGCTGATGTTCACACAATTACACAGGTGTGTAGAGGTACAAACATTAAATCTTAATTTAACAACAAAAACAAAAGAACCCTGGATCCATTTTTAAAGTGTATGGAGGAAGATGCTTTATGTAATAAAATAGGAGTAAAAGGCAATACACCTGCTACCCACAAAAAAACAAATGGACAGCTTGTCTGGCTCATGTAAACAGACACTGGTGAGTTCATCAAAAGCTCTGGGCTGAAAATGCTTTAAAGGCATAGTTCACCCAAAACTGACAATTCTGTTATCATTTACCCACACTTATGTTGCCTCGAACCTGTATGAATTTCTTTCTTTTTTTGAAAAGTATGCTGGTCACAACTTGCAAGCACCTGCAAATGTTTACAAGGCAAGCAAATACAGAAACGTGCTGCAAAAAGCAAAGACCATAACGGAAATATTTCAAGGGGACCCCAACAAGTGACGAACCTGGCTGGGACCACTTATTGTTCAATGTTTACTCGTCAGTAGTCAGTAGTCGATGATCTAAAAGATGTTTTTGTTTGTTTTAACGTCCTGATTGTATGTGCATTGTAAGTATTTGCAGCACGTTTCTGTATTTGCTTGTGTTGTGAGTATTTGCAGCACATGTTGTCAACAGGGCTTGACATTAACTTTTTTGCTCCCCAGCCACAGTGGCTAGTGGTTTTCCAAAGTTACAAGTCACACAGCATGTTCACTGGCCACAATTTTGCCATCAATACCATGGGGAAAAAATGCCATATAGATATTTCTAATATTATCTCATAATTTGGCAGCAGGTATATTAGGCTGCTGTCACTTTAAGACCTAATGCACAGATCCATTATTCTGTTAAACATACGTTTTCTTTCTTAACAGTTTACGTTCACTTAAAACATAGGCCTAACTGACTGTTTACATGAATACTCGTGAAGAGTATTTTGAGTGTATTTGACTGTTTAAGCACAATAAGCAGCGAAAAAGAACTCAATGTAGTACTGAGAAGTGGCTTTATGTGCACACACTTTGGGTTTGAGCACAAAATCTGCGGGAATGAATAAGATTATGCGGAATACTTGCAATCCCATGCCGAAATTAAAGCCCTGTAACACCAACAATATTCATCCAGAGCAAATAAAATGAGTGAATGAGGGGAGGCGGGTTTGTGTCAACTCGCTGTTGGAGTCATGAGAGAGCGAGAAAGCGCAGTTGGTATCATGTATCTATTCTGTGGAAAATAAGTATTGGAAGTATTAAGTATTCAGATGTTTCAGTATCGAAATGTATAAAAAAAAAATCTATATTTTTGACAACACTACATTGCACTTAGTTTATCATTTCAGATGCCTTTTTAAAAAAATTACAATTGAAAAAAAATGTAAATTATATATTTAATTCAACCCGCCAATGTGGCTAGTAGGAGTGACTAGGTTATACGCCATTGCTGAAATCCGCCTGCATTTGGCGGGTGTTAATGTCAAGCCCTGGTTGTTGCAACTTCAGTTGCAGCGTGTTGAGCTCTCTCGGCCATCGTATGGAACTGTCAAACTCCAAAATGAAAAAAAAAAAAGGCACCATAAAAGTAGCATGAAATATTCCAGCTCTTCTGAAGTCATATCATAGTTTTGTGTGACAGAAAGTCACTATTTACTGAAAATCAGCCATGAGGGAAGCAGCACACTCTGGTTGGTGAATGAATCATTCCTTTAAATCACCAGTTTTTCTAAACTGGTGTGTATATTTTGTTCATGAATTTGACTAATCAAATTCTCGAGTTCAACTCACTGACTCAATGATCTTGGTGCAGCTATTAACAAGCCAATGGAGGGAAATATTATCAGTGAATAACATTTTTACAAACCTATTGTATGGCTTACAAACTATGGAATACACAGTGAGCAAATTTCACAGCGGTAAACCTTGCGTCAACATAGGTATTATCGTTAACACTGGGGGGTGCGGGTGGGGGGTGGGGGGTATTCTATATAACATATTTTATAACTGTTTTCCCTGCAGCATCTCTACGTCTGTCTGCTAGTCACATAATGTCAAGGATACTTTCCTTTGTGTAATCCAGAAAGCATGATCACAGTAGAACGCCGACGAGAAGCACTCTTTGCTGCGAATAAAACAATAAATCGCCACGGAAGTCTTCAAAAGGACACCGTGAAGTATACTCAATGCCGCTGCCATCTTGCTGTGAGTGACGCATGTCATCCAGATAAAGATAACTAGGGGCCGGTCTAAAGACGTCGCCATCTTGATTCGGACATTATAGAACAATGACTGTAGATCCAAATAATAGTGACATATTTTTAATATTTGTGGATAATAATCAGATTTATTTCACAGATGAATGATGACTGAAATCTTTGAACAATACCCAGCCCTATTTTCGACATTGATACCGATACCTTGACTTCAATACAGATTCCTGAACGATACCTTTTTCCAATACCAATTTTATAAAATCTGTTTTAACAAGATTACATTACCTCAAAAAATCTTTGGTTTTATATTTTAAGTTTGCTGACCTTTAATCACTTTACTGAAGGCTTTACTCCCTTCAAACTTATATTTTGCCACTGTTTCCTTACATCATTGTTGGATATATAATTATATATAATATATAATTATATCATTTCTGTTAGTTAACGAACCGGTCGCGTGTTTCCATAGACTTGAGGAACGAACGCTGATGTAACGCTGCTGTGTGTTGTACCTGTTCATAACTAGTCTAAAAAACAATGCAGGCAGTGCAGCACTTCTGTTTCGCTGTTCACAGTATCTGGAGTGACTGTTGTGAACCGGCTGCTCGCATAAACAGCCGATACTCTCACCCGTCCTTTCCGGAGATAAACTGAAAGTGAAGCCGTTGATTCAGTCGCTCTCTCGCACTCAGGGTCTCTCTCACGCGCATAGTTTTATATATTTAGATATAAATAACAATGTAGTGCAACGTTAATACATTGTTCAAAGAGACAGCGACAGCATTTCTCCGCCCCCTCTCCCCGTTCGGAGGTATCGAAATTTGGTACCGAATGACAAAGACACTTTTCGATACTCGATAGTATCGAGGCAATTCGGTCGGTACCTAAAAATTCGATACCCAGTCCTACTGATAAATGCAAGACAGATAAACAAATACATTTCAATGAAGTGTTAATTTCATGATGACATCGTCTCATATTAAAATTACTTCTGAATGCATGCTAGCTTTTTACATTCACTTCCGAATAGTACTATGTGTATAGTGAGCAACGGTACTTGACCGCACATTTTACAAGATATTTGTCAATGACACTCAGGATCTGTTGCACACCAAATACTCAGCCATCGTCTTGTCAGTCATCTCTCCTTACTCATCACGTGGTAAGTGAAATCTGACTCCTGCTGCATTGTACTGAGAGCAGATGCATTCAGTTTATAATTGTAGCGTCCATTGTCCAACTGAACTAAATGGTTTTTATTTCTATAAAAGAGCAAAGCAACAGGGCAAGTAATGTAATTGGTGTACCGTCGAACACAGCAGCAAGCCAATTATGAACACATGGAATGATTCACATGGACCACATTTATGATGCATAAATGGTTATTTTTTGCCCTGTTTGAAGCTTGAAAACTCCAGTTCCCATTCATTGCAATTTCATAGAAGAGCACCCAGCACATTTCTCAAAATTCAAAAATTCATGTAGGTGAATAAAAGATGACATTATTTTCAGGTGCACTAATCCCTTAAATACAACTTTCCCTTCAATGCCAATTGATGTGGTGTCACAGTATCACACTTTTTGTGTGATGTCACAGCATTTCTCTCTTTGCTGTCCCTCCCTATAACTCTCCAGTCAGTCTCCACAATGTAACAACATGCCAACTGCCCCGTCAGTCCAAAGGGATTGTTTGAGAGTGAGACAGCCTCAGGGTTGATGGGCAGAGGAAGACAGAGTGTGTGAAGGGCAGTGTCATCTGCTCAGCTCTGAGTGGATATGGCAGTGTGAAACAGCGCTTTCCCGTTCAGCTTTTCCAAGCTGCACACCATCAAACACTGACACATAAATATAAAACAACACTTATGAGGCTCAGAAATACATGAAAGGTGCACAAAATGTCAAAAGATGAGCGAATCTATTCAAAGATGTTGCATCACATTAGAAAGAATATTCCCAAATGAGACCTATGTAATATCTCAACTGTTTTTCCTAGACAGCAGTGATATCAAAAGGAGGGCAGAATAAGAGAGACTTGGAATAGTTCACCCAAATTCTATCATTTGACTCACCGTCATGTCATTTCAAACCAATATGCTGTTATTTTTTTCTGTCAAGCACAAAAGGAGACATTTTGGCTCTTGTTCATACGAGTACAATTCATTGTGCCCATGGCTTTCATGCTCAAAGAAGGACCAAAAAAGACCATGAAAGCATTCATATTCTGAAGCAATATATTAGCTTTGTGAGGATTGGACCATCAGTATTCACAAATCTTTCCCTTTTCTAAAGCTCTGACATGTTATTGGTCTATGCATATGTGCTCAGATTGAAAACCATCATAGAAGAAAATTTTGAAACCTCCTTCAAAAAGCCTGAGCTTTTACAAGAGTAACCTCTGGAAAATAAAGTTTTCCCCTGTGAAGCTGTGATGCACAAAGATTCAGACAATGAAAACCCTTGGCCAATTTCTGCACAGTCTTCCCTGTTTGTGTTCAGAAAAAGACTTGTAGACCTGAAGTCATTACCGATGTTATCAAAACACACTTATTGAGGGACACTATAGAAAAAGAAAGGCAGCGTCAGAGCGGGAGATAAATATCAGCCATGTAGTAGATTAAAAGCAGTGTAAAAGATAGATAAAAGCACATAACATAGACACTGCATTGGCACAGAAATGTAATTTCTAAGTTCTAATTAAAGATTTCAACTTGTAAATTGCCTTTCAACAATGGAGATTTCCACAAAGCAGCTTAGGATGTCAAGCCCCCTGGTGACCAAGCACACTGCAAGAAAAGGTCTAAAGTGCCAGAAAGTAACCTTGGGAGGAATGGCCAAAGCTGACAAATATGAAACCATTTCAAGCCCCAGAAGCAAAGCTGTCTGTCCAGAATGATTACTGCTCCCAACCGCTGTAATCTCCATGTCTGAAAAAGTTATTTATCGTCTATATGATATCGTAATTGTTGATTTAACGATCTGACATTATAGAGTATGTCCCTCACTTTACAAATACCAAACAAAAACACATCCATTTAGTGCACGCATACACTATGTGACATAGTCTAGTAGGTTAGACTACTGCGTGTGCATATTTAGAGTGTACGCTTTTACTGCATGATTTAGTCTATTAAAATGCATTTATAATGCCCCCAGAATTCAAGATAAGGGGCAAAAATGCCCCTGTATGTCTTTTATATTCATAATTTAATACAGTTAACCAATATTACACAAAGAGCGCCATTTTTCTCCAAATATCAGCATGATTACAAAATGTGATATTGATTTTATACAACGTACAGTTTATTAAACAAGCTGTTTATATTAATTGACTTACATTTTAGACACCAAATTGCTTGTTTCGCTCTATTTCACCTACGAAAATTGTTACAGAGTCCACAGAATTGTTTTGCGTCTCTGAGCAACACTTCCTGAATGAATCGGCAGTTTGAATGAATCGGTTGAATCTCAATGACTCACTCATTAACATGGACTTGCTTCCACCTACTGGCGGGTTTAATTTCAGTATCTTTATAAAATTAAAAGTATCTTTTCATTTTATAAATAATTTCAAATGACAGTATTTATCGTTTTATATTTTCAACATAAACATTATTTATGCATCTGTACTTGCTCTTGACAGATAAAATTTAAATCAAGTTTAAACCAATAGGCTAGTTATATAGTTATACATTAGATTTCTGTACCTGAAAATCTTCTGTTTAAGCCTACATAAAAAAAACCTGAAAAGCATTGTTGATTTCATTTATATGTTTATTCTGTTGTATTTATTTGTGCTATAATTTGATCATTTGTTCCTTTTCTGTTACTTAGCTAGCTACTGTTTACTTGTCTAACAGTATTTAAAATTTAAGTGAGTTAGTAGCTTTTGGTGTCATAACCTTATTTATTAAGGTTACATCTATCAAAAACAACGAAAACAATAATTAGGCTTATTTTATAAGCCGATTTTCTTTTCTTTTACTTTATTAATTTCTTTGTTGTGGGGCCAGTGAAAATTTTGGCAGGGCAAGTAAAATTTTGTATATTTTATATATATATATATATATATACCAAAAAAAAAATGATCTGGAAATATCTGTATAAACTTCTTACTGTCAAGGCTCATATCACCTATTTAAAGTAATTTCTTAATAATAATATAATAATTATGATACATTAACATTTCATTACTTATTTAATTACTGTGAAATATTGTACATAATTAAATTAAATGTATATGATTTAATATTGAATTATATTCACGTACATAAATATTAAAGTCACCATGAAACCATAATAGACAAATCTTGTTTTTTAATGGAATATTCCAGTATTTAATAAAAAAAAAAAAAAACTCCCCTCCCTTTTGCAGCGACATCTCTTCTCTCATGACGTGTTTACTGTCGTGAGGGCAAGACGACCAGTCACTCACATGAGATCGCAGTAATAGAAAACCAAAACGATCCAATTAATTGTCAATGGGCAAAATCAAGTCCCCGCTCTACATTTTTTCTTGTCTGAGAATCAATATCACTCAGGTATGCGTCACACAATAAGGAAGGAAAGACTATTTAATGCTAAATATGATATAAAAATATTAATATAATACATTTTAATTTTTATATTTTATTTTCATATTTTAAAATAACCTAATTCCAAAGGATTGTGAGAATATAAAAGTGCATTTATTTACAGCTCTTGGTGGCTTTATGCACAAAATCATCAGTAAATGTAAAGCAGAGTTCATCATGAAAACACCAAATGTATACATACTAAATCAATTATCTTACAGATTTGATAAGTGCATAAAAACAGCACAAAATCTCGGGAGGACTGCCACAAAAACAGACAAAGTCACGAGGCAACCTAGAAACCACAATGGCCTGAATCCCAAACTCAGCCAGCTAGTTTATGTCTATATTGGAGACAGTGAGCTGACACGAAGAAGCTAAATTTATCCATGCGGACTTGCAACTAACACCCTGTTTTGCATAGAGTCTGCCCATCTCTGCTTTATGTGACATAAAAGAAACAGAAAGCAAAGAGACAGTCAAACACAATGATCAGTCCCTTATTTTAGAACAAACTTTTATGTCCCTCAGTCATGCATTGAGGGGTAACCGTTGGGTTCTCACAAGATCAAAAAATAAAGATGCCAATTCTCATTACCGTCACACAGAGCAAAACAGCAAGACACATCCTCAAATCTGTTGTGTTGGTTTACTTACAGATTTACTACCTAGAAAAAATAACAAATGCAAATCAAGCAACTCAACATACAGACCAGTTCAAATAACTGAATATGGGGGAATTTCAGCAGCGCTGTGGCAGAGTTTTTGCTATGCCCTCTGAATCCATCTGACCTGGGTGTTGTAAAACGCATGAATTGTTGAATTGTGCCCTACTTTAAATTAATATTAATTTTAAACACACATGGTCGACTGGCTGAATATAACTCAACCTCTCCTCTGCATTTGGGTGGCAGATGAAGTCAGAGCAGGCTAGTTATCAAGCACACCAAATGAGACCACAATTACAGTGATTAGCAGTGAACTGCCAGCCATTTACTTCCAATTAGAAGCAAATCAGGGTTTAATGAGAGAGACAATGTAGAAAGATGATACAAATTGTGAATGTTAATGCAAATTTAAGACTGTATCCCTGACCTGCGAACAGTGACGCCTAAGGTCAAGACTCTCTTTCCTACTGCTTGAAATTTATTATCACTCTCCCATCGTCTTTCATACTTTCTGTCAAATTTATTCCACATAAAGTTAACGTGTACATTATAAATTTGGCCACTTTGTCATATAGATGATGCTTTAAAATTAAGAATATTTTTTTCACAGTTTATAATATTTCTTTGGCATTTATAATGTTTTATAGTTTTATTGTAATGTCTCTCCCAAAGGCAAGACTGTGCAGCCCAACACGGAGTTCTTTCCCAAATGAAGGTGGCCAGAGGGAGTGAGGACCATCATCCACTTGTGTGGGAATCTTTTTCTAATTAACGTCAAGATTGATGATCACTTGCAAAACTCAGCTGCAGGGTGCAGTTATCAGAAGTTTCATTTCACGTTAATGGAAAGCCATTTAAATGGAGTCTTTAAATACTTCAGGGTATTATGTGTATTTCAGGATATTTATCATTTCTGTAACTTCACTGTAATACTGTTTGTCTTTTTAAAGCTATAAATCAGCACTGATCATGCAAATTAATCAATGGTAACTGGAATGCCACAATATCTAATCTGATTCATGAATAAATTGAGCTCTTAGTTATTTACTCCACATTTTTGGTTTGTAATGACATTATATATGCATGATATGCAAATAATTTATCAAACTCAACCCTCAGTTCAAATGGAAAGGCAACGTATACGACCTTTTCTTGTTTTAAGCATACACTACAGTTCAAAAGTTTGGGGTTGGTAAAAAAATTTGAAAGATGTTTCTTATGCTCACCAATGCTGCATTTGTTTGACCAAAATACAATAAAACAATAATAATGTGAAATATTATTACAATTTATAACCATTACATTTAGGTTACATTTTCCAAAATGTAGCCAAGAGACGTGATGCTTAAAAAAAGTCCCAAGGAGTATTAGTCAGTTTTGCTTCTCAAGTAAACATGCCTTTATGGATATTAGTATTGGAAAACAAGACACAAATACTTTCTTTTTTAAAATTGTTTTTGCAGTTTCTGACACAGTCCTGTCATTTAATACGCACCTCTTCAGATGAGTGTTGTTGTTTCTCTCCTATCTGAAAACGAGCAAGCTGTTAACTGTGTGAAAGTGATGGGTGTGACCAGACAGACACACAGACCATCACTGGGATTCATCTGCTCGTGTCTGTTTTGCATAAATGCCTGCAGTCACGTTCGCCGTGTACTTGTTTGGCATTCTGTGATGCTGAATCCGCATTAAAACCCTCTCTAAAAACTCAAAGGAGTTGTGAAGGCTTGCTATCACTTCAGAAACCATAACACAGCTCCTAATTGCTTGATAATGTGGAATCAATCTATTATTAGAGCTTGAGTGAAGATGAGCACTTATTTAAATAAGGGTGCTGTCGCAGGATGTGCGAGAGAGTTCTGAATGCTTGAATTTATTTGAATTTATGTTTATCAACACTTGCAAACACTGCAGGACTGAATCATTGAGAGGACTTGGGGATAAATGTAGCCTATACTCAATTTTCCTATAGCCTATACTAAAATTTCTCCCACTCACTTACGGCATCAATACCACAAAGTGTGCTAATGAAGTCTTGGCGAGTCAGTAAAGATTCGACCCTTCACTTTAATTTAAGTTGTCCAGCCCTAATGGCACTTCAGGAGCATGCCGCTCTACCTCACTCCGAAATAAATGCTTGTTCATGAAACTGGTTATTATGTAGAGGATTTGTTGTTATGGCAACACTTATGACTTCAATAATGACACAGTGCTCTGCATTATTGGTCTGGATCCGAAAAATGAAATAAATACAAAGAATAGAACAATATATGTGGAGCTTTCCAGAAGGGCAGAACCAGTAGGATAATAATAACTACCTGTTCTGTTAATAAAGTCTCTCGCTCTCCAGAATAAAAGAAAAAAAATCACCCACACAAGAAGAACCATCATCTCTTGCACTTATAATGCAATGCCTATATTAGGAAGAGAGAAAGAGAAATTAAAGTGAGAGAAAGAGATGCACCTCTGGCCTTGTTGTTGTTGGTTTTTCACTTTCTTCTCTCAGCCTTTCCAATATCATGCCTGCTTCACCCATCTGAAAGAACAGGAAATTAAGGCAACCATATCAGGGGCTAATAATACAAAACAGTGATAGCGGCCCGGCCAAGACGGCACAGAGTCATCGGTGAGAAAGCCGCCACTACATGCTCTTTCACGTTCAACACATCCCGCCGGTGCCCCTCAAGTATACAAACGTAACAACCGAGCGAGGTGAGGCTTGCGATTAAGAACTGAAAATTTTTTTAGCAGAGCTTTAGCTTTAATAATAAAGCCATTTTGGATCGTAAAACAGTTAAATACACAGTAGATATTTATACAACAGCTACAAGTTTACAAAGAGAAAAAGATGATAAAGGACTGGGAGATGTAAGTAGGCAGCATGTGTAGGCTACTAAGGCAAACATTGTTAACCTTGACCCAACCATGCCACCTAGTGCACATACAGCAGTGTTACGAATTTCATTGTTGAGGCTCATCACCTCAATTGATACTTTATCATTTAGCAGATGCTGTTTTAAATCAAAATCAATTTATAATTATCTTACAATACAATACCGTTCAAAAAAATTTTTTGGAAAGGTTTTTTTTGTAAGGATGTGTTAAATTGATCAAAAGACATTTATATTATAAAATATTTCTATTTCAAATAAATGCTGTTCTTTTGAACTTTATATTCATCAAAGAATCCTGAAAAAAGCGTATAGTTTCCACAAAAATATTAAGCAGCACAATGCGGCATCTTTAAAAAATAAGGTTTTATAGGATTTAAGCTACATTAATTGGGCTATACAAAATAATTTGTTTGTATTAATGAATTACTTTTTTATTGCTAATGTGTGAACAGCTTGTAACTTCCCCGACTTCCTAGATTGTCTATAAAAGCCTGTAGTAGACTGATTTTTATTTGAAGGACTTTTTTTTTTTTTTTTATCAGGAAAATCTCAATTTTGTGACGTTCCCTAGTCTGCCTTCTATTAAAAAAAGACATTTTTATCAAGCTAAAATCTACATATAGTTCCCAATAAAAGTATTGTTTAGTGTAAAACATGCTGAAGATTAGCAAACAGGCTGTCAGTTAATTAAATGATTAGCTATTTCTCCACAAAAGTGGTTTATTCACCATAGTAAAGCCTCTCATCTATTGACATCCATTCAAAAAACAGCCTCTGGTCTCTTTCCCTGCCAGGGGTGGGGCGTTAGCATTAGCCGTTACACTTTTTTGCCTAAAGGTTGCAGGCTTGTCTTAGAAAAAAAAAAAAAAAAAAACATCGCTGGTGTGCATTTTAAGACAAAACAATGGCAGTCACATATTTTAAGATAAGTCAGTGCAAGTTACTTTCAGTTAAAACAGCTCAAATATGCATTTTAGTCTGGGACTATCTTAAGCCTTATCTGTGAAGCTGGGGGTATGAGTACCGAGATATTTTATAATGAAAAACTATCTGGAACTAACTGTCTGGAACAACCTGGGTCATGTGCTTAATTCACAAATTTTGTATAAAATACCAAGCTTTGTTAAAGGGATATTTCACCCAAAAATGAAAATTTTTCATCATTTACTCACCCTCATGTTGTTTTAAACCTGTATGTGTTTCTTTCTCCTATTAAACACAAAACAATATATTTTGATGAATAGTTGGTAATCAATGAAGAATAGTTGGTAATCAAACAGCTGACAGTAGTCATCAACTTCCATAGTAGGAAAAACAAGTACAATAGCTACCGTCAACTGTTTGATTACCAACATTCTTCAAAATATCTTCTTTTGTGTTCAACTGAAGAAGGACATTCATACAGGTTTGGAACAATATGAGGGCGAGTAAATGATGACATGTGACTGTAATGTAGTATAATCTGTCAGATATCAGACATCTTTTTCTTTTCACTTTGAACTGTAACTTTTTCGGACATTTTCTTTTTTCCTCTTAAAACAGACGACAGACTCTTCTACATTGGCCCCAGTAGGCAATATATGCGGCTAGTTGTCCTGTCAGAGGAAGAGAAGAGGTCTGTTCTTACAGAGTGCCACAATAACCCTGGGACTGGCAATCACAGTAGTGTCAGAGGCACTCAAAACACAAAAAAAGTAGCTGGCTACTATTGGTCTACAATTATCCAGGATGTGAAAGACTGGGTAATGTACTGTAGAGGTGTTACTTTTTCTTTTACTTTTGCCAGTTTTTGTTATACAAGTATCTATACTTTAGAATTTTTTGCCACCTCTGATTGTTAGATACCTCCTTGATTTAGAAGTTATATTTATTGTCATCACCAACTTGTGTCAACTGGCTGTTTTCCTAGACATTTTGTTCAAAAAAAATTTTGTTCCTTTTTAGGCCAGATCTTGTCACCGCTGCCAGTTAAATGACCCAATCAAGACTGTTGTGCCAGTCTTGCATTCCATTAAGGTACTGCTTACAATGTTTTAGCATACTGATGAGACTAACCAGCTAGTCTCAAGTTTGTGTACAGTTTTACCAGCATTTGGCTGATGCAAATTTTGTGCCATGCAGGTAAAAGAAGCTTGGGAGGTGCTTGGTTTGGATTTGATTGGACCACTGCCGGAAACAGCACGCAACAACAAGTATGTCCTTACCATGACAGACCTGTACACCAAGTGGGTGATTGCAGAACCCATGCAATCAAGACAGCAACTGAGGTGTCTTCAATAATAACCACAAAGTTGTACTTGTTCGGCATGGTTAGGAAAATCAGACCATTACAGACCAAGGGAAGGAGTTTGTTAACAAGGTGAAGTTTTATAAAGGTTTAATTTATGTTTTTTCCCCTCTACTCTTGTCTCAACATATATGTTGTTATCTACAATTACTCCACTCTTGTAAATTTAACTGATGATCCCTCTGCAGCTCAACAACAGCATTTTCAGCATGCTGGAAATCAAACATGCTGTCTCCAGTGCTTATGGACACTCTAACTCTTTGGATATCTGTCTGGTAAAATCTATTGTTGTCTTATGGTTATTTATCAACTTTATAAATGCACTGATATGTACAGGATGAAAGAACCAATCAGAATATCAAGCGTACTCTCAGGAAGTATGTGAATGACAACCACAATGACTGGGACCTCCATCTTCCTGCTGTGGTACATGGAATCAACACTGCAAAGCAGGTTGTCTTAACATGCTTACTTATTATATCTATAATATGGTTAGTTGTCAATGGTATAACTGAATGAATGTATTAATGTAATGTCAAGAGTGGAGTTTTTCCTGATAATACAAATTTAATAGTTAATGGGAAGCTTCCTATGTGAGCAGTACTCCACTAGATACAGTCCCTACTTCCTCCTCTTCCATCGATACCGACGTCTGCCTGAGGTAATGAATGCCTGTCCCATGGGAGATGATTTTGAAGTTGCTGACCCAGAAGATGACATTGACACCAGAGTCAATAAGATGAAACTTCTCAATGAAACGGTTTGTATTTGATATAAAGGTAAATTAAGTTGTGTACAACAGACCTAAGCATAGACTGATCTATGGATGTTCTTTGCTTTACTCTAAACTCTTGTTATGTCACTGTTACACTGTATATATATATACATATATATATATATATATATATATATATATATTTAGAGATGTGGAGAATGTAATGTTTCTGGGACTGTGTGTGTGCATGCTGAGAGTGTCATTATCACTTTAGCATTCTTTGCCTCAGTAGATAGCATCAAAATAATTGATGATGGAGGCCCAATGATTGTAATGAATAAACCTTGTTCCTTATTCTACCTTAGCCTGACTGAGACTCCATTGATATGTTGGTTTAAAAAAAATCCCATCAAGAGAAAAGGCGAGAATTCTGTATTTGTTTTCAATACGTTTTCATTTTTGCGTACTGTTCTTTTTTTTGTAGGTTCTTGGCAACATAGAGAGAGCACAGAGCCTGCAACAAAAGTCATTCCAAAATCGCAAACGCAAGTTTGTGCAAGTATGTTCAGTTCAGGCCGATGATGATGTTCTGCTCTCAGGGGACCCCAAGAAACGACGAACAGGAGACACATTTACAAGTCAGCACCAAGGACCATATAATGTGGCCAGCATTTCTTCCAAAGGGGTGGCTACTATTGTGAAAGGGTCAACTTGCCAGAGGGTCAATGTGTCAAGACTGAGGACATACTACAGATTGAAAAGTAAGAGTGTTCGATAAACTCTGAATGAAACAGTTTACAATTAAATGCTAAATTCAGGAATATTGGATATTTGTTTGTAATTATCATTAGATGGACCAACTGAGAGGAAGTTTCTCCAGGACCACTGTTACTCCACTGCAACATTTAAATGGCAGATAGAGCATCCATATGCTTGTTCCGGTGCAAAGTGGGAGAAGGACTTGGGCCCTATTCAGGATGAACTGGTAAGCATTCTGTCTATTTAGTGACACTTGGCATATTTAAATGATAACCATTACTTATTCATGTCAAACTCTCTTTATTTTTAGTTGAAGTATGTGTTGGACAAAAATAGGCCATCACGAGAACTGATCGTAAAGGAAGGCAAAATTTGCCTCACACGAGAAGACTTCTGGAGCCTGGGTTTAAGCCAGTGCATGGAATCTAATGTGCGTATGTTTAGTGTCTTAGTTTACTGCACAAAAAAACAAATTCCCAGATAATGCATAATGTTCCACATGGCAGCGTTTGCAGGGATGTAATTGTTCTGCAATTAATTTCAGACTGGAAATGCTTGCCTCAAGATTGTGGAAGAAGTTGCACGAAGACATGTACTTTATACAATTATATCTTCTTTTAAAAGTATTTATTTTGATGCATGCATGTTTAATAACTTATGTTCTTTCCATAAGGGGAAAAAAATTCACATTGTGGACCTCTATGTTGTTCCCACCTGGAAAGACAAAGTTGTGGACCCAGTGCATTGTTTGCCTGTAAGTTCTCTTTTGCTATCATATACTCATCAACTGAGAAAGAACTCTATTGGGAACAGGCACAGAAGTATATGCATGCATATTATTTTTTTTGTCCAAATACTATTAGGAAAACGTGAGGTCCAAGGATGTCATACTATTTCCAGCTTGGAGCAGGCAGCAGGGTGAAGCTGACTACTATCTGCTCTGTGTTGAGTTTTTTTTTATAATCTTTCTAGCTGTAATATTTTCAAATTCGGGGATGGGGAGGTGAGTTTACATTTGTGAGGGAAGGAGGGAGGTAGAGAGCAAGGGAATGAATGAACGAATGACTTAGGGAGGGAGTGAATGAATGAAGATTTTTTTAAATGCAGACATTTGTTAAAGTATGCTGAAATAAGTTGAACATATCTTTAGAAAATGAATATTAAATATAAACAAACACACACACTTATATACACATCTGTATTTCCTAAATGGGATCAAGCAAATGTAAACTATTTCGTTTAACTGTATTTCATTTTTTCTATTTTATTTAATCGATTTAATTTATGCCATGCATTAACATTGATATATTTTACCAAAAAAAAAAAAAGTGTATTCATGTCAAAAGAATCACTAGTAAAGAACTATTTCTGGTACGGATCGGGTAGTGTCAAATAACTGCCGTAAATTGTTTTGACATACTTCAGGCAGGAAGTAGAAGCATTTTGCACATGCGCAGTACAAATCGTGTGTCCGGTATGGATCGAGTAGTGACAGTGACAATATCAAAGCCACTGGAAGGCAAGCCTGCAACCTTTAGGAAAAAAAGCTTAATGGCTAATGCTAACGCCCCGCCCCTGGCAGGGAAAGAGACCAGAGGCTGTTTTTTGAATGGATGTCAATGGATGAGAGGCTTCACTATGGTGATTAAACCGCTTTTGTGGAGAAATAGCTAATCATTTAATTAACTGACAGCCTGTTTGCTAATCTTCAGCATGTTTTACACTAAACAATACTTTCGTTGGGAACTATATGTAGATTTTAGCTTGATAAAAATGTATTTTTTTAATAGAAGGCAGACTACGGAACGTTGAGTCTCATGTCACTGCCATTACACAATAGGCTGAGAGGAGCCGCACGCGATTAAGTTAGCCGTTACGGTTTCTTCAATGGTAAGAGATACAGACCCTCTTATCTCCCCATTATATACCATCTCTGGTTATATCAATACCACGATTAGTTTCAACAGTATGTAACCACTGTATATCGACATGAAATATTAATTCAAAATCAACTACATGCTCAATAGCTTCATATTCGTATAATTTGTATTAATTAAAATTACTTTTAACATTTAAAAACAGACATGTTCAAATTCCAAAGCTTGTCAGTCTTACCAACAGGAACTTTAAAACAAAGTAATTGTAATGAATACAAATGATTCGTTTTAATCACTTGGTGGAATTGGCAGACGTTCCCTTCATCATGTGCCGTGGTAGCGCGTCAAAATAATTCACATGTATAAATATGAAGCTCTTGAGCACGTAGTTGATTTTGAATTAATATTTCATTACAATGTTTACATACTTACAAAGATATCAATACCATGATTAGTTAAGACTGTCGACTTTATAGAAGGAAAACTAATTTTACTGAGCTCTGAGAGCCCCCTAGTGGTTGGGAGCATTTCTGTTGTGTTGTGGCTTGTTTCCGTTGTGTTGTGGCTTGATTTCGTTGTGTTGTGGCTTGATTTCGTTGTGTTGTGAACTTATGTTTGCTTTTTTAATTTTGTTGTGTTGTGCACTACTGGGCCACCGTACTGCACAGACCGATCTGACTTTTGAATCGCTCTCGCGGTACTTTGATGTCATATGACCGATCGGTCACTGCAGCGCGCACCGATGCATCTCGAACAAGCCTAATGTCTTTGTAGGCAGCACATGAAACTGATTTTAGACAGACTTATGAGGCAGCTTAACGGTTTAATTATCTATTCTACAGCAAAATAGAGAGAGCTTTGGTGAAAACTAAGTGAATATTTCAAGGTAGAAATTACATTAAAAGTGGAAAACGTTCATAAAAACGTACATTTACACACAAACTGACCACCAACCGCAACTCTCAGACGCCATCTTTCTTTTTTAGCTTAACTGTCATGGAATGGAACGCACAGGATTGTGGGATATCAAATGCAGTGAAGGATACATCTATGCTGCCTTCAAAAATTAATCAGATGAAGACAATCTCAGGAGACAGGAAGTGATGCTAAGGGTGCATACACGCCATGTTGTAATAACTGTAATTACGAGGTTTCAATTTGTAAAAAGTGTTCATGTCCTCATAGAGCTCATAATTACAGCTTATAAGATAGGAATTTTCTGAAAGCTCCTACTTGTACTATGTGAACATTGTACCAATTGACTGCTGCAGATTCATTTAGGCATTGATAGTGTTGCCATAGAAACATAATTCCCAGTCAGAGGCCCTGTCCCAAATGGCACCCTAAACACTCGTGGTCTTCCACGAATACGCACTTGAGACATATCACCGCTTTGACTGTCGTGAAGAAGTCTGCTGCAGAGCTCACTTCAGTGCGGGCGCGGCAATAGTGTGCATCGAGGGTGCATTTCGACCGCAAAGGGGGCGCTCATGAGTACACCTCTGAAACCTAAAATGACAAATCATGAACTTAATGGACACCCACACATGGCAGCCATTGTAAGTCCACAAGTGCACACGAAGTGTGCCATTTGGGACAGCCATGTTCAGTCTCTTATACGTTACATAAGCTGAGCATGAGAAATAAATTGCTAGCTGCAGTTCACTTAACGGCCACCATTCACTTAATGGCCACCGTTGTAGCTAATAACACAGGTTTCTGAATTCTACATACTGCCTCTTTAAAAATCAGGTCCACACAATGAAAAGTTTGAAATATTACAGTCAAAGCTTAAATTATGAGTGAGATCAATCTGAAGCTTTATCGTCACTTCTCAAACACTTAACTTCACAAAACAGCGAACCACTGTGCAGAATTAGAGCTAAGCTCTGCACAGAATACTGCTCCCAAATAAAATCTTTCACTAACAGGGATCAATATCACTGGTGCGAGCAAACGAAGACTCTGTGAGTCAGTCAAGATTCGCCCTTCACTTTCATTTAACTTGTCCAGAACAAATGGCACTGTAAAAGCACAAGGTTTCCCTTGCTTGGAAATACAATCTTTCATGCTTTTCATACTGTCAATGCTTTTTGTACTGTCATACAAAACGGTGCTGCTGTTATGGCTAAAGATTATAAGACAGCAATAATATGCTTGTGTAAACTTTAATATTATAAAACAGCATTTAAAGTTTATTAGAGAAAATAAACAAGTCACAATACATTTTAAATTTTCAATATATTAAACTAAACCTGGATTTGACAAGTATACATGGCACCTAAAGCTGTCTCTGTCTATATATCTGTTAAACTTCTTGTGTAGTGAAGAGATCAAATTGAAAGAAATTTAAAAAATATTATGAGCTCTTTTTATCTGTATTGTCCAGAAACTAATTGAACTGCTAATTTATCTTTTATACCTGAGACAGTCTAAGAAGACTAAAAACCTGTAACAGTCCTGAATAATAACCTCAGATAACCAATTTGATCTTCAGATTCTAGTGTATGAACACATTTGAAAATGTCACATTGAAGCTTTTCGCTCTTTGACAATTAGCATAATTGAGTTTTTGCATATCCTGTTATTAAAGTTATTTTAGTAAACGAACAATTCATGATTAAAAATAAATAAATAAATGACCTGAAGTTAAAACTTTTTAGCAAGTGAATGCAAAATGATTATCTAGAACTTGATTTTTCTTGTTATTGTTTGAAAACAAAATATGGTTCCATCTTAAAGGGATAGTTCACCCAAAAATGAAATGAATGATGAATTGTGTCATCATTTGTTGTTGAACAATAAGTTGTTCCAAACCCGTATGCATTTCTTTCTTCTGCTGAACACAAAAGAAGATATCGGTAACCAAACAGTTGATGGTCCCCATTGACTTCCATAGTATTTTTTCCCCCATACTATGGAAGTCAATGGGGCCCATGAACTGTTTGGCTACTCATGTTCTTCAAAATATCTTCTTTTGTGTTCTGCAGAAGAAAGAAATTCATACAGGTTTGGAACAACAGAATTTTCATTTTTGGTTTAACTATCCCTTTAATGAGCCCCTTATTTCTATCCTTTCATGTTTTTGGATGTATCATTACATATCATTATCATCTGAGAATTTGAATTTTGCGTAAACAATGAGCATAACCACTGACATGACCACACACAAGGAGCCAACCACTAAATAAGCAATGCCCAAGAACTCATTCTTCCCTCCCATCCAAGACACATTGCTGAAGACCACCTTCTTACGTCCATCAAAACTCAGCACTGGGTAGTCTGGAAAATGATGTGGTTAAGGAACAAACATGGTTCATTCATGCTGCACATGAGCACTTCTGTTACATTTTTAAAAAACCACAAAACAATAAAGCCTCCTAAGATAACGAGTGTTTTTGAAAACTTTGCTTTAAAGGTGCACTAAATAATGTTACGTTTATGCTGCACAGACAGTTATTTTGGACACATATTGACACTTAATGTAAAAGGATGTTTTTTTTAAATTACAATAACATTTTAGAAATACTCTAGTATTTCTAGTTGTCCAATAACAGGCGGTTTAAATCTGCTTTTATTACAGCAAGTCTTAATCTCATGTGAATGTACACTACCGTAAACTCAATTTAAGATTCAGAAAAGATGCATTAAAGGTGATGTATGTGATTTCTCAAATTTGTTGTTGAACACTGTTGATATTTGAGCTCAACCCAAACAAACTCTTCGTTGCTCCACCTCCAAAACTAGTTTTACAGTTTACTGCACATTATTATTCCTAGTTAATATTTACCTATAGTGGCTAATGAATCGGAAGCCTCGACTATTCACAGAAAATAGCTTACTTCCATATTTCAAAATAAGGTGGATAAGGAAAGAAACTTTACAAAAGTGCACCTTTAAGACAAATCTCAGCTGCTCTTTTCACTGTCATGCCTTTTCAATGATTTGCATAGGCACATAATGCATATTCAAAAAAAACCCAAAAAACCCAACTTTTTTTTTCTTTCTACATTCTGCTCAGGATCAGCTAAAAGCCACACCCAACCTGTAAAACCTGTTTGCCTGGATCTGAGGCAAACCCTGTCAAAAGACATCTGCGAAACAGGACTGAAGCCATATCTGACGAGGTCTTGAGACTACAAATATCTGAAGACTTCTTGACTGTAATCATGATGTGGCTCAGATAAAATCCTACTAACTTTAGAACTCTGAATGAATGAATAAAATATGATAATCCTAATATTAATTCCCAAGTAATGTCTTGAGTGAATTTTGACTTTCAGATGAAGGATACTGTAATGGACTGTCAGAGAGTAGTTCCCAGCAGGGAGCCCCTCGGCATAATCACCCTGTGTGATTCGTCGGTATAGCTTCCTGAAATCAGGAAGTGCTGCTCTCCTCATCCACACAAGAAAGTCCTGGTTCAGGAAACCATTGTTGTTTTGGTCTGTGAGGTCCAGCTCATATACTGGCTTGGGCCAGTTTATGGGATTCCTTGTACCTGTTAATCAGCATTAATAAAGATAAAGCATTGAGGTTCTATTCCAAGTCTCAAATCAATCCAAATTCATAGCAAATCTTTACATTACTGCAAACTTGAAGGCTAATTACCAGAGAAAGCATTTGCAAAAGAGCCGTTCACAGGCGAAGGGTTCCTGTACTTGATGCTGTAATCAGTCCACCAGGAGATTCCTTTACCATCTAATGGAACCTCCTTCTTTGTACCATTGATTAATTGGTAGAGCTCAAATGTGTCTTTGCAGAAACAAAGAAAAAATATATTAGTAATCGATTCCAGAGCTAAATATATACACAAAGTTATCCACAAAACAGAAATGATACCATTAAACATGCTATTTGCTATAGCGCCACATGGGACAATGGGGTTCTTTTTGGAGTCATAGTCAAATGGAGAGCAGGACTCTTGTGGACTCTGGAAAGTCAGATGAAAATTAAAACAAGGAACGTATGATCCATTACATGGAAAGAAAGATCCAAAATAATAATAATAATAATAAAAAGATCATTCTCTGCAAAAACAAACCGTGAAGTATTGTGTATCGCCAGTGAGCTGATAGTAGTCTTTTGACACGCCATATTTCCTGAAGTTCTGGAAGTAGTTAGACAGGCCATAGTAAAAGAAGACGGGGCCCTGTAAGCACCACAGACGTTATCAGTCACTTTCTAACATTGAGAGAGAAATATATCAGGCTTTAAAACGGAGACAAACTCAACGACTTTACCTTAAACAATGTGCTGAGGGAGAATTGAATTTCACAAGTGCAGTTTTGGATTTTTGGGATCGTACAGCCAAAACAGGGTTTATCCTTCTCAACGCCTGTGTAATCCATCTGTGACATGGTGAGAAAACAGAGCATTAATCTTTAATTAACATATCTAACCTTGCACAAAACACCCTGGCATGATAACACCTCCAAACTAACTCAGCTACTAGGCAGTGTAATGTAGAGCCAAGGGTTAAGTAACTCTAAAACAGACATTAATGTTTAAATAGTGTTGTCTATCCTTTAACAAACAAGCAAAAACTGATCTCAGTACAACTGTTAAACTACTAGAAAGGCTGAACAAACTCTACAGTAAAATGCCATGTCATCCACCCAGGGAACTTGCTCCTGTTGTTGAACTTGTCATGCAGTAAATGCTTACCTCTAGCACAGTAATGGTCTGTGAGGTCAGAAAGAGGCCAACTCCGATGCCTATGAAGGCCAAGCCAATGAGTAGAAAGCCAGGAATGACAATGCCAGCGGAGAGTATGGGCTGCCATGCTGGGAGCCTTTGCTGCGTGAATGCTGTGTTGTCAGGCCGTTCAGCTGTCTCTCCCTCGTTCTTCATCCTGATGTTTTAAGACAAGCTTACTGTGTGCACCAAAATTACATTGATAAAACAATAATACTCTTCTAAAACATTAATGGAAAACAGATCAGAGTTTGATGCAACAAATAATTTTACCAGCCCCAGATTAACTACACAATATTTTTTGTGTGGAAATTATTCATATACATACACACACACATATATATATATTATATATATATATATAAATGACCCCTCAGGTGTTACATCATTTCCACACACAGAACAATAATTAAGAGCATAAATATTAGATAAAATAAAACATGTGATGTGTACTGAACACAAAAAATAAATAAAATAAAACAATAATTAAATGAATAATAATAAAAAAGTAAATCACCTTACATTTATATTAAGCATTACTGTCATTTAATTATGTGTATTCAGGATAAATAAATCAAGTTTCAAATAATACACTGCTCTGCTATTCTAATACATTTCCATTACAGAATGTTATTAAATGCAATACATGATTTGAGTAAAAAGTGTCTTACAAAGACAATTATTCTGTGATGCTAGGACAGTTAGATATTGACAGTAAAAACAAATAGTTTAGTGACAGTAATAAGTGTTTTAAACAGGTTTTTTTTTTATAAATTAAAAATATATATTTAAAAAAATTGGTCAATATCAGGTTTAATATATTTGGCGTTAATGGAATTATTATTAATGGATCCTTACAAATATATTTACTGTCAGTTAACGACAGTTTGTGCCAATCACCGGCACTACAACAACAACGAGTGACGTTACAGGAAAACAGAACTATGTTTCATGAATCTCAATCAGTAATTACTCACAACAAAGTTTAATAAACAGATTCAAACTAACCTTTAGAAAAAGATCCGCGCGGTCAGCTTGGCCTATTTTAGTTGCCCACTTTAAAAAATCGCAAGGAAGAGTACATCAACAAACAGGAGACACACCTTCACACAGTCCCGTGCTTGTTTTACCTGTCTCGCAAGCACCTGGATCAGCCTTTCCGTTTTTACGTATGCTCCTCCCAAAGCGCATACGTCACACACATAGCTCCTCCTAGAGCGTATACGTCACATTCATTACCCCTTCTAGTTCCACTCATTCCACTTCATTCTGGTGGACTGTTACGATGATTTAATATAAAAATATATTGTTTGGAAGTTTAAAACTTGTTATTTACTGGCGAAATCTCATAATGATAAATATTATTATTTTTGGAGGGGTTGGGTTTCTGGGGATACTAGTTTGCATACTGTTGAACAATGCAAGTAGAATTTGCATAAATTAAACCTGACTTTCCGGAACATTTGATCGATGGCATTTTACCCAATTATAACACTGGGCAATTTAGATCCCGCCTTCTTTACGCTTGTCGTCTACTCTGATTGGCTGTTAGATTCCGGCAGGGACAAGCGTCTGTTTCTTTGTGCAAGACTCCCCACAGCTGCGAGGAGGTAAATATAAATAATATTTTTTATAAACCGAGCACAATGCGTTATATAACGCATAACATTTATAAAAATTTAATATTTATATAATAAATAAACAGTAATGAACAACTGCGATTTTCTGTAGTTTCATAAGCAGACGGAAGAGCTCGTGTCGTTAGCAATAGCATATTAGCTAACCAGTGCATGAGCGCATCAGTTATAGTCTTATTTCTTCATGCTTTCAAATTATATTGTTTATATACGTTTGATAAAATAAATTCGTTAATACATTAGCCCACATTCAGAGCTGCGACTAGTGTTCTGGCTTTATTTGCGGTATAGCGTTTATCTGCTATCGCTATTAATACAGCTAAACTTGTAAATTATATTCAGGCCGCTCATTTATTGCATTAGTTTCCGATTAAAAGAGTCAGGCTGCTTAAAATATAGCTTTCATTTGGTTTAATACTACAGAATTTGTTCACGGTCTGTTTGACCAGAGAAATTGGGCCACGTTTTGTTATAATTTACAGTCAATTAATAAGCAAAATTTACCCAAATCTCTAAGCTGACCTCATGCTTGAGTGTCTCCAACAATGCCTGTTTGTTCAGACCAGGTGCACAAGTGCGACATTAAACTTATGCACAGCACTTTTTTTCTTTTTTATGAGGATAAGCATTCAGATCCATTGGTACATGTGCTCTGTGGCAACCAACAGTACATTCACTGTTATGTATGGGACCAAACCAAACCTTGTGGAAAGAAAGATGATAATTATTAATCTTAAAGCATTTATAGTTTATGACAGGGACTCACAGATGTATAGATAGAGAGCATGTTGTATTGTCTCTCTTTAGATTGCTGGTCATCTTTTGTTTGTACACCTACATTCAGCTTTTCTTTCCTCATTTCAGGAGAGGCCTCTGTCACCTGTGATGCTGTCCAGTAAGAAGTCAGACCCAGGCTCCTCTTCCTCAGGGAGTAACGGCGGAGACCGTGCTCCTGAAGCCCTCTCTGCCCCTCAAGCTGGTCCGGCCGGTCCCTCTGGCCCGGGTTTAGTAGATGTGAAAAAGAAAGAGAGAGCCTCCCCAAGTGGGGAACCAGGTGGACCCCCTCTCTCACACCCTCCTGGGCCAGGAGGGATTGATCAGGACTCTGCAGAGGGGCGCAGAACCAGTCGTCGCAAAAGGGCCAAGGTAAACATCTCTATTAACTTTTCCTGTTCTTTGAAGAGAGAACAGGAATGATTGAGCCAGGCTTATTTATTTAACTGTGTTGATTTGAGAACCTAAAAACTGGGTGCAGTAAAATCATTCAGTCAGGTGATACAGGTCAGTGGTCTTTAAGTTGTTTATATTCATTAATATTGTAATGTTATGTGGTTTGAGACACGAGGTCGTTTAACGGCATCTCTCGTGATGGTTTTGTTTGCTCCCTGCTGTACATGTTCATTTGTTTTGAAGGAGGCATGGCTTTGGAGACGCTCTAAAGGGAGGGGGGGATCCTATGTTTTCAAAGCTAGCCTGCTATTGCTAGCCTCTCTGAAAATGGCATACCCTGCCTTTAAGTAGAAACTGGATAAAACATTACCACACAAGAAATGTAAAAAAGTGCCATTGGTATAAGACCATTTGTGAGATTCTGCCTAAGTAGACAATAATGGTCCTGTTTCACCCTAGGTGAAGCAGAACAAGGTTTTAATGAAGCTTTTATTGTGCCTCCTGCTGCAGGTGGAGTACAGGGAGATGGACGAGAGTCTCGCTAATCTGTCGGAGGATGAGTATTACTCAGAGGAAGAGAGGAACGCTAAAGCTGAGAAAGAACGAAAACAGGTGGTTCCTCCACCAGCCCCACCAATAGAGGAGGAGAATGACAGCGAGCCTGAGGAACCATCAGGTATGGAAAGAGGTTGGCCTAATCTATAATTTCGCACCTTTTACTGAATTTTAAAAGCACATTTTACAAACATTTCAAAATGATGTCATTTTGACATGAATGAGGTGTTTATAAAATAAAGTTTTATAAATATTGTGATTTTTTTTCAGGTGTAGAGGGGGCTGCCTTCCAGAGCCGTCTCCCACATGACCGTATGACATCACAGGAAGCTGCATGCTTCCCTGACATTATCAGTGGACCACAGCACACTCAGAAGGTGTTCTTATACATCCGGAACCGCACAGTGAGTTCATAGCTGGAGACATCTTTTTGTGATTTGATTTGATTTCTGAAGCTGATAAGTGAAATAGACAAGCATCATTTTTATGGCAGAAACTCTTCTAGAAGTCTTATTGGCTAATAATACATTACTGTTCTAAAGTTTAAGGTCAGTAAGATTTTTTTCAAAGAGGAAGAAATTAATACTTTTTATTCAGAAAGGAAGCATTGAATTGATCAAAATTGCCAGTAAAGGCATTAATAAATTAATGTTAAAAAAGATTTCTATTTCAAATAAATGGTGTTCTTTTGAACTTTCTATTCATTGAGGAATCCTGAAGAAATGGTTTCCACTGTTTTCAACACTTTTAATAATAAATGTTTCTTGAGCACCAAACTGGCTTATTAGAATATTTTTGAAAGTTCATGTGACATTGTAGACTTGAAGTAATTGCTGCTGAAAATGTAGCTTTGCCATCACAGGAATAAATTACACTTTAAAATATATTAAAATAGAAAGCAGTAATTTTAAATTTGTCATATTTCATAAAATCTTAATGACCCCAAACTACTGAATAGTAGTGTACATATTTAAAGTTGATCCAGCAGAAACATTTCAGGAACAACTAAATGTGTTTTGCAGTCAGTTGTGAAAATGTCTCCTTTCAATTTTTTAGCTTCAGCTATGGTTGGACAACCCCAAAATTCAGCTGACTTTTGAGGCCACTGTGCAACAGCTAGAAGCTCCATACAACAGTAAGTCTGTTCCACCTGACATTACTCTGATTCCTTCATGTGTGGTGCACTTAGAATGGAACTTTTTTGATTGTTGTTAAGTTGACTAAAAATATATATCGAAATCGTGAATCAGTCTATCGTTCTGAAAAAATCGAGATTTTATTTTTTTTGCCATATCGCCCAGCCCTGCACTGAATGTATAGAGTTGAAGGTACACTATGTAACTTTTGGCCCTTGTGGTAGAAATTCCCCTAAGATCAACTTAACTTAAGTTAAACCAGGTGTCCCCGACACCTACATATTTATACTCTACTAGGTGTCTCCACCTTGACCTGTTCGAGTCAGATGACGGCTCATCTGTTATGAACACTGTCACTTGGGAATAAGATCTCTAGTGTTCCCCTTCAGCACTATCACTTGAGAATGGAAATAAGATCTCTAGTGTTTAACCTGCTGCGCAGCAGTAATCAAACAAATCAAACTCCAAACGATGCCTTCGAATATGCTTTAATCACGGCCGGGAAGACCTCGTATCAATCACAGAGAATCCCCCCAACAAAGTGTACAACAGTTTTTATAGAATAGGAGTATGAAAAAGATGACATGATTCATTACATCACTTTTCTACAATATAATGGTTCTTCATATGTATAATTGAGAACCCTTCTGTTACTAGTAAAAGCAAATGTTTTTTTCTCGATTACTTCACCTTTACTCAAGTCATAAGGTTATATATTTAGACAGCTGTCTAGTTGTGTTTCCCCACTTGTTACATTTAGACACACTTTGGTCCAAGTGTTGGCCCAACTTCCTTGAAAATAAATTTAAACACAGCGCTACAACAACCCATAATGAAATGACACTTAATAAATGCTTTACAATGTATGAGCTACAAATTGCAATTTATCTATTCAATAAAATACCTTACTCACCAATAAAAATGCCATCTTTGTGTTGCTTTTAAAACATTTCAAATCCCTCAGTTCTCGCAATCTCCAAAAAGCCAAGCCAGTGTTTATTCTTGTTTTATTACAAGCTCTGTCGTGATCAGTCTTTGATAGCAGACTCTCCCATGTTGTGGTTTCGAGATTAGTGATTCGAGATTTTGCGTGCTTCATGTCAACCTTTCTCGATCGTTGTGACAACTAACCTGTGCCGCTCCCACACCATACACACGTAGTCAGAGCAACTTTTCTCCATTTACTGATATAACAAGACATGCACAGGCCCATAATGCATGTTCTTAATTCCCTGTGAAAACCAGGACAGGTCTAAAATATAAACCCTTATAATAGTGAATCAGGGTAAGACAAAAACATGTTTTGGAAAAAAGATTGATGATGTATTGACTCATTTAAATTTAGTTAATTTTGAACAAAAAGTTACATAGTGTACCTTTTATTGTATTTGTTAAATATTCTTGTATATATTTTTAATTTGCCTGCTGTTGCTCTCTGCAGGTGATGCTGTGCTGGTGCACCGGATACACAGCTACCTGGAGAGACATGGGTTTATCAACTTTGGTGTCTACAAAAGAGTAAAGCCTCTGCCAAGTAAATGAGACTTAATGTTACAACAGAACAGAACTAGAGATATTCATGTCCAAACAAACAGGATGACAACATACAAGGCTTTTTTTCACAATTATGTTTAATTTGTTTGGTGTAGAGACAACTCTGTGTTGTTCTGATTATACTGTCTTATGTTCTTGTAGCAAAGAAGACTGGAAAGGTGATAGTGATTGGAGGTGGAGTGTCAGGGCTGGCAGCAGCAAGACAACTGCAGAGTTTTGGGATGGATGTGACTGTCCTGGAGGCAAGAGTAAGTACACTTTGCTACGATACAGCATTACATACAGCTGACTGCAAGTTTTTTTTTTTTTTTTTTTTTTCTCCTTTTATAAACCTTGATTGTTCTTGATAGGATCGTGTAGGAGGGCGAGTGGCCACTTTCAGGAAAGGGAACTATGTAGCTGACCTGGGTGCCATGGTGGTGACTGGACTGGGTAAGAAAAACAAATACTCTTCTCTCCAGGAGGAGGCACTGTTGACCATGGAAAAGAGTCATATGTTCAGGCAGAAGTCTCAGACTTTTTACATCAGTTTGAAATTGAAGTGTACTTCTCTTTCAGGTGGAAACCCCATGGCTGTAATCAGCAAACAGGTCAACATGGAGCTGGCCAAGATCAAACAGAAGTGTCCGCTCTATGAGGCCAATGGACAGGCTGTGAGTGCTCTTGAAACATTGACAGACACACATCACTCTGGCTACATACACATTTCAGTTACATTTACTCATATGTCTGTATGTATAGGATCAAAGTATTAAACTATTAAGTAATATATCAAAAGTCTCTTTTGTAATCTTAAAATAGGAATATAATGTAAAAAGTGTCACAATTTTGATCAGCGTCCTTAACCTCAGTGTATTCACAATGTTACAGTGCAGTTGTTTCTCAGACCAGTTAACGTGATGTTTAAATCACATGAAAAGTCAGTGCTCCTTCCATTCTCTTCTGATTGGTATCTTAACTGTGTTTAAAGTCAAGCACTAAGACTCTAATTAGAGGGGAAAAACATTCTAACATTCTTTTTGTCTCTCTCACTCTCTGCCCCCTCTTAACCCCTGAACATTTTTCTCTTTGCTACATTCCATCCTATTCTTTTTGTTTTTCTCTCACTCACTTTCACTTCATTTTCATTTCTTAAAATGGTGGAATACACAGGGAGAGCGCTGCACAAGTGTAAGTATTTCTGTTTATAATTTTATACAACATATATAATTAGAGGAATTGTTCTAATGAATTTATTCACATACTTCGAAACAACACCCAACAACTGCATAATCAATACAGGTTTATGCCTTATTTTATGTCAAGAACATTATAGAAATGAACACCTGTTAAATGGCAGATATCCTACTTTCATAATGATCTTCTAAATGCATGATGTTAATTGTCTGCATTGTTTGGCGATACAATGGAAATTATGAATTAAGCTCTGTCTGTCAGTTAAGGTCAATACAATCCCTCTGGGAAAATGAGTCTCCATTAATAAAATGTTTCATTTTGTTTCTAAAAAATATAATGCTAATTGTTATTTACAGTTTATTGATATGCACAGGCTTTTACACTTAAAAGAATAGTTCACCGTAAAAATGAGCTTGCCTCATGTTTCTCCAAATTGTATGAATTTTTTTTTTTTTTTTCTATAAAAGGCAAAAGGACATTTTTAGCACACAACATACACAGATAGATTATCATCCATATATGTTCATTTAATGGTTAAATGGTTCATGAACTCTGCTGAAGGTCCCTAAAGAGAAGGATGAGATGGTAGAGCAAGAGTTCAATCGCCTGTTAGAGGCGACATCGTATCTCAGCCACCAGCTGGACTTCAACTTTCTTAACAACAAACCCGTGTCTCTGGGACAAGCTCTAGAAGTTGTCATACAGTGAGTGAACTCTTGGTGTATTTGTTTAATCCTGTCTAAGAGCTTTAAGAATTGAGCCTGAGAATAAAAGCAGTCCTTTAAAATGAAAAGACAATAGCGTGGCATTGACATGCTGCTTTTCTATGTTCAGGCTGCAAGAAAAACATGTGAAAGATGAACAGATTGAACACTGGAAGAAGATTGTGAAGACTCAAGAGGAGCTCAGAGACCTTCTGAATAAGGTAATTAACACACAGTTACACGTCCCTCAGTTTCAGCTTACTCATCACACAGTTAATTTGCTTGTTCGTGTTCTTGTTCAGATGGTGGCTACTAAGGAAAAAGTAAAGGAGCTGCATCAGCAGTATAAAGAGGCCAGTGAGGTGAAGCCACCCAGAGACATCACAGCTGAGTTCCTGGTGAAGAGCAAACACAGAGACCTCACAGCTCTCTGCAAGGTAGTACACACAAATCCCCCCAAAATTTCCACATTTACCAAACCCACAAGATATCTCACCACACTGGCCATATAAACATTATGCACGCTTACACGTTTAGATAGGAAACCACATGTCAATGACACAATCAGTTCTGGCTTGTTTCATTTCCTGATTCCATTGCAGTGGCTAAAAAAACTGGTAAATATAGGCTGTAAAAAACAGTAATTCTGTCCCTCTCAAGCCTTTTTTTTTTTTTTTTTTTTTTTTTGTGGTCAAATTTGAGGTGATTTCTAATCAAACCAAGGTCCGACTCAAACTATGAAACTGGTTTGCCACCGATGCTGAATGCAAATTCGACAGCCAAGCATCCCTTACGCAGTCTCCTAATTAGGCCCTAGATCTTTTCTGGTAGCAACTGCAGACAGCTCTGGATCCATCATGCTCGATCTTAATATCTTTTTACTGCACAGCAGTGTTTTCCAACCATGCCAAACACCTCTGCGCTTGGTAATGGAGCATAATACCATTTCAGCCTGTTGTTTCAGTTGGGTTCTTTTAGTACATTTTCCAAACCGCAGTCTAACACTGTCGGACTCTCTTTAGCACCCACAGAGCAGAAAGCTAAATTCCTAACTTAAGCGGTCTACAATGGTAAGATTTTAGCATGTTAATTCACATAATCACTCTCAACTGTAGCCCATTAGAGGCACTTGAGCCATTTATGGTTGAAACGTGAATTTCGACGCCTGCTCGCTCACACTGGGGTTTGGTTTAATTTTAAACTTTTGAGTTACTTTTAGTACATGACTCAGATATAATATTAAATCTCAGCATTTTTATTCACATTTTCATATATTCAAAATCAAAACTTGACTACATTAGGAACTTTTTATTAATCATTACACATAGGCTTATTAGTTTTCAAAGGGGTAAAGTCATTGTTTTCCATGACATGGACTACCATTCAAAAGTTTGAGGTCAGTAAGATTTTTAAAATGTTTTTGAAAGAAGTCTCTTATGTTCACCAGGGCTGCATTTATTTGATTTAAAAAACAAACAAACAAACAAAAAAAAAAAACAATAAAAGTTAAATTATTTCAATTGAAAATAACTGTTTTATCTTTTAATGTAATTTAAAATGTAATGTATCCCTATGGCAAACCTCAATTTTCAGCATCATTACTCCAGTCTTCTGTGTCACATGATTCTTCAGAAATCATTCTAATATGCTGATTTGCTGCTCAAGAAACATTTATTATCAATGTTAAACAGTGGTGCATCTTAATTTTATTTTGAAAACTATGTGTTTTTCTTTCAGGGTTCTTTGGTGAATATAAAGTTTTCAAAATAAACATTATGTATCCATTGGTAACATTATAAATGTCTTTACTGCCAAATATTACTGACCCTAAACCTATGAATGGTATTCTATGCCTTTAAAGGAACTCATGAGAGCAACAGAAATGTGTACCTATACCTGTCATTTTCTGTCTTTCATGCAATTGTATGTGCTTTCACCTTGTGTGGAGAGTAATACCATCCATTGTGCTTGTGGTCTTCATGTGACTAAAAAGACTCTTCTCACAGACTGTAACAGTCTGACACACAGAGCAACTGTAGCAGGATATTTCAGAGATGTGTGATGTGGTTTAAGGGTAGAATTTTCTTTAAATAGTCCTATGCTGGTTAGCTGTGTGAACGGCTGGCCCGTTCAGAGAGGGATGACTCTGCCCTCTGGGATGAAACCACTGCCGCTGCCTTCAGCTGTTCACCGAAGAGCGTAACCTCACACCCAGGTGCTGGGGAGAGAGGACGATCTTATTTTTAACTGTTCTGGGTTCAATATAAATTAAGAATCAACTTATTATACCAATATTGTGATGATTTTTTTCTTCGTCTATTTTTTTTTTCTGGTAATTTTAAATTGTGTAAAAAGCCTGCATATTAATTGCTCCATCTACCTTTAAAATGTATTATAACTCTGTATTGTGTCAGCCATTGGCCACCCTGCTCTTTACATATGGTTTTGTCATTCAAAAACTCACATTGGTATAACCTCAATGTAACTTCTTCCTCTTAAGAATATGTAATCCTTAATATACAGTATACATTATATGCATAAATGTATTGATCTGTAATCCTGTCTTTCTGCTGCAGGAGTATGACGAACTAGTGGAGATGCAAGTTAAGCTAGAGGAGAGACTGCAAGAGCTGGAGGCCAACCCACCCAGGTAATCATAAAACCCATGCAAATAATTAAACCCATTGAGGTCACATTAACATACTTATCTAACCTCCTGAATGGAGTCCAAGTAATGTCATTCTGGATCTCTTTCTCAGTGATGTTTATCTGTCTTCGAGAGACAGACAGATTCTTGACTGGCACTTTGCAAACCTGGAGTTTGCCAACGCCACACCTCTGTCCACGCTCTCGCTCAAACACTGGGATCAGGTACTTCTCACCCACCTTTTCTTGCAGAACACCTTTAATGGCTTTGTAGAAAATGGTTATGTTGGCAAGGTCATGGTTTCAATTCCCAGTCAAATGCATATAAACGTAAGAAGTCAGAAATACAGAAAACAAAGCTTCTGCAACCTGTCTCTTTTTCTTCGGTGTTTGAGTAGGACGATGATTTCGAGTTCACAGGAAGTCACCTGACTGTGCGGAATGGATACTCATGCGTCCCAGTGGCACTTGCAGAGGGTTTGGATATCAAACTCAACACTGCAGTGAGACAGGTCCGATACACATCATCTGGTGAGTCAGTCAGTCCAGCTCCTGCTGTTTATGCTTGTATTTTGGTGTGCTTTTTATTGTTTAAGTTTAAGCATCATTTCCTCTCCATCTCAGGTTGTGAGGTGATAGCAGTAAATACCCGCTCCACTACCCAGACGTTTATTTACAAGTGTGATGCCGTGTTGTGTACTCTTCCTTTGGGAGTGATGAAGCAGCAGCCGCCAGCAGTGCAGTTTGTGCCTCCCCTGCCGGAATGGAAGACTGCTGCCATCCAGAGAATGGGCTTTGGGAACCTCAACAAGGTGTGAATAATTCCTTTGCAGGCGCTGATGTAATGACAGTGCTGGCCTGTGTCAGCATGGGACATTTTATGTGTATATCAAACTAATCCGCTTTGGCTAATACAGAGTGAAGCTTTAAATCGAGCTGGTTCACATCATATTTAACACGATAGATATAGATGTGTATTTAATGTGTCCTTAACAAATTTACCCCCACACACATTTAGTGTCCAGGATGCGTCATCATCATCCTTCTCCACTGCACTCTCACTCTACCTTCACTCCCTCTCCTAGTTCAGCTGCAGCAGAAAAATACTGCAGTATTATGCAATTGTCCCGCTCCATTTCTCGGTTTTTGTCACAAGGGGGCACAGTGTGGTACCAGATTTATTCACAGTGCTGCTATATCAGAAACAGCTGTCTGTATACACCGCAGGATGTCAGAAATGCTCTCTGACTCCATTGAAAGCAAGCTTCAGCTACTTTAAGATTGCATGTTCTTTTTCCTTCTTGTCAATTTGTATCATTCTAGTGACAAAAATAATCTCTTAGTAATAGTTTTTAGCTTCTATGGTATTGTGCACTGTATTGAGTGGTTTTGCTTCATAAGCATCTGCTGAAACGCATGTACATATGATAAATTGCATTATGGTGGTGTTTTAATTTATAGGGGCTTGTTGTAAGTGCTCTTGAATACATTTGAATTATGTTGATGGAGCATTAGACTGCTAGTATTTTATTGGGATTTAATTAAAGGGATAGTTCACCCAAAATTTAAAAATTTAAATTTACTCACCCTCATATTGTTCTAAACCTGTATGAACTCAAAAGAAGGTATTGTGAAGACTGTTCATTACCAAAAAGTTTTGGTGCTCATTGACTTCCACTGTAAGGGCAAAAACATACATTTCTCCAAATATCTTCTAGTCCACAGAGGAAACTAGGAGTACACTTGTAGTTCGGTTATCTTGGTTCTTCCGGTCAGGACCAAAAAAGAAAATTATACATTTAGTCCTGGTTCGCTTAGCATTCATGCTGTCATTTTTAAGACTGACAATACAAAGCAAAAAAAAAAAAAAGCAACAGAACTTAACTTACAAATCAAAAAAAAAAATCTCAATGTGTGCTGGGATAAATGCGCTTGTTGTATGTGGGTACATATGATTGTAATTTTACCAGCTGAGAACTCGTGAAGAGCTTATAAAATGTGTAAAGGACTAAAAACAACAGGAATTCCTCTGTTGCGCACGCAAATGAAGAGCCTGCTGCAAGGAGACAGTGTTTCTGATGCCTGTACCAAATTGCAGTTGGCTATGTAGCTCTTATGACGAGAAAAAAAGAGGTATGCTTGAAAATTGTCCTTTTTAGCGTCGCATTGTCTGATATCACATCCTGTTTTTGGCTCGTTTAGATGTCTTTGGTCCATGTTGCATTCATATTTCAGTCTAACTGCACCAGAGTCCGTTTGGTAATGGGCCAAGACCCACCTTTTCAGTGTTCAGATGGCAGCGTTCATGCTTATTCATATCAATCGCACTGATTTACTGTCCTCCACTAACCCTGGTGTGATTAAAAAAAAAAAAATCAGTTCTGACTCAATCTGTGTTGTCCTTGTCCTAGGTGGTGTTGTGTTTTGATAGAGTATTCTGGGACCCCAGTGTTAACCTCTTTGGACATGTGGGAAGTACCACGGCCAGTCGAGGGGAACTGTTTCTCTTCTGGAACCTCTACAAAGGTAATCATTCAATTTAGCCATGCACTAATATTTTACCCATTAACCCGTTATACATAACCCGATAACCCATTAATGACAAATAAAAATCTTTAATATTTAGCGAAGAAAAGAAAAAAATTAGATGCAAGAATCATTTTAATCATCACATTATTTAAATTATGACCTTATAACTGCTAAAGACTACATTTAACAATGTTAAGTATTACGTAAAATTACATAATTGTCATTTAGAGCTCCCATTAAATCTGACCTTTTGTCCCTTCTCAGCACCCATACTGCTGGCTCTGATGGCAGGAGAGGCTGCAGGCATTATGGAGAATATAAGTGATGATGTCATCGTTGGCCGTTGTCTGGCAATCCTCAAGGGTATCTTTGGAAGCAGTGCAGTACCTCAGGTGAGCTAGAGTAGCATGCTTCATTTTTAGTTGCATACTGTACAACAAATCAGATTGTGTGAATAGTCATGAGAGGAAATGTCAACCTAAATCTACTAAGAAGAGTTCAGTTTTCTCATATCTCAGTACTAGGGATGGGTACCGAAACCTGGTATTAAATGAGCCCTGGGGCTAAATTATAAAAGACCGCAGTATCGACAAGATCCGACGTTATTGGTTCTGCTGTCAGTACTGGAGAAATTCAGAAAATACACTTATTTATTATTGCTATATAGATGTTATCTTGCAAATTCTATCTTGCCAACCATTTTTATATGCAATAACATTAAGACATTTGTCTATGATGCATTTTTTTTTTTTATATTGGCAGTCCGGAAGAGAGTCTGCTTTCATTTCAGGGCTGTGCGATTTAATATTTTACTTAATTTAATTTTGAATTTGGTTTATAGGATTATGAAAAAACAACAAAAAGATATTTGAGGTAAACCTATTTAAAACTAGCGGCATTGCATCTTGTGCACATTCCTTTCATTTCCTTCATAGCGGTGCGCATTTGTACCTCCCTAAAAGCCCAAAATTCAGCTTTCTGAGTGCGCGCTCTGAAGTGGACCACAACTAAATTATACTTTGGGTGCGTGTCTAAATTATCAAATACACACAAATGTCAAAATGACCAGCTTGGGGAGTATTCACTTAAACAGTAATTTGTCTTAAGTGAGAAGTTGAGAGAAAATGACATTGAGAAAATATGATGTGTATCAGTATATTAGATTCGTGCATTCGGTCTAAAAGTGACAGCAGTTTAAAAAATAGTCCAATAAACCTCAGCTGCTGTTTCTGCCATTAATGTTAATCAAACAACAAAAGAAAAAAAAGAGAAAATCACTCTCTGCTCTTGACTGAATAACTTGAGCTTTAATAAGCATTAATCTAATTATATTGTATTTATTTGTCCGTTTGATTGTACTTTGTTCTTGTTCTTATGCATGTAAAATGCATAAAATGCCTGCGCACTGGTGCAAAATCAGTGTTTTATATTAATTTTAGTTCAAACATTGCAGTTTCTTTTGCTATAGATATTTATTTCACATTTCAGAATATAAAGCACTTAATTCTTAATTTTAGTTTTTTAAATAAAAATATAACAAAGAACTGATAAGAATACCGTTTAAGTACCGGATCAGTAAGCAGTATCGGTAAGAGTAGTAAAATTGTTAAAACCTTAACGAAAACCCATCCCTATTCAGTACACACTCAAACACTTAAGACTTTGTGGCTCATTCCCGCGGTATGGCGCGTCTGGCACTGCTCCAACAACAATAAACTGATTGTGTTATGTGTCTGTCGTCATGGCAGCCAAAAGAGACTGTGGTGAGTCGCTGGCGGGCCGACCCCTGGGCTCGTGGGTCCTACTCGTACGTAGCTGCTGGTTCGTCTGGTAACGACTATGATCTCATGGCCCAGCCCATCACACCCGGTCCTGCCATACCTGGAGCCTCACAGGTGAGTGTCGTAGTTTATTGCTAATTTCCTGTGAGATGCTTGTTACCTGAAGCAGTTGTCATGCTGATTGTGTGCGTTTCGCAGCCTGTTCCACGTCTGTTCTTCGCGGGTGAACACACCATTAGAAACTACCCCGCTACGGTGCACGGCGCTTTGCTGAGTGGGCTGAGGGAGGCAGGAAGGATCGCTGATCAGTTCCTGGGAGCCATGTACACTATGCCACGCCAAGCCACAGCCAATCCAAACCCACAGCCCTCCCCCAGCATCCAATAAACGTCTAAACCCAGCACATGATGCAGCCAGAGAGAGAATGAGTTGGGGTTGTCGGTGAAAGAATGTCTTGGTAGATAAAGAGCAGGGAGGGTCAAGTAAGGACACTGGGTGACTCCTTAGACTGGGAATGTGTGTGTGTATTTATGGGAGAGTTTGTCTGCGTGTAAGAACATGCCTTTAGGGAAATCATTCACTAATCTGGGAGCTGGGGCCGAGGAACCTTACACTCAGTTCCCTCCTGTCATGCCAGCTTACTTGCTAACTTCTAAGTCATCTCAATGGACAGGTGGATGGTTCCCGACGAATTCACAGGTATGTTGGAATTTACCTGGAACAGTTTGCTCTCCACTAAGGCACATATAAAGCCAAGGACAATTATTTACACTAAACGATATTCAAGTGTTCAGTCTCAAAGTATCAGGCAGAGCATTAACATTTCAATTGTAAAAAACAGATAGGAGATGGACATTAATGCATTTGTTGAAATCCAACTGCCTACACAACCCTTTCCTTTTTATTTTTTCAGAATAATAAAAAAAAAAAGAAGAAAAAATGTTGTTTTGACTTTGCTATGTCCATCACTTTGTAGCTCGAATGATTTGTTAGGAAAAATTGTCTTAGTTGGAATGCATATTAAGTTTTGATAATGGGTCTGTTTCTGTTAAAATAGAATATCAGTTATAGCTTTGTATCTTTTGTGAGCAGCTGAAGTTTTTCTTAAGTTTTATTATTTGTTTAATTATGATCATCTTTTTTTGTTTTGTTTTTTGGTATTAAAAATATATATGAAAGCTGCTGTCTGTTTGTTTTTCTTTGTGGGTTTATTCTATTCAATCATTTTATAAAATTTGAGCTGGTTTGGACAGAATGCATTTGTTTTCTGCTACTTTTTTTTTTATTTTTTTTTTTTTTAAAGATTTTTAGATGATGCTGAGGCTTTTTAGGTTGGGTAGAATCTGCGATCTCAGACCCAGTTTGTTCACTGGCTTCCATGGCTGCACTTCGCTGCATGTGTTTTCCGCCAACTGGCAACCCGGGGTGGCGAAATACTATTGGGTAAATTGGCAACCAAAACAAAAACAGAAATTCCGACAGGGAACGCAAATTTCAAAGTAAAATAACTGGCTGTAGCAAAGGTTTTCAGATAAATGAGTATGTGAACTCAGCATGTTTAATAAATATCTGCAGACATATGGTATTTTTATGCTTTAGTCATAAACTTACAATAGAGCACCTTTAAAGCTGCAGTCCATAAGTTTTTCCTCTTTGTTGCCATCTCTGTTTGAAACCTGCAATTGCAGTTATTTGCAGAGTTATCAATTTTAAGTGGGTTGTGCATCAGCACGGTGGAATCTAATGTTTGCTGTCAGTCACCCCATTGGTGTGGATACTGTACTTAAGAATCACAGATTCTACGTCTTGGAAGTATGACCAAAATAAGAATTTTCACTGGAAAATGTCATCTGAAGGAGTAAGTAATAAATTTGCCACTTTTGTTCTGACCAACTGAGGGAAAAAAGCAATAAATCACGCTGCCAGTGGTGATTAAGTCTAACAATCACTTGGTTCGTCAAACCGTGCAGATTATATTTATTGTTATACTTTGTTCTCAAATTGTTAATGTTAACAACATAAGCATTATGTGACTGTGTGTATTGGCATTACCTGTAGATTTCAATTTCTGTAACCACTCCGCAGTTCAAAGTCTTTTGCTTTTGACTACGGGTGAATCTCCAGTTGTCACTGATGATTGTTATTTGGACCTTTCTGGATTACAATCCACCAAAATGAGAAGTTTAATTATTTCAGCTGCTGTGAGAAAACGCTATAAAGCATCCTCCACATGCCTTATAGCCTATTAGCTGGGACTCCTCTATTTAAACAGACGTGACGTAATGACGCAAAGACGAACGGCTGCATGCTCGAATTTCCCGCGGAAACCCACCAGTACCATCCGGATTAGGAAATGTTACAAGCTTACTGTTGTGAATTGGGCTAAGGTAAGGAGATCCTTTTGAACACTGGCTGGTTATGTACTTGCTCAAAAATTGATTTTGAATCATTTTTAACCAAAAAAAAAAAAGTTCCAGACTGTAGCTTTAATATTTCATTAAACACTTTTGCCCCTTGTCTTACTTCTCAATTTTTTCTTCCTCTTTCAGTTTTGTCTCCATTTTCTGTCTGCTTTCTTTCTTTCTTTCTTAGTTTATCCAGTCTCTTCACATGTCATGCTGCCCAGAGGCTTTTTTTTGGCATCTCTCTCCTGCTCTCTGCTCTTGCTATAACCCCTCCAGGCCTCTGGCTTCAGCCCCAGCTTGTGTGGTGTGGGCCCTGGCAGTTGCACTGTATTGTGGGAGTCTGAGGGACCTGAGCTGATATTGGCCCCAGCAGTTTGGTTCGTGATTAGAGCCTTGAGCAGCCTGCACTAAGATGCCACAACCATATTCTTATTCATAATACTGCAGTCCACCAGTGGTTTTGATAATGTGAGTACATTTGGTTCATTGACCACAGAGCCGGATTGCCCTCAAATCATGTGTATTAGATATTATGGTATTTTGTGGATGCTTTTATCTTGAGCTGTTAACTGCAGACAAATTCAAGACCAGTTCCTCTAGAGTTCCTGAAGATTTATTGACTTTCCTAGATCCACAATGTTAGCGGCTAGCAGGAAATGATGCACAAGCTGCACCGCCTCAGGACAGACTCTACAATCTGTTTGCATATTAAAATTCAGTTTAGATAATATAACTTGTATTGTAACACCTTTGACATTTCGTAATATTCTCAAAGACACCTGGATGCCCTCAGGGATCTCTGATCAATGTTATTTCAGTATGTCTCGTTTTGAGAGTGATTTCTGATACACAGGCCTTGCCATAATGGGTTCATGAGCGTGTCAGAACTCAAACCTGACTCATCCTGTTCACAGGCAGATGTCACACTTAATCACCCACACAACAACTTCACAGTGTGCCCTTCAACACAGAAACCCCCACACACCCTGAATGTAGAAATGTATTTCACATGGAATAAAATACCAATATATACGCACAAACACTCCTACAATACCTCCACACAGAGATAGGCTGTCTAACATGTTTATTTTTTAAATCACTTAGTCGGTTTTCTTTAACGCTCCATTAAAATGCTTTTAAAACTCTTCTTCGGTAATGCTGATGAATGTTCTAGACTGGAAGAAAAGGCGGGAACAAGATTGAATTCACTGTCTAGACTTTTCTCACTTAAATTTGAATGTCTTTCAAATAACTGTCCAGTTAAAGCTGATAATTCTCATTCTCAGAACAGGATTAAAGTTTTAAGAGCCGTTTCAAGGACTTGGACAAACAATAGTGAATTCTGATGCTGAGTGAACTCTGAAAGTCAAGTTTTAAACTTCTGTGCAGCATTCGGTCATATCTTGATTTGTGGTGTCTTTGTGGTGTTAACTCTTATGAACTCATTTAAATATCTCAGTCAAAATAACTTATCACTACTAGGCCATAAAATGAAGACCATACATTTACTTGACTATGTACTGATGCCTTAAAGGAACAGTTCATAAGTCATTTACTCACCCAAGTTTGATTCAAGTTCATTCTATTAAGTACATTTTTAAGAATACTTTATTTAGTAAGTATACTACTATTAGTATACTTGTAGGTGTAATATTTCAATACTACTTGGGACTAAATTGGCCCACTTTTTAGTGTATACTTTTAAGTATACTTCAAGTGTAACAGTAGTAAATGTTAAACGAACTTATAGGTATACAGATAGTTTACTAGTTAAATACTAGCCTTTTTAGCTTTAAGTGTACTCTCAGTAAACTACTAGTTTAGTCATTTTAAACTGCAAGTATACTTGTGAGTTTTAAATGAACTTGAATATAAGTAAATATTAAGTATATATTTAGGTATTCATTTTTATACTTAAAATATACCTTTAACTGTACATTAAGTAGATTTTAAGTAAATTCTTATGTGCACTACCAGTGGACAACAATTTTTTTTTTTTTTTTTTCCCAAACAATGCAAGTTTATAAGACATGTACAACTATGCACAAAAAGTATTTAATAGTCTACCCATTTAAAAGAGTAAACAACTATAAGCCAAGTATACTTAATCATACTCTCGATCAAAAGATTGAGTACAAGTATAGGCCAAATATACTTTTCTGTTAGTATAAGTAAAGTATACTAATTTTAAGTATATTTCTGAGAAGTACATAAAAAGTAGACTGAAAGTATGCTTTACTTCTTTTAAACTAAAAAATAAGGTGCTAATAGAACACTTGAATAAACTTTTTTTTTTTTTTACCCTTGTGTTCCAAACTGTATGACTTTCTAATATGAAACACTAAAGACCTGTTCACACCAAGGACTGTAACTATAGCTATTAAAATTTGTATTAATCATTCCAAAAAAATATATGACAATAGGGAAGTCCACATCCCAACTGTGGTCTGATATTGTTGTGGAATCACTTTTTGGCAGTTGTGGATTAATGGTTATAGAGTCAGACTTGTAACCCGAAGGTTGTGGGTTCGAGTAATTGCAGGAAATGTAGGTCGGGGGAGTGAATGGACAACACTCTCATTACCCACAACTGAGGTGCTCTTGATCAAGGTACCTAACCCCCAATCACTCCTGGGCACCGCAACAAAAATGGCTGCTCCGGGTGTGTGTGTGCACTTGGAAGGGTGAAAAGCAGAGCTCAAATTCCAAGTTTGGGACACCATACTTGGCTACACATCATGGATGTATTTCATACAACTTATTACTGTAGCATTCATCCCACCCACCTGACACTTATTCTTGTAAATATATTTACAAGAATAAGTGGCAGATGCAAAGTGGAATTTGACCATTTTAGGACGAGAGCCTCCTTTGCAATTCAGTTGTTATTAACAAAAAATGGTGTAAGATTTAAGTAAATTTCACTCAAAAAATTGCTAATAGATTTCACAAATAATTACAAAGAATTGGCAAGTGACAAAAATTAATTGAAATTCAGAAGGAGAAAGACCGAAAAAGTGTTTTCTTTAAAACGTACTCCAATAATCAAAACATAAAAAAAAAAAAATTAAAAAAAATCCACATAAGGAAAGTTATCAAGCCTCAAAATGATAAAAATGTGTGTGGTATAATGACAAACCCCTCATTAGGCTAAACAGAATTATTTATTGTTGTGACTGGAATATAGTTAACTTAAGACCCAAAGAGTTCTTTAGATCTATCTGAAGAATATGTTCTGCCAGCAGAAACCAAAGGGCTGTGAAATTCCAGTAGTTTATTGTGTTTGATTACTGCTGTTATCACCAATTCATCTATTAAATGATAACAGAGCGTCTTGGATGCAAGTGCAGTTTTGTAAAGCGATTTATCACACCATCATTCCGTTCAGTCGTAGTTTTGGTAATCAACTGCCAACAAATGAACTGAAAAAAAAAAAAAAAAAAAAAAAGACAAATGAATGAGCCACTAGATAAACACACAAAACCAAACCTGTTACAAACAAGTTGCTTTTTTTATTATATTAGCTGGAATACATACAGTCTGCAGTTCAGCCTAAAGAGATGTCTAGCTCCATGCACAATGCTGAAACATGCACAAATATTACAGTACAAAGGTGTAAGACTGAAACACAGTGTGTGTGTTATTGCTGACACTGAGAGGCTGAATACAATGAGCATGTTCACCTGTGTCCTCACCGCAGGTTCACTCTACACCAACATCTGCTTGACAGCCATTTACAAACACTGCTTTATCAGGAAAACACCACTCAACTTCTGTCTCCCTTCTTTAACTATGCAGACCTGTATTTATATGTGCAGTGTTTAAGAGACTGTGTAAGCAAGTATCAGTGAACTTTAATTCAGTTACTGTGTGTGGCGTGTGTGTTACAGCATGTTTGCGTCTGTGTGTTAAGGCCTGAAATCTGTCTTTGGCAGCACTTTTAATACAGCACAGGAGATGAATGAACCCTGAATGAACAGAAGGGAAACCCACAGTCTGAGCGGTTAATAAAAGATGAGAACAGTACATAACTGAACCATACTGAGCCCCTGGCTCAACATATCCATCTTACATTTAATAAACACTTCACCCAGACACTTCTCTTAGAATGAAAGAAAAAAAGCACAAGTTGGTAATGTTTGAAAAGCTGGTTAATTAGCACTTTTAACTGAGTCTAACTTTAATAGTTTATACAAATTATGAATAAAACACAAGATTGAAATTAAAAATCCAAAAAACACTCTCCAGGAGCCCAATAAGGTACACATCTACACAAACGAAAAAAGGGGAAAAAAAATCTTAACATATCTTAAACATGGCCCACTTTACAAAATTACAAGATACTTTTAAATAAAACTATCTGATTGTAGTTTGAAAAAAAGAAAAAAAAAAAAAAACGAAAAAAAAAAACAAGCAGATAAAAGAAGGAAAAGCTTGACAACAGAAATATTTACCCTTTTAATTTCATAATTGCTTTTAAGAAGCTATTCGTTTTCATGTAAACTACAAAAATACCTTGGAATGATTTTTGGCACATTGCGTCAACTAAAATATATATCGCACATGGCCTTACAGGAAAAAAAAGATGAAACAAATGAAAATAAAACGCTTTGCAATCTGTACAAATAATGTGGACAGTCCACCTCTCAACCCAGAAAAATACAAGAGGTGTCTCACAGTTGCTGCAGGTGAAATTATTCTGCTATTTTGGCCAGTGCACAAACACATGTACATATATACACATCTTTGATGGCTGTACATTCACTTAATTCGGGGATAAGTGATTTAAAAAAAAAAAAAAAAAAAAGAAGAGAAGGGGAGCCATATTAGAAAATTAAACCCATAAAGGTTAAGGAAATAGGTTAAGAGAGTCATTTAAGTGCTGGTTAAGTGCAGATTCTGCATATTTCATGACACTATGACCTATTTTTGGCCTTTTAGGGCCAATGCCAGCTTATAATGCGGGCACAACATGTCAAAGCCTTCAAATGTTCTCTTCTGTACATTCAATATTACTTTATTGCTTATTAAAATGGCTTTTATAAAATAATTACAACTACTTTCCTCTAAAAATTGTCACTAAAAATGATTTTAAAAACCATTCTGAGTCATCAACTGTCGGAAGCTAGACATGATAATGCTTCTTGACTGGTGTTATAGCTAGGTTAAGTTTGGCTACTTAAGATGTACATAAAAGTGATGTAGATGGGAAAACCTTGATGTAGGAAGAAGTATTTTTATGATTTAGTTCTTTTAAATGAACAATACGTGAAACTATATGACCTTTGATCCGTTCTGAGACGTGTAACCGGATCTCGCACTGATTATTTCCACAGAGAGCAAAAGACAAAAGTGGAGGAATGGAAATCAGAGACACGTGTTAGATGACTTCTGAGGGTGAACGGCACATTGACACTTTAGTAAATGGTGTTGAGAAACGAAGAAGCATTCCTTGAGAATTGTGGTTTCAGTCGGCCTCTCTAAAAGAGTTCTTTCAGAAACAGACTGTCTTGTGAGCACATAAAATCTACGGTTTCCGACAGCTGTGGTTGAGCATTGAAGCCACAGAGCAGCCGAGAGACCTTTGCCTGGCCGGGGGGGTTGGGAAAGGGAGATGTAGTCTGCTGGTATTTCCAGTACAGACTTGCTCTATATCATCACATCAATCTGGGTCATGCTGCAGTTTTAGGATCATGTTTGCAAGCTTTGAGTGGGCACAATTTTATTATAAAGGGATTTACAATTCATAATGCCTAAAACTATTTACGGAAGTTGGGAAACAGCTAAAACCTTCCCTCTCTACAGAATCCTGGCTGACCCTCCTGGTTCTTCTTGGTACCACACATGGACACTATCCCGGTCACCAACTCTGCATCCTCTTTTGCTTTTTTTTTTTTTTTGCCAGCTGGTCCCACTTCCTCCCTCAGAAGTTATAAGCCCATCAAATGCAGCGCTGACCTCCGACCTGCAACCAACCCAGGGACCGTATATCAGGCCTGCTGCCGCTGCTTTAGCCAGCCAATAAAATGGCTTTAGGGACCGGCAGCTTGGATTACAGCAGCCCAGGGCACTAGGGTATTCTGAGAAACCAAGGGCATGAGATACAGGAGCCAGCATGTTCGCTTCAGCCCGAGACCCCTGAACAGGAAGTAGAGTGAAGTCTGGGATATTCATTTAGAAAGACAAATGTTTGTTTTTACCGTGCAGAATAAAGTAGGGCAAATTTGAGAAGAACAAAGCCAAACTGACGCCCGAAGTCATAAGTTATTGGAAAACGTTCAAAGATTAATACAAAAAATATACATATTATACATTTTGTATGGGCAGCTTGGTGAAATGTAATACATTTTAAGTTGGTTGGCAATATTATTTAGCGATGTGATGGAATCTTTTGTAAGCAATACTTTTTGCTGTTGAGCTACATCAATCATGTGTAGTCTCTCTATTTCTAAGACAACCAAGCTAGGGAACATTTTTAAACATCAGAAAGATGTAGTCTGTTTTCTTACGTTTATAAGACTGTTTTAATGATTTAAGTGCAATTACAAATTCATTAGAATGACTTAAATAAAAAAAAAAAAAGATAAATTGATAGACAAACAGAAATTTCCATTTTTGTTTCAAAGACTCCATACAGCCCAAGCCAGAGGGACGAATAACTATTGAGGAAACAGAAGCACAGGAAACCAGAACAAAGCAAAATTGACCGTGATGGTGAGGCGTGGATCTTTTTAAATCTGTAATAACCAAGTGAGACGCTGCAAAGACAGCAAACTGTTCACTTGAACATCAAACCCCAGAACAACATTACATATACAGCATTATATTAAAACAGAAAAATAAAACATCCCACATTCCAGTGACATTGGAGTTTGAGATCATCTGGTGGGCCGATGGATAATTGACCCTTTGTTGTTCATCATTGGATTCAAGGTATTGGATAAGAGAGATATTAATACACATGGACACTTAAGAATAGTGTACAAGAAAAAAGGAATCTGAGCCGGAATAAGAAAATAATCATTGGTGGCACTGAACTGTTTAAAATCTAATCAGTACACAACATTTTAACTGCAGCAGCTCTATTCAATAATATTTCAACAAGTACTAACCACATGAGGACATGAGGAAGTGATGGGCATTCCGATGTTTTCGATGGTGAGGCCATTTATCCAGGCATAGGCATTCCTAACTGAAGCATTCTGGATCCTTTGTGGTGTCATGCTAGCCACCCTCAAGGCTCAACAAGCTCTACGGCTAAAATAACATGAAAACACAACCCGTCTAGGGGTTTATTAGACTGACTCGGACCAGCAGAATCCCAAACGTTGGTCTTCTGTGACACACCGAATTCGGTTCGTCGTCTTTCTGTGCAAAGTTTGCGAGTAGAGTCACAGAGCGGCTGTAAAGAGTCCGCTCTGAAAATCCTCTATAAATGTCCAGAATTTGGGTTAATCCCGGTTAGCTACCCAGATGGACAAGGTCACATCGAGATGAGCTCTAGGTGATCGGATTCTTCTCCAGTGGTTGGGAATCCAAAGCCAGCATCCCTTCAGAGCCACTGAGACGGGGAAAGGTCAACATGCAGATGAGTTTCCCAGCTTTTCTTAAAAACTTTAGTGTCGGTGGCCCTGTGCATTTGCTATGCTGGTTGTGAGACCATCAAATCCAGTTAAAGAAAAGATGAAGAAAACAGACAAACTAGTAATAAATTGACATGATACAAGGAGCAAATTACAAATGAGATCAAATAAACTTGGACACCAGGTGCTTTAAGGATGAAAAATTGGGCATATGTACATCAATGCATAATAAAGACTGTTGGCCTTAGCATGTACTTCTAGAATGTGGCTGCTCCTAAGACATAAGACAAAAAATATGTATACACCTATGTGTGATTGCCTGGATAATCAATGAATTTCAGCTGTGTGCAATAATCCCAATGAATTCCTTAATTAAACCATCCAGCAAAAAAAAAAAGAAAAAAAAAAGAAAAAAGTGTGATATTGTAGAACTAATTGAAAAGCCACAAGCTGTAACTTGCTCCTTGTGAGAATAACACATGAAATTCAAGACCTGTGGCACCAACGAGGTCTGTGTGGGGTTTTCAAAATGCTGATAAATGAACCAAAACCCTTTTACATATTCCCAACATCAAGGCAGTCACATGTCTGCACCTCTCCCTTGTCATGTTTGACGACTTTAATACACTACAAGGAGCAGAAGAGGATTCATCGCTGTAGGAATATGTGACTTCCATTCGAAAAAGCGACAGCTGGAAGATGGTGAATTCATACAGGTTGATGTATGAGTACGACAAAGTTCCCAGAGGTCACTTGGGGTCTACCTGGAAATCTGATCAGCTGATGGGTCTGTTAAAGTCATGGCGTAACTGAAGAGATGAGATGAGCTTCATTCCTTGCACACAGGGGCTGCTTTGAGATGTAACAACTGAGGTAATAAAAACACACAAGGACACTTTAGGTCAGGACTCATTAACATGAGAGTAATTAGCTTCTAGCTTGTTTTAATTACGTATAACCCAGAATCCTCTATGGTCTCTTGCTTTTGATAAGTTTAACAGAATAAAGCTATAAGAAGGCACATACCTAGTTGGAAATGTGGGTAATATGGATCAGTTGTCCAGATGTCGGTTTGACCACGACCGGCTTCCATCTGCTGTGCGGTTTCTGCTAGACCATGCTCCACGACTCCCAGGCCTATCGTATGAGTCCACGTCACCTGTGGGCTGCCTTCGCCATGAGGACGGAACAGTTTCTCCATCATCTGCAGACTGGGAAGAGAACAAACATACAACAAATGCGATACAGTATACTAATGACTTCAATAGACTCAAAACTTTCCACTTATATGGTGCTCTTCCAATTATCCAACAAATTCAGCCATGTTCTAAAGGGTTGTAACAATCACATAATTGCCTGACCATATTGAAATGTATTTAAATTTCTCTCTTTATATTGCAGTAATGCGTTAAGACCATGTGAAGTATAAAAACCTTTATTTCAGGTTGAACCAGCTTAAAGGGATCCTTGATTATTTTTTAACTTTAGTTAGTGTGTAATGTTGCTGTTTATGTATATATAACATCAGCAATGTTACGCTATCGATGTTCAATGCAAAGGGAGATATTTTCTTTTACAGAAATCGCTTTTAAAGGACTACGACGGCATGGCAAGAACACTTGTAGTAGCCATGCAGTCATTTTACGCTTCACAAACGAGTGTCAATTCAACACTGGATTTGCACAAAAGATTAACATGACGGCACATGCTAGTTTATGAGTTGAATCAACTGCACGGCAACTACATACATTTATCCACTAACTATTCAGAAATGTCCAGTTGCTTTCTAAAAGTTGTAACTTGTTCCTGAGTCTCTCCATCAGTGTTCAACTCTGGTTTGAACAATGTAAGGCAGAACACTGTTACTGACAATTGTCATTTTGGCTGCGTGAGATTCTCCTGCTTTGTTGTTGTTGAGCAGACCTATATTACATCTTTTGAAACCCCTTTTCAAAGGGGTTTCAAAACCCCTTTGAACCCCTTTACATCTTTTGAAACCCCTTGAAACCCATAATAGGGTCCCCCTTAAAGACATTTTGGGAAAGACAAACTTCTTGCATAATATTCTAATAATCACAATAATAATAATAATAATAATATACAATATTTTTTTACCAATGACTTATACATGACTTTCCTACTCATTTGTGATTGTGTATTGTAGAAGATTTATTTGATAGAAATTCACAGACTGATAAAGAGATTTTTTAATAAACAAATGTACTTAATAATAATAAAGCATTTACAATAGAAACTTCCAGGACGTTTTCCATGACTTTTTAAAATATTATTAATTTCCACAAATTTTCCTTGCAGGAAAATACAGTTTTAAAATTCTCTGATATTTTCAGATTCTTAATGTCTGTGGTAAAAAGGTAAAAAGGTAAAAAAAAAAAAAAAAAAAAAAAGCAAGGACCAGAGTATAAGAATTCTTAATTTTGTCTACAGACCAAACTTATCAGACATGTCAGAGGAAAGAAATTGCTAAGACCGCAGAACAAGTCCTAATATAGAACGACTATTGTCTCTTTTCTTTACCATGAAGGTGGAGACTTTACACAGCCAACCAAATGGTTTATGACGTCAGTTATAAAAAAGTTCCCAAATGAGGCAGCAGGATATGCCACACACTGCTGTGGAATTTCGTACGCAGCAGACAGACGCTAATTGTCCATAATAGGGCTTGAGACCTACTGGGATACAAGAGGTGGGTGTACAGGAAACCAGTTACGATGCATTGGCTGCCAAATGGGCAGGCGCAACCTTCCAACTTCCTGTGTCACTCAGGAAGGGGCAACGGGTGGAAATGACAAAAGCACAATCATACAGAAAGATGTCATGACGGAATGGGTTCCATGTAAGTCCATGGTACAGGAAGTTTAAAAAAATGTGAATATTAGTAGTGATAGTGCTGAAATGGCAAATGTCTAGTTTTTTTTTTTATAATTTTCTTTTTTTTTTTATTAAGCGTATATGTACTCAGTACCAAGAGTAGAGCATGTGGCCTGTTACAAGACATTCTGAAAAGGTTTTAATAAAAGCCAATGCAATAAATTCCATTATTTTATTACTAGTGTGATTTATGCGATTCAAGTTAAGTTAAACTATTACTCAAGGTAAGTTAAGTTAAACTATTTCTTTAAAAACTTTCTTTTTTTTTTTTTTTTTTTTTAAACTAAAATTATTAGTTAGTAGTTAGTTTATTAAAAAAAATACCCTAATTGATTAAATTAAAAATACAACAAAAAGTGTCAAAAGGTAATAACAAGGTATTCTTTTAAGTATCCTGTAATCCCATGATACCATGGCATACTGTATATTAAAGTACTATGGTACTGCCTTAGACGGATAGTCTTTGAAATATCTTCTTTTGTGTTCAACATAAGAAAGAAACTCATACAGGTTAGGAACAACATGAGGGTGAGTAAATAATGACAATTTTCATTTTTGGGTGGACTATCCATTTTAATGTATAGTACTGCCACATTCTATTCTTCTATTGTAAGGTTTATGCTTTAGGAAAACTACAAAATTAATAAAAATGAATAACCAATTATTTTTAGTGCTAGTGCACATTTTTTTCTTCACCGAGTTGGAAGTGAAAGAACATAAAAGAGATCAAAAATGACTGTCATTTTTGTGACTGTCCAGAAAAGCTTTTAAAAGATTTTAAATCACACACAGGTGCCATTAAGCTAAGTATCTGAACGGCAGAAAGTCACTTTCAGTACTCTACATTAGTAAGCAGCTAATGGCTGCCTGCCTAAGCTTAATATTCCCATATTAACTTGCAGAAAAATAATAATAATATAAATTAATTTAAAAAAACATAATGAACCTGTGATCAAAATTCCTCCATAAATCACTCCAGATTTGTGTAATTTTATAAGCACGGATGAAAAAGCATTCCAGCTTTTAACATAACATGACATCTGGCTGAACGGATTACTTTACTTTATACAGCTCTCCTTGCAGCAGGAGTATTAATGACTTCAGCACATATATTTGACTCACATAGACTTTGTGTCAGAGACATGAAACAGATGACCTTGATCTTCGAGGACAGTCCTGGACATGTGCCTTTCATTAATAATGGAGGAGATAAAACCTCTGCCTCTGTCAGCACAACGACACCGCATCATTGATGGACAGATTCAATCTCCCTCAAATCACTCTGATATTGATCTTATATAAGACACAGTCTAGAACTGTGTCTGAAGGTTTGAATAAAGACATCCATGGTCAAGCTATTCCACTGTAGAGTATGCAGAGATGAAAAAATGATTGACGCAATAAGATAAATAAATAGAAATAAAGGAATCAAAAATTCAAATCACAGCTGTGACTGCAATTTACTTCCGTTCCGTTTACTAGCTTAAGTTTTACAATGTAACTCGTAATAACCTACAAACAACTGATAAACAGACCAAATTCTCAGTGTTAAGGGTTTCTTCATTTAAACATTGATCATGTTTTGTGTGTGTGTGTCACAATCACACCCAGAGTGAGGTATTTATTGAGAAGATTAGTCTAAATTCAAGGGGGAAAAAAGAAATCACATGAGTTGGAGATAAAGCTGAATGCATGCCTGACCATGGCTGATTAGATAAATCCTTCCTAATGGACTCCAGATTGAGCGGGAATGGATGAAGTTTGCTTTCAATCAGATGCTGAGAATATGTGGATGCTTCTTCAAATAAGGGCATTAATTTATTTATGCTACTTTTTCACATTGATTTTATGGTTTTAGCCTCGTCCAGACTTTCAATATATGACTTAGATAATCAATTATAAAATATATTTCATTTTAAAAAGAATAATTACCTAAACCATTGAAATAAGCATACATCATTTCAATATTTTGATGTATAAAACTGTCAAGCTTTACACAAATTACGATGCTGTTCCAGATTTGACATGTTCATATCCTCGTTATAGCACCTATTAATATAATGTCTGCACCACATAAACTTCACAAAAATTTAGGTTTTTGAAGGGTGATGAACTGAGAAATTAAATTTTTTTCTTGAGCTTTTGACATATAAGAGGTCATCATACTATAAGAATATCCTGTAAGTTTCAGAACTGAAAACTTCCTTGTTAGTCCAATAAAAGCTTTTATTGACACCAGACCCAGCAAAACGACAGGTTTTTCAAAGTGGGGATCTATGATGTCAAAGGGCAGCAAGCACCGCCTCTGCAGAGAAGAAGATCCAACGCCTACTTCATCACTGCCTGTTTAGCCCCACCCACTGATTCACGCATGACATGCAATAGAATAGGTAGCCTAAGTAACATAGGCCTCCTCGGTGCAAAACCAGATCGAGCTACCAAGCAATAAACATGCCGTTGAGGATTACAAAATATTATGCAGTGCCTGGAACCCGTGACTAAATGTCAACTTGCGTTGTTTCTCTTAGTAGGATGAAAATAATCTGTTATTTAACGGTGATTAAGTTATATAAAGAAAGCGATCAAAGAGAGCTCCCTTTGCAATAGTTGGAGCAGCGCGCGCTGAAGCAGTCAATCAAACAGCGCGAGTTTCAGTGACTGACGTGCAAAACTACTTTTATTCAACGAATCTCTTAGTTATATCACGTTTGCACTGTTAGTGAAGGTGAAAGCATTCGTTAGTGTGCAGAAATTGAGTTGCAAATAACGAGATCACTGCATTTCATGCTCTCAGCATGTCTGTGATTGGCTACAATGTTCATCTCTGCAACCTTTTATGCCACAATCTAAATATAGTGCCATAGATCTAAATGTAATGCAACACTTTTCACGATTAGTTAACCTTGAGAGCTGTAATAGTTAAAAACCCGCTAAAAGAGAGAGTTATTTCAAAGGGAAAGATTTCAGCCAATGAAAAAAAGTCTCACTGAGACTGAAATCTCACAGCAGACACGCCCCTTAAAACAGAGCGTTCAAACCAGAGGGCTAAAATCAGGGTAGGAAAAATGCCTTTTAATTTCTAAATTATGAACAATTTTTGATGTAAAAAGCATACTAACATTATAAGTGCACCCCAGGAAACATTATAAAACAATAAAACAACACAGTTCATGACCCCTAACATAAGTGTCTCCATAGACTCCTGGCATCTGAGCCACTGAGGGAGTAGATGATTTATAGATGATCATGATGGAACATGCTAACTAATTATTTTTAATAAAGTTGACTCCACAACAACTACATAAATTCATCAACCATTTAGAAAAGTCCTGTTGCATTCTAAAAGTTGGCCATTTCTTCTTGAGTCTCTCAATCTGTGTTTGAACAAATAATGCTGAAACACTGTTACTGACAATTTCTGACATTTTTAGCTGCGTGAGATTCTCCAGTTTTGTTGTTGCTGGAGTATCTGAAGCACAAGCTGTAAAGGCTCCACCCTCTTCTAGAAACACAACGAAAAGGGCGTGTTTTTTGCTCACACCCAAATAGGGGCAAATTGGACACGCTATAAAACATGATCTGTGGGGTGTTTTGAGCTGAAACTTCACAGATACATTCTGGACACACCAGAGACTTATATTAAAATCTTGTTAAAAGGGGCATAATAGGTCCCCTTTAAGGAAGTTCATTTTCTTACAAGTCCACAAGGCCAAAAAATGCTCACAATTGAAGAAACACCCATGTATTTACATATCTTTACTCTATGGAACCAACTTTTTCCTGTTCTTTTTCAATTTAAATTTACCAATGGTTTATAGTACAAATTATAGCACATTATAGTACACATTCACTTCTACAGATGGAAAGATGGCTTTAAAGATAAAAAAGATAAAAGATTAATGATGGAGTATCCCCCAACAGAGAGAGAGAGAGAGAGAGAGAGAGAGAGAGGAGAGAGAGACGAGAGAGAGAGAGAGAGAGAGAGAGAGAGAGAGAGAGAGAGAGAGAGAGAGAGAGAGAGGAGAGAGAGAGAGAGAGAGAGAGAGAGAGAGAGAGAGAGAGAGAGAGAAAAGGAGTGAATGGGGTCACAATAGCAGTATATTAACTTACAGCTGCAATGACAGTATGAAGAACCATCTGTAGTACAAAGAAAACTAACCTTCACTGAGTGATAGAGAGAAGGGAGTAAAACAAATGATCTGACCTCTGCTTATGGAAGTGCTAAAATTCACTTGTGCATAAATCTTTTAGCTTTCTCAGATAAATGATCAGGCATTTGCCATCCATCAGGTCAAAAGACAAAGAAAACAAACATGGCATGAAACAGAACGTGAGGAACCAGAAAGAGGGAGAATGAAGAAGGGGCAGTTTTTGTTTTCGAAGTCGTGTGCCAGGAAGGGGCCATTATTGAGGACCATCTCAGTGATTTAATTAGGTCTTTGTGGATAAATTTGAAGGCTGGCTGTTTGAGATGTTTAATGAGACGGATGATGGTAATTGGTGCTCTGATAGGGTGCAGCTCTATTCTCTTACTTGTATTCTCAGTAAGTGAAAAAGGGTGAAAGCTGGTGAAAAGGGTCTGCTTTGCCTGTTTTGTTTTGAGCTGCTGGGGTGATGCCAGACTCAAATTGGTTTAACTGTGGGGACAAAAACTGCCAGTTGACCTGACTTAACAGTTTTTCTAAAAACAAAGGCATGACCTCTGACCTGTCCGTCATTAGCTTTCAACACCCTTCACACATGTATCAATATCTAATATTACATTCAAATGTTACTAGTAAAAAACAAAAGCTTTATTCATACAAATATATATAAAAAAAACACATAGTGAACTGTGTCATTTTTATTATTTTTTTTCCCCAGAGTCGGCTGTGTCTAGTTTATCTCTTTATGATTTAGCTTTTTTAAGTACAAGTAAATGTCTAGTAAAGGACAGACACAAAACACAAAAACTGCCCAGGCCACAACAACTGAAAAGGATTCATAACAAGAAAACAGAAGAAAGAGAGAGATACCTCAAGGGCCTATTTTTCTCTTTCAGCAGATGGAGAACAATCTAAAAATACTTCATGCTTACAAAATTTCTGTCCACTTCACCTTCTTCCAGATGCAGAGGATTATAAGAATGACTTCCAAATCAAACAACACTTTAAAAGACTAATGTGTAAAATTCCATGGCTAAAAAATATTAATCAAGATGGTGGCACCAAATATGTAGACAGACTTAAAGGCTCTCTTGAGATTTTTAACAGGTGGCAGGACAGCAAGTACACAGAAATTAAAGGGAAGAAACAAACTACATATAGAACAAACATACAAGATTGGATCCAAAGGACCAGATATTTTGCATAAGCATATTTTATGTTTTTTTTTTTTTTTTACTGATCTAAACCACGGTGCTAACAGTGAAAAACAACTATTGGTGGAACCGAACAAATCTCTTGCAGCACACTTCTGGAATCTACATTATTAGTTATGGTCAAAAGGTAAAAAGTCAGTACTCACAATGGGCTGTTTACGGCCTCTTGGTTGAAGTTGCTGAGCACTGACAGGTTCGTGTGCAATAGCTCTCTCTGGCGAAGGAGTCTTTTTGTTCCTTCGTCCAGACTCGGGGACAGACGGCGCTGCGTTGTTGATCCTACGCATGTATACCTCGGCTGGGCTTGGTTTACCTCCAAAGTTAGAAACAGTGCTAGAGTTTGATGGAGTGTCCAACACTGCAGTTGCCCTATATGCTCTCCAGGTGGTTGTAGACTCACCCTCATCCTCTGAGCCATCTTGCCTTATTGCTCGGGCAGATTCATCCACAGAAGCTGCCCCACGGCTCCTCCAAGTGCTCCTGACAGTGATGTTTCTCATTTCTGGCAAACTGTCCTCATATGTGTGGTGGTTTTGTCTCTGGCTTCTCCAGCTGGTCACAGTGGTGTTGCTACTGCTGCTCTCAAACCCAGACTCAATGTCATTATTTAAGTCTAAAGCTTCTGAAGATTGGAGGCTGAAGCTGCTTTGAGACAGGAGGGCTGCCTCCATGGGTGCGTTCTCAATGTAACTGTGAGTTTCAGAGAAATCAGCATCAGTCTCACTTTGACGCAGAGAGATCTCACTCTTAGGGATGGATATTTCGTAAGGTATAGAGATGCTACCCCTATGCTCACTGCTGGGGCCGATGACAATATTACTAGTAGAAGTGTGCCTTTCCTTGGAAGGGGGCTCACTTGATAAACTACTGCTCCGACTGCTTGTTCGAGAGGAACTGGGGTCATTGGGATAGAAGGTGATACTGCTGGTCATCTTGCTAGTCAGTACTGGCTTAGTGGAGATCTTGGGCTTCCCACTGGTAGTCAAAGGCTCTGTGATTCCCCCTGACATCACTTCCTTCCTGTCAATCTCAACAATGGCTTGCTTGATGACAGCTTTTGACTGGAGGGCTTCACGAGGACTGCATACCCTGCGGATCTCAATACCTGAGGTAGTATGCGTAGTCTCTTGTGTATCCCCTTCTATCGTAAGAGGCCTTTGTTGCTCCTCACTAAAGGGGCCCTTTGAGGAACCATCAGAGTAAGTTTCTTGCAGCTGTGAGTATCTGGTGTACTTTGATGATGTTCTTCCACTTGTACTTGACATCAGGGGGTCACTTTGCTCACCTGCCGATCGCCTGGAGCCGGTGGATTCTGTTTCAGAGGCTGAGGAGTGACCATCAGAACCGTGATCACTCAGAACAGATGGCGATACATGAGACCTGTAAGCAGTAAAGGATCCGTTTGCCTTGGACAGACTCAACATGGCAGAAGCCTCCTGATCTAAACTCTCAGGTTCAGTTAGTCCTTTCTCAGGTGAAGCAAGGATAGCAGCTCTGGCTGATATTAAGACTGCCCTATCAGACATGTTGGATTCACTATCCCCTCCAGGGTACCTGGACAACTTTTCCATTTGACTCCTCTTGCTATCACTGTCATTTTGCTTGACTGATGGCTTCCAAGATTTTTGGTCATTAGCAGCTGGAGGATAGCGACTAAGGACTGAAATTTTCTTGCTTTCACTGAGAGCACTTGATGAGGCACTTCCAATTGTTTTGTCTTTCTTGCCATCTTTTGTCTCATTGTCAGAAGCAGTACTGGAAGCACCAGTCTTCAAACCTTTCCTGACATTATGTGCTGGACTAAGAGTCCTTCGTACAGTCTTTGGGGAGCTTTCCCTGGAGTGACAAAGGTCTTTGTTCCTCAGCTTATTTTCTCGCCTCTGCTGAGGAGACGCATCTCTGCTTTTGTACTTGGAGGTGACTGGTTCGGAAGCAGCAGGACTCCTATTTAGGATTTTAGGTTTCTCCTGTCTGAAGCCTCCTCGTACATTGATCTCCTCATTTTCCGCCTTGCCATTTTCCAGGACCTTTGTAGTGCTGTTAATTGTAGAGTTTCCATTACTATTGCTACAACCATTGAGCTGCATTTTCATCTGCTCAACCTCATCATGGAGAGCTCGACTACGGTTCCTCTCCTGCTGGTACTTTTCTATCAGTTCAGCATTCTTGGATTCCATGTTCTTCAAGTCCTCCTCTACTAACTCCATCTGCTTCAAACGATTCTTCAATCTTTCTACTTCTTGGCTGAGGTCTTTAACCTTATTATCTTCCTGCCCCTCTAAGCTATTTTTCTCATTCTTTGACTCATTTCGCAAATCTAGGTCATCTGATCGCTTCAAGTATTCAAAACTCTTCTTCCTGGCCAGTTTGCATGTGAGGCCTGTTGAGAACTCATCCTCAATTCGAAGATCTCTAGAATCAAATTGGCTGTGGTCTGCTATGCCTAGTTTGTTTTTCTGACGTTCAAGCTTCTCGGTCAGCTTGAGTATGATTTTCTCATCCTCTCTCTGCCTTTCCAGAAGTCTTTTGCGTTCATTCACAAACGTCTGAGTGAGACTCTTTAGTTTCTCCATCTCTGCAGTAAGGGATTTTTCTGCCCTGTCCAGTCGAGCTTCAGAGGTATCCACTTCCTTTACACGTGCCTTCAAGGCATCAAGCTCTGCTGCAAGCTTTTTGGTCAGATTTTTCTCCTCATTAAGACTAAGGCACAACTGGGTACAGTCTGACTTGCTTTTACCAAAAGCCTCTTCAAGCTTCTCAAGTTCAGTCATTCTGCGCTGAAGACGTTCAATCTCCACTTTAAGATCCTTGGTAAATTTCTCCTCCTGATCTAGTTTCTCCCTAACATCACGACAAAGATCCTCCGCTTTCCTGACCTCTTCATCTTTGCCTTCAATTCTGAGCAATCTCTTTCGCATTGTCTCCACATCGGCAAGAAGTGAGGAATTACTCCCCTCAGCCTGAATGATTTTGTCCTGAATGTCAAGAAGTTCATCTTCAGCTTTTTGTAGTTTTCCTCTGGCCTCTTCAAGCTCATCTAGACGTCGCCCTAAGCTCTGCAACTTGTGTCTCAGATGGCGATTTGTTGTGTCTGTCATTTTTTCTTTCTGATACTAATCTACTGTGAGGTATTTATGATTGCTTGATAGAGGGGTACACATTTGTATGGTGGTGTTTCCTATGTGGCTCTAGGACTCTTAAGAAGAAATCAGAGGACAGATTTGAAGTTCAAGTCCATGTCTTCCTCTTACCTTTAGGAGGAAGTTTTGACTATTATATATATATATATATTTTTTTTTTTTTATTTCAGCCTTGTCTCCACTATCATTAGTGATCCAAGTGAGTTTTGATCACCTGCAAGACAAAAAGAAAGAAACACAAAGCTTCAGTGCCTAATATTTATAAAACATATAAATATGATGTCACATAAATATGATAAAGCGTATTCATCACAAAAAAAAAAACAGATGAGAAATGCATGTAATTCCACAAATTGTGTTTACAGATTTCACATTAATTGAATATAATAGGAAATAATAGGAATAACTAGGGTTTGCTTACACACACCAACCAATGAGTTTATAACAAAAGCCTGAATACATACTGTATTTGTGCACAAATTTACATTCACAATTTCCAACTAACCATTTTTTTTTTGTGATTTTTAAAAATGTGTTTTAGCAAAGTGCACATTAACAAGCACATGGAAAGATTAGGACTCTAAGCAAAGGAAGACCTCGGAAGGTGGGAAAGGATGGCAAAGGAGGAAGGACATCCACTGTTTTGTTGGCCCTCATCACAACCTATGATAATTTCAGCAACAATTTCTTGCTGCACTTTTGCTGACAACAGCATAACTCACTGACTTGGCCTCTGTTCATATGCCTGTCTCTATGGCAACATTCATAGTGACAGCCACCCCTCACATTCTCAGGACGCTAAACAAGATTTAGAGCGTTTTACGCGCCAAGACAGTTCTGGCCACAGCAACGCACACTATAAGTAGCCTACAAACAGTGCCTACTCAAATTAAAAATAAAAATGTGATGCTATGAGCCACTGTCTCTCACTAATTTAGTACTTATAATTTTAATCAACCAATCAAAATCTCATGACGACTCAAAATGAATCTTATTAAGACTAATGCAGAATGTCTTGATAGCTGACAGCTGTTTTGGTAAAACAGCCTTATTAAATATTCCACTAAGTACAGTGAAAGCCCACATAGCAACAGCAGGTCCAGAGGTAACAGAGCATTTTATACAACTTAATTTAAAGTGAATTTCAATATGACCGTTCGACTGGCAGGCCCACCAACATGGAGACGTGCCCAAATGAATGAGCTGCTGTGTGTGGATTGCAGGAATTCTGTCATAATACTTTCATAATCCCATAATTTTATGGTGTGAGAGGCAGGCAGCAGTACTTCAGGGTTTAGAAAGGAAACGAGTCATCCAGTAAATATACCAGCCAAGCAGGATGGAGATCCAGCACATCTAAGGCAGATTTCCATGACACATGACATTCGTAATCACTCTGCAAGATCCCTCAGTAAAGGGGCTTCTAAGGTCAGAATTAAGCACACAATGATTCACGTGCACACAAGAGCAAACTAGCATTGACATCTATAATGTCTATCTACCAAAGATAACGATTCAATGATACATGCCAACAAACTTGCACAGAGTAGATCTACAACATGGGTCTAAAACTACATGGGCTGGTTTCCTCAAGTGTTAAATCCTTATATCTAGAATGCAAATAATTGTTAATTTAAAAAAAAAAAGAAAAAAAGAAAAAAAAAAGACGTTTGGAAATCTAAACGGTGGGTAATAAGACATTCACTCCCCGTTGCAACTGCTACAAAAGCACAAACATGATTTCACCAAATCCTATTGAAAGAATCTTATAGTGGATCAATAAGTGGGCTACATTTTTTTCTATGCCGTGAATTCTGGTATCTGGATGACAAATTTCATTCAGAGCCATAAGGAAAAACATCACAGAAACTGATGGCATGGTAAAGTACCTGAAAGCAAAGAAAATGCCTTTTTTCCCTCTTGCTTCTTAGCTTCTAGTCTCTCACACACACTCTCTTTCTTAAGAGCACCACACATGCAATCATGCACCATATCATTAGTCCAAGCCACGCTAAGCGATCCGTCGCCCTCACGAACATTCTGTTCCCCTGGAGGAAAGGGGGGAAAAGACTTTCCCCTGCACTTGACATCAGTTTGGTTGGCCAGCCTGAAGCTCTTTATTCTTTATAAACATCCCTTAATAATCCCTCAACCCCAGAAATCATGCCAATCACAACCACCCGAGAGACAGAGGGAGTTTATGTTTTACGAACATGGCTTCCAGATGAAAATTATTTGTGATCATTGAAAGGTGAGGTTTAAAGTCACACTATCCTAACTGAGACAAATACAAGAGAAAAATAAGAAATAATCACTGTAAAAAAATTTTTTTTTAAAAAGTAAAAAATTCTATTTTGACAAGGAATAAAATCTTTTGCAGCTAAAAATTAACATTTAATGGTATGTATATAAATTGCAGCATTTTTTTTCTGTAAGTGTGCAGAAACAAAATGCATAGAATTAGTTATATCCTTACAGTCACATGAATTTCTTCATTATGCCAAGTATTTGAAAGGAGGCGGATCACATATGGTTAGAGAGTCGGACTTGTAACCCGAAGGTCACGGGTTCGAGTCTCAGTACCAGCAGGAAGTGTAGGTGAGGGGAGTGAATGAACAGTGCTCTCCTCCACTCTCATTACCACAACTGAGGTGCCCTTGAGTAAGGCACCTAACCCCTGCCACAACAAAAATGGCTGCCTACTGTTTCGGGTGTGTGTTCACAGTGTGTGCACTTGGATGGGTGAAATGCAGAGCACAAATTCTGAGTATGGCACATTATACTTGGCTACACGTCATGTCACGTCACGTCACGTCATCGCTCATCTGCATACAACACCTGAAAATGACTAATTCACAAGAAAAATGAATGACTTTCAGTTGCTTTGTTGCTGCACATCAGTGTTATGTGTGAACATTCATTTCTACCTGATCCTGTATTCCTGTATTAATTGAATGATTTGTCAATATTGTGTGGTTAAAAGTCATGCCAAGAAAGCACACAAAATTAAAGAGAGAGAGAGAGAGAGAAAGAGAGAGATATGATGAGAGTGTGTGTTTGGCCTCCTCTGAACTCGTGCAGTTCTGGCAAAAACTGACAAGCCACAAAATAGTGGCAACCTGAAGCTTGAAGCAGCATTTTTTTTTTTTTTTTTTACATTTTTCCATGAAAGCAAAAACCAGCCTATAATGTTCAGTTTGTTGTTTCCTGTGCAGTCATGTCATTTTCTTCTCCCTCTCTTCACCGCGTTTGGAAAAATGGCAAAGTAAGGACAGGAAGTCTGATGTTTTAGTGGGGCTGTACGTCTGAACAGCCGAGCAGACAGCAGGGCTACAAAAAGACTGGTGAGAAAAGAACAGCCTAGTGTTTAAAATAAAGATATAGTGAATTCAGATTTGTTTGGACTTTCACAAGAGTTAAAGATTAAAAAAAAAGAACACAGAACCTTTAAGCACCATCAGGCAAAAGAAAATCAATATATTCAAAAATCAATAAGCAAAAAAGCCCTTTAAAATACAAAGGTAGTGAATATAAATATACAGTCAGCTCAAAAAGTATTTGGACACTTAAGACACACATTAAAAAGAGCTTAATGTTATTTAACATTAGATAAAAACCATATCAAACGAAGTGGCATCTGCAAACAAGTGATGCTAGAGCTCTTTTCAGAACTAACTTGAGACATTTTTCTCTCTTACTTAACCAACTGAAGGTCAGAATAACCAACAACATTCTTATTATTTTTTTCAGAAATTCTGCTAATTCGACTGAAATTTGAAAGTTAAAATCATAAATTTAACTATAAATTTAAAAATTCAAGTCTAATGAAATCTTTTTGACATGACTGAATAAATGGTGCACAGAAATAGTGTTAAATAGTCACGCTCCTTCTAATCTTTCATCATCTTTCTCAACTCTTCAAGACTCCTCGCATCTGCAAAAACAACATCACAGACACACTCTCTTCCATCTCCTGGACAACAGCAACAACAACGACAAATAAAAACAAACACTCCTAATCAAAAAATCCTAATAAACCTTAGTATTTTGAGGTTTATACCTCTCGATTTACGGCAAGTAAATATTTACACATCCATTTTGATTTAGTAAAGAGGCAAATCCATCACACACGTCACTGACCCTAGCAGACACAAACAAAGCACAACACCAGAAATGTTTTCAGCCCAACATATGCACTTAAACAGGAAAGAATGGAGAAAGCAAGAGAGAGATCCGGCACACATGTTTGTTATAAACGCAGGTACTTGAGCAGAATTTATGCTGTTATTTGAGTTTCTGTGGAGATTTCTAGACTCTCGCTCACTGTGTGTATGTTTGCAATTGTGTTTTGATTATGTGTGCATTTCTGAGAATACCAGCTTAGGTCCCTATAAAGCAGGGATACAACATTTCACTGGCGTATTTGAAGTGCTGCATGCTGTGTCAGTGTATTTTAAGATGCTAAGCATTTGTCCTCAGGATCAGCAGATTGAACACAGCAGACGCATTACTGAAAACTGTGCATAATTGCCATTTACAATTATCCAAAGGGCTACAAAACTCCGTGTGAGTCTGTATAACACGTTTCGTGCCATATAACAGCTGTAAGAGAAGGCTAGTCTGTTTGAAAAACATTATGACATCAGAAAGAGATGAATTGTTTCTCATTATTAGTTTTGGCAGTGAAAACAGGAAAGGAAAGGAACTGAATGAAACAATGTCTGTTATATCATTAACTAGTGGTTCTCAACTAATGGGTCATGACCTAAAAATGGGCCTGTTCTGATAGGACTTCTTTTTAAACAAATAATTAACAACGAATAGCCTATATGTTTGATTGTAAGGGCATTTTTGTTCACTGTTGTACAATAAACGCTGAATAAATGTCAAATATAAAATCTAGGTCCTGAAGCAAAACCTGTCGATAATCGCTATCATAAATCACTCACCTGAAAATTGAATAACTGTAATATGACTCTATTATAATGTCTTTCACACAAACTTGATAACACTTTCTGTTTTTCCAAAATACCTGAATGAGTGAAAAAATTTGATGGTACATTGATGATCAAATCATTCAATGAAACAGAAATGTGTGGATTTCTTTGTGCTTAGCCAACAAGTGTAACAATGACGTAAGGTTTAAAGGTGTGGCTGTGATAAAGCGGGATTGTTAAGGACAGGAATTCTTCCAGATGATCTTATCATTAAAGTCACAAAGAAATCGAACAAATTTTAAGAGACAGTACACTGCTCTTTGTTGACTAAGAATTTTCTTAAAGGAATTAATACTTTTATTTAGCAAATACACGTTAAATTGATCAAAAGTGACAGTAAAGACATTTATAGAGTTATAAACAATTTCAATTTCATATGCTGATCATATGCTTTTGAACATTCCATTCACACACATTTTTTTTATCATAGAACCATTTTCAATATTGATAATAACACCAACAATAACATATTGAAATGAACACCAAATCAGCATATTACAATGATTTCTGAAGTAGGGTGTGCAAGAATATTTGAATATTCGGACTGTAATTATTCTAAAAATAAAAATACTATTTGAATTTCACGTTGCTTTGCTGGCCATAAATGCAGTGATAAATCCCAAGCACTAAAACTAGCAGTTATAATTAAATAAACTGGGTGGCGCTGTGGAGCGTTTAACAAGTTTATAGTATTTTATCATATGATGTTGTTGTCTGCCTCGCAGAGTTTGGAATTACTTAGATGAAAATGATCTGACAAAATTTAATTACTTTTGATCAAATAAATTAATGAAACATAAGCTTGTTGTATATATTGCCTAATTGTAAGCTTGTTCAAAAATGATGACAAAAACTTGATAAATAACATCTTTCTTGTTAAATATCATTTAAATAAATGAATATTCGATTTTTATGAGCCCAAATATTCGAATGCAATATTTCTGAAAAATGCCGATCCCTATTCTGAAGGATCATGTGACACTGAAGACTGGAGTTATGATGCTGACAATTCAGCTTTGCGTCACAGGAAGAAATTAAACAGTCGTCTATATTCAACATGAATTCATGACCACTTCAGAGGTCCTGGTCTCACTCTGGATGACACAGAAACCAAGCATCTGCTCCGTTTAGGTGACCTGCTTTTGCTGCTTGGGGATTACAGCACAGCAGGATATACTACAGCAGAACTACATAAATAAAACTACAACTATTACAGTTTAAAAGATCTAGATCTCATCTGGGTTCTAAGCTTTAATCCATGAGATCCACTAGCATTTATTAACCCCAAGAGACTAAAATACTTCTGACAGTTTACATTGCCTCAACTGCCATAGCAAACCACCTGGACAAAGTACAGACTACAGAACAAAACCAAGCAACAGAAGTGCCACAAAATATGGCATAATAAATTCATGCCATGCATATAAGCGCATGGAAAGTATGAGATCATTTTGAATAAAGTACAAGAACATGTTATGCAAACAATGCAAAACAAAACAACAAGACACTTCAGCATTTCTGAGTCAAAGTTCAAAGGTTATTGTCCACAGAAAGACTTCTAGAGACTGCTGATGATGGTGGTGATGTGTTTCATCATCATCTTGTTTGTTGTGTGTTTACACTGACACACTCTGAAAGGATGCATTCCTGGAATGTGTGTGTGTTTCATTCTCTTTCTTTGACATCCAGATAACCAAAAGTCCATTGCTATTTGCTTGTGTAAAATCAGTTAACATATTCACAATGTGTGTGAGTTTGTGAGGAGGAAATGGTTTGTTAGTGTGTATATGGTCCCAGAGTCCATCTGAACCCTTTGTGAGTGACTTCCTTTAAACCCGGCGCCACTGTTCCTTCCCTATTCAGCTATAAAGTATTGAGTTCAAGCTTTGGTGTGTCTCACTCTTTTTATTGCTACAACACACATTTCAATTTCTGACACAAAAATCAGTGAATCACCTTACTATCATCAGCCATCACAACCTGCTGTGGAGCAAACATTAACTGTGACTCAATATTCATAACTTTAATTAGGCTGAGACAATTAATACAGTCAGTATGCAAAACAAAAAGAAATCTGTCCATGAGTGTGAATTTAAGATCTTTATTCTGAAATATGGAGTCTGTAAAATGTTTTAATTAGGGATGTACTGATACTAAATTTCTCCACCGATACCGACAGCCGATTATTCAGAGCGATATCTGCCGATACCAATAGTTTGGGGGTTCTGCCTTTTATACCTTCTTTTAAATTAATGATAATTTCATTATAATTAATAATTAATCATCATATTTTTAATTATGTTTTGAAAGAAATGCAAATAAAAACTTTATTCTCTTCATTTCCTCAACTTGTTTCACAGTAACTGGTATCAGTTATAAACAAACACATTACTCATATTAATATTAACACATTAACTAAATTCTGAAGATTAAATTAATATTTTTTAACTTTTAGAATGTTATTAATTTATATAATTACTATTAAAATTGAACATCAAACTGGTTTCTTAGCATTTTCTTTACACAAATCACAAATTCAATGCATTTTTCTGCCCTCTTTTGATTGACAGGATATATCGGCCCTGACTATCGGCTTTTTTAATTTTTTTTTTTTTTAAACTAATCGGCCAATAGCCCTGTGAAAATTTGCTTTTATCAGCCGATACAGATTACTGGCCGATATAATCGGTGCATCTCTAGTTTTAATGCTTTTGAGAAAAGTGTCTTATGTTCACCAAGGGCTGCATTTATTTGATAAAAAAAAAAAAAAAAAAAAAAAAAACAGTATTATTTTGAAATATTATTACAATTTAAAATGTTTCCAAGATGAACTAAAGTCTTATGGGTGTGGAACGACATGAAGGTGGTGAGTAAATGATGACCGAATTTAAACTAACCCTTTAATATAATTTAAAATCAAATTTATTCCTGTGATGTCAAAGCCAAATTTTCATCAGCCATTGCTCCAGTCACATGATCCTTCAGAAATAATTCTAATAAGCTGATAATAAGGAACATTTCTTATACTTATCAATACTGAAAACAGTTGTGCTGCTTAATATTTTTATAGAAACTGTGATAAACTTTTTGATAAATAGATAGTTGATAAATAGTTCAAAATAACATTTATTTGAAGTAGTTTGTATACACTGCCATTCAAAAGTGTGGGATCGGTACAATTTTTAACGTTTTTAAAAGAAGTCGCTTATGCTCACAAAGGCTGCATTTATTTGATAAAAACAAACAAACAAACAAAAAAACTATAATATTGAATATATGAATATATTTTTAAATGTAATTTATTCCTGTGATGGCAAAGCTGAATTTTCAGCATCATTACTCCAGTCTTCAGCATCACACGATCCTTCAGAAATCATTCTAATATGCTGATTTGCTGCTCAAGAAACGTTTATTATTATTACCAATGTTGAAAACAGTTGCGTACAATTATTTTTTCAAGATTCTTTGATGAATAGAAAGTTCAAAAGGTACAGCACTTATTTAAAATAGAATCTTTTAAAGGGGGGGTATAATGCCATTTCATGTATTCTGATTTATTTACACTGTTAAAGAGTTGGATTCTCATGCTAAACAAATCTTTTTTTCGAGTATGGGGCTGTGTGATGTCATATAGCTAGGAATACTTGTACGGGCACTTCCCCCGGAAGAGTGTGCGCGCACATGTCGACCAGAGCGAGAGAGCAAGAGCACGCCCACCAACTTGCGTTCGGGTTTACGAAAGTCGTCGGCAGCACTGCACCAGTCACAGGACTTCACTAAATCAACAATGTCACCAAAGAAGTTGGTTGTGTTTTTGGTTGTGAGGGAAAGATAACCTTGCTTCCCAAAGAACCCAGCGTTAAGTGGAGCTGAGAGTTTTGTGCTCACGCATTACATTGATGCGCTCTTGATATTTGTTATTAAAATAACCATAGAAACTGATAGTTGCAATCACTTTTTTATTGGTTAAAATGAATGGAGAATATCTCGTGTTTTTCCGTGGCTGCTCGAGCCCTCAGGATCGGCGCTTATGGTTTCATAAACAAGGCCTAGTTCTATGCTGGATTTACAGATCATTTAAAACTGAAAGATGGAGCGGTCACAGCGATAATGATCCCAGTTATGAGTCGGAACCGCAGGTGGTGAGTAAAACTGCTTCAAATGTCTGTTTTGTTGGCAATAGGCAATAGTGCATATAATGTAAACAAAGCGAACGTAGTGAATTCATAAATTCATTATTCATCATTCACTATAAGATATATTCAATATAGTGATTCAAAAGTATTATATTTAATACTTTATATAATATATAAGTATTAATTTCTTAAAAAAAAAAAAAAACGAAAAAAAAAAAAAAAACGTCCTGACCCCAGACTTTTGAACAGTAGTGTATAATGTTACAAAAGCTTTCTATTTCAGATAAATGCTGTTCTTTTGAACTTTTTATTCAAAGAATCCTGAAAAATCGTACTGATCGCAACATTTTGAACAGCAGTGTATCTATATTTTATATATAATTATTTCAATTAAATTATTATATTTTTGTAATATATTGTATTAATGTATTTCTCATTAACTTTTTATAAATTACAGAAATATATGGTATGTCTTCATTTAGCCATGCATGTGTGTTTGGTAGTTTTGCTCGCCCTCATAGATGAGTAAACAGTTTGCAAGATGATGGCCAAGGTAAACAGAGGTCTGCCAGAGGAACACACACACACACACACACACACACACTCAGACCACAGACATTCAGCGCTGCTTTGTTGCAGTTCTTTCTCCCTCTTGATGCATCATATTTTCATTTTGCTTCTATATCTCTCTCACTCACACACTTAGCAGGAATACGGTTCATAATAATACTGTAGACCTGTAAACAAGCATGAGAAATTAGGACAAACCACACCACCATCATCATCATCAAGTAAAGATCAATTTCTCATTATTTAGGAACTTCTGACACTGAGTGACTTCATCATTTGACAATCATTGGTGTTTCTGCTCATCATACAACAATATTTGACAAAGAATGCTATAACTGACCAACCAGAATAAGGTATCCCAGTGAGCATTGCAAAAATAATTAATCCAAAGAGTAGCATAACTGTTAACCAATGTGTACATCTGGATAGGAACCAGAAGCCTAAGAGCAGATTATGGACGTGCAGATATGAGCAAACACAGCTTGTGTGCCAACAACAAATGAGCTGATTGGAACAAAAACCAACCTATCAAGAACAACTACTACTAATTACATTCTGAATCCAGTTTTGAAAACTACCCAAACTAACTACACTTAAAGACGCATTAACAGAAACTTAAGTTGTAGCTCATGAAACCTACCGGAGCACAAACAATCATCAACTCAGAAGCATCACACGGTATATCCAAAGCTTGTTTTGCCCTCTTTCTCTCAAGCTGTACAGGAGCCCATTTCCTATGAGTGATTAGAAGGGGAGAGCTCACGGTCCAGAGAATTTTCGCTCTTTGTTGTTGTTGTTGTTTTGTCTGCGAGCAAAGGGAAGGAATGCCCGAATTAAACACGTGGAATTCGGGACGCCCAAAGAAGTACGTAGTTCAAAAGATGGTACAAACAGCAGATTGTGTGAGTGAGAGAGAGAGAGAGAGAGAAGGAGAGAGAAAGAAAGAGTGCAAGAGAATTGAGGGGGGGAGGGATGAGTGAGTTAATGGATGATTAAAGAGAAGAAAAGAAAAACCTTGTAACATCTTTGGAATCCATTTTTTGTTGTCAACTAGCACATTAGACTGGCAGCTGAATGCTTTGTATTTATGTTTGTATTTTCTGACAGGCAAGAATGTTAAATAAAACGCCTGAGTCCAACCTGAAGAACGTGTTCTCTAATGTGTTATTACACACACTCTCTGCAACATGCAAAACACTCACAACCACCTCCCAAGGAATTAACCTGAATGTGATTTCAAATGACAGGCCGCTTTCACAACTGGATGAGCAATTGCAGAAGACTGATGAAGGTAAAGAAAAACAAAACAAAAGCTTGGGTCAATGACATGACAATTGTTTTTGGCGAATAGGGCATAAAGTCAAAAACATATGGCTAATACAACTTGTCCTGATATCATAATGAAGTAAAAAATAAAAAAAGGCCTCAGCCTCATTAAAAGAATGAAATTCTGAAAAAGAAATTCTTAAAGGGTTAGTTCACCCAAAAATGTAAATTCTGTCATTAATTACTCACCCTCGTGTCGTTCCACACCCGTAAGACCTTCGTTCATCTTCAGAACACAAATTAAGATATTTTTGATAAAATCCAATGGCTCAGTGAGGCCTGCATTGCCAGCAAGATAATTAACACTTTCAGATCCACAAAGGTACTAAAAACATATTTAAAACAGTTCATGTGACTACAGTGGTTCAACCCTAATGTTATGAAGCGATGCGAATACTTTTTGTGCACCAAAAAAATGAAATAATTACTTTATTCAACAATATCTAGTGATGGGCCATTTCAAAACACTGCTTCATGGAGCTTCGAAACTTAATGAACCTTTTGTTTCAAATCAGTGGTTCGGAGCGTGTATCAAAACGCCAAAGTCACACGTGGTGAAACACTGAAATTTGTTTTGAAATCGCCCATCACTATATTGCTGAATAAAGCAGTTATTTTGTTTTTTGGTGCACAAAAAGTATTATCGTCACTTCATAACATTAAGGTTGAACCACTGTAGTCACATGAACTGTTTTAAATATGTTTTTAATACCTTTCTGGGCATCTGAAAGTGTTAATTATCTTGCAGTCAATGCAGGCCTCACTGAGCCATCGAATTTCATCAAAAATATCTTAATTTCTGTTCCAAAGATGAACGAAGGTCTTACAGGTGTGGAATGACATGAGGGTGAGTAAATAATGACAGAAATTTTCATTTTTGGGTGAACTAACCTTTTAAGTAGTTTAGCATTTTTTTTTTTTTAATATTTTAATTACACACACACATACATACATACATACATACATACATTATATATATATATATATATATATATATATATAATTTCTTAGAAAAAAATAACCAATGAAGAGGTTTTTGTTAAAAATTATTAATATTTTAAAAACCTTTGTCCACCAAATCAAAGTAATTTGATGTCTAAATATCAGATAATTTGAGCATTTATGATAAAGATTTTAATATGAGACTCCCTCAAAAACTACTTATACTTATAAATTGAATATTTACTGATATTTATGAACTTTTTAAACAAATAACTATAATTATTATAATGATAATATAACGATAAGATGTGTACATGCATTTGTGTCTAAGGTGCAGGAAAAAAATGTTTTTTAAAAGCATATGAACTCAACCTGTATACCAAGAGTACATCTCTAATAACTTGGCACATGTTTTATTTTTTATTTATTTATTTTTTAATCCAAATAAATTCAGGAATTGTTTCTGCACAAGTGTGAGGCTTATATAATCCATGTGAAGTGCCTGGCTGTGGAGGGGGAGTGGATCAAACGAGAGAGAAAGAGAGATGCCAAGTGCAAATGGTAAATGTGAGATTTGCCTGCATCATGTCCTTATAAGGCCTGAAAAAAAGAGCCTTTTCACTCTAAATCCATCTGGTTGGCATGACCTACAAACACAATACCAGAAGCCCAAAATGATAGAACGGCATCATTTACACTGCATTCTCCAGAGCAAGAACGAGAGAAAAAGAGGGATGAATATATCAAAGTGGGTGGGCGTTTAATATGCTTGACCTTTGGCACTGTTTTCTGTCTTGACTTTTGGGTAGAAAACAGACGGAAAGCAAACGAACAGAAAAAGAAAAAAAGAATCGCTTGAATGTGTGGTATGTTTGTGCAGTCCTCTCCAAACTGCCCTCAATAATTGGGTGGACACACACTTACACACTGAAAAACACACACATATGCATTACTAGAGCTTCTATTCAGGAACAGGAATATGTGGTATAAGTTACACAATAGCACAACTGGTAACACTTCCCACACACAACAGCCTGCAAATGAACAGAATTCCTGGGAAGACAATTGCCTCATCAACTTCCTGTCAAGTTACTGGACATTTTAAAACTGTCTGGGAATTCTGATATCCATCAGGAATTGGGCTGCCTCGCTCTGCTAAAGAATTCCTGATTCTGTTTGTTAATGTGTGTGTGCTTTGTAGGACAAAGACTTTGTTCTGCAAAAGGCACTGATGCCACAGCAGGAGGCCGTGTCTATATCCTATTATGGGTGGGAATGAGTCAGGTCAGAGTCATGTTGACATAGTTCTAGGCAGCACGGCTGACAGACTGACAGCTTTGGGGCCATGGGTAGAAACTGAAATAATAATCGTTAACTGACTGATTGCACAGTTTATGGAAGAATGATGACTGCTCAATTTGTCATATGACCAGTGTTTGACATGATGAGACAGAGTGAGTCTATCTGTAAAAAATATGACTAAAATTAAGAATCATGCAATTGTATTATTTAATCAAAACTCTGTATGACTTATTTCTTCTGTGGAACACAAAATGTGATTTTTTTGTTGAATATCCTTGCTACTTTTTACTATATAAGTGGACTAGAAGATAGGGCTATCAAGCTCCAAAATGGCAGAAAAGCATGATAGAAGTATTATAAAAGTGTTCCAAATGAAACATGCTATATTCGAAGGCTTATAAAGTCTTTCTGTGAGGAACAGACTAAAATTTAAGACACTATTTATAGAAAATCTTGCATTTGCCCTATCTCTCCCTGGCAGGTTCATTTGATTTCTTGAGAGTATTGGTGAATAAATCTTAAGTTTTAAGTCAGATATTTTCAATAAATCATTTGATACGGTTTCAGAATCAGTCTCAATGACTCAAGAATCGGACTGCATGAGTTTAAGTTCAGCTCACTGACTTGGTCCACAACAGTTAAAAGCTCACAGGAAGGAAAGATGATCAGTCGTATGTACTTTATAAAATAATTTTGGAGTTTGACGGTCCTCATTTAGATTATCATTTAAAAAAGAATGGTCATAATCTAGAAACAACAAAAGTTGTTCACCATAAAAAAGTAAATAATGAGAATTTTGGTTTAACTATCTCTTTAATAAGCAATAAGAAATTGTTAAAATTCCATTTCAATAAATTTAGATTTTAAGCTTCCATATTTCCTTTTTTTAATAACACATAATTGCCTCCTCTCTAATTAAGATATTTGTAATGTATTAACATTTTTAAAGATATGTATCGCACTAGATAATTATACGCCTTTGCGCAACACAAGCTGATATTCAGATAGATTAACGGTGGGTTTCCACAGTTCTACATGACATAATGCGGTATGGAATTCAACCAGCTGAACACAGGTATTCATTTTTCGGTTATAAATATCAAGAAGCAACTAATGACAGGGAAAAGGAAATAGAACACTTTTAATCGGCTAGACAAGACAGACTTTGATTTAGCCACAGTGACGTCAAGCATGAAAGAAATTAATGAACTACTTTAAATGGATTGAGAAGATAGCCATAAAAAGGATGAAGAGGAAATGATGAGTGTGTATGGGGGAGAGACCGATGAAGAATGAGTGCATAACAGAGGAAGAGGAATGTTGAAAATGAAATGCATCGTCATCCAGACCATGAAAAAGATGTGTTTATGAGTTAGACACAGCAAACCTCACTTAACACAAGCCAAAATCAATAACATCCCTCTATTAGGAGCATCAGTTGTGCCAAAAGCCCCTCAGACTATTCACAATACAAACGCGTCGTCACAAGGGTCTAAACCACCAATCCATTAGGCCGAAAAGAGGGAGAGAGAGTGGAAGGTCTGCTAAGTCCATGCTACTTTACACTTTAAGAGAGAACTAGAGAAAGAGAGAGAAGAGACAGAGGACCTGCAACATGTTAGCCTGTACATTCCTCTCTCTGAGAACATGTATATTTTCACTGATCACAGAAAAAAAACAATCCAGCACAGAAGGGCCGTGAGATCCCATGCTGAGAGAGAGAGAGAGAGAGAGAGAGAGAGAGAGAGAGAGAGAGAGAGAGAGAGAGAGAGAGAGAGAGAGAGAGAGAGAGAGAGAGAGAGAGAGAGAGAGAGAGAGAGAGAGAGAGAGAGAGAGAGAGAGAGAGAGAGAGAGAGAGAGAGAGAGAGAGAGAGAGAGAGAGAGAGAGAGAGGAAAAATTATAGGTCTTTCAAGCACACATAAGCATAAGCACACATAACAGCATAACACCACTAGTGAAAATGATCTATTTTGCATTTTTCAAAAAAAAAAAAAAAAAAATGTATAATTATTATAATTATAAAATTAATATACATTTCATAACAATATGAGAAAAGTTGAAATAAAAAATAACATGAATTTCAGAATGTTTTAGTATTTTTTGCTTGCATAAACGTAACAATTTTAGGTAAAACCCGATGATCATGTTATTGATCCAAAATTATATTCACTTTACATTATAAAATTTATTTGGTTTGATTTCCAGGTTTAAATCCATAATTATCAAAATATAAGCCCAGGTTAAAGCAATAGTTCACCCAAATATGAAAATTCTGTCATCATTTACTCACCCTCATGTTGTTCCAAACCTGTATGAGTTTATTTCTTCTGTTGAACACAAAAGAAGATATTTTGAAGAATGTTGGTAACTAGACAGTTGACTGTAGCCATTGATCCCATAGTATATTTATCCTACTATATGGAAGTCAATGACTACCATCAACTGTTACCCATGTTCTTCAAAATATCTTCTTTTTAGTTCAACATTAGAAGGAAACTCATACAGGTTTGGAACAACATAAGAGTGAGTAAATGATAAATTTTCATGTTTAGGTGAACTACCGCTTTAGAAACACAAGGAAAGCTTCAATTGTGGCAACTCAGCTTGAAAGATTTGAAAGAGTTTCATGACTTCAGAAGGATTAAGCTGATGAAGGTTCACCTTCTGAAGGTGAGAGAACACCTCTCATACCACTTTTTCACCTTTTCTGGTTTGAACATGTCTAAGGGGCCAGAACAAAGCCAACGTCTCTAGCGCAGGATCAATTCTTTTTCTTCTGTGTTTGTAAAAATGGAGTATGAGACTGACAACAAAGTCTTACTTTAATGGCAAACACAAGCACGGGTGCCTCCAGCTCTGCCTACAATTAATCAAGAAGTTAATAAGCTCTTAAATAAGCATGAACATGTCGCTCTGTACATGCTAACAAATGCTGAAAAACTTCACAAAAGCCCTGCTGACACTCAATCAGGCGAATCAAAACAAATCGGCTGAACATTGTGTGTCTAATGAGGTTTCTAATCAAAGAGCAACCGTTGACAGATGGAAAGTCGGACGTGAGAAACAGACGTAGTGTTATTGTCCCACTCTTGGACTGAGAGTTGATGACGGATGATGACATAACAAGGACTGACAGCAGCTCTGGAATCCAACCACTGAGTAAAACGCCAGCCAACTTTCAGCTCTGATTTCGCTCTCTTTTATTTCCAATTGCTTTCTTTTTCCTTTTTACATTCATGTTCACTCTTTCTTTCTTTCTCATTCTCTTTGTCAGAAATGTGGCTACTATAGCCTGTTTCTTGTTCAGAGGCGAGGAGAGTGTCTGGAATTGAATTTCCCCATGTGTTCCGCTTACAAGCTGCTTCCTGTTTCAGTGTGTCTGCACTGATATCCCCCCCCCCCCCACCCAATCAATCCCACCAACCACAGCACAGGATTTATGAAAGTCAGCTTCAGGATGTTGATACAGGTGCCTGCACCGCCCCTCATTCTCCCTCTCTCACATACATCCAGACGCTCTTTAACCTCTATCTACCCATTTGATTTCTATCTTTCCATCTAGTTTTATCTCCCATGTGTCTTTGCTGTAGAGAGACAGACCTTTGTAAGCCTGATACATGACACAGAAATACATTACTGTTCAAAAGGGATTTTTTTAAACTAGATTAATACTTGAATTCAGCAAGGGCACATTAAATTGATCAAAAGTGTCAGTAAAAAAAAATGTAACATTGTTAACAATGCTGTTCTTTTTAACTATCTATTCATGTAAAAATAAATAGTTTTTCACAAAAATATTAAAGGGTTCCATTCACCCAAAAATGAAATGAAATACTGAGTTGGCGTTCAGATGTAAACAAGGAAGCCTGCACTGATTTCACTATGTATGACAACGGTTCAAATTGTTGAATAAAGTCATTATTTTTGTTTTGTTTTTGCGCACAAAATGTATTCTCGTCGTTTCATAACACTAAGGTTGAACCACTGTAGTCACGTTGACTATTTTAATGTTTAACCATGATTGCTTACGTCTTGTCTTACGGGTGTGGAACAACATGAGGGTGAGTAAGTCATGAAAGAAATTTCATTTTTGGGTGAACTAACCCTTTAAGCAGCACAACTGTTTTCAATAATAATAATAAGAAATGTTTCTTGAGCACCAAATCAGCAAATAAAGCACTATTCGGACGGGACTATTTTTCTAAACAATGTCGAAGCTACGGTTTTTTAAAATCACCCGTTGTCTGTGATTTCATATACCGATTCAGATGGGACTAACATCTCTGTGTTTTTTTTACAGAGGTGGGAGTGTGCGTTTTCTATATGTGGGTTTTACAGAAGTTCATCTGCTGTGCTTGCGTGCATCACCTATGACGAACATGTTTTTTTTAATGGATTATATACAGATATAACCCCATTTAAATTAAAATAAATAAAAAATAAACGTCACAAAAGTTTAGAAGTGCCCGTTTATAATAAACCCACATAAGTAAGCAGAGAAATCTTTACAAGTATCTTACTGATAACACTGATATTAAAATGGACAGCCTTCACAGTTTTTCGTGATTTGGCTCCATTTATTAATTTTATCATTTTATTTTTCTGTCAGATATCTTCCATATTGAAATGAAATACTGCAAAAGATTGGTGGGCAAACGGTAGCTCAGGTAGGTCAAAAAACACGAGGAGAAGCATTAGGATAATACAATATTGGCAATCACAGACGTTCACATTCGGACCGTTGAGTTAACCGAAAAACACTGGGTAATTTGCTCTGGAATTTTTACTGAGGTTGTGTGAGAAAAACGGACATGGCAGATTCGGTCAGGATTAAAATCACAAAGTAAGCCTGTGAAACACAAATTTCTCTAACGACCTCCATGTAAACTAGTCCCGTCCAAATAGAGCTTTAGAATGATTTCTGAAGGGTCATGCGACACTGAATATTGGAATAATTGCTGCTGAAAATTCAGTTTTGCCATTAGAGGAATAAATTTAATTTTAAAATATATTATAATAGAAAACAGTTATGTATAATTTACTTTATTTGTATTATTTATCATTATGTGCATTCTAATAAAATCTATTGCATTTATTTTTTATTATTCCTAATTTTCTTTCCTTCCTTCTATAGGATAATATTAATAATATCTTATTAATAAATATCTTTTTTGGTAAATACGGGGTGGGGGGATAAAAAAAAAAAAAAAAAAAAAAAAAAAAGAGTGTCTAAAAACTCAGTATAGATCAGAAAGGAAGAACTCTATTCACGCCTTTTAGTCCAGCTCAGACAGACTGACAGCTTTAATCCAATTACCTTGACACCAATCGACAAGAAGTGGGATGGTCAGTCTCAGAATATGTGTGGCAGCCATTCCAATGGAAATGCAGGTCACCAGGCATCACCAAGGGTTCTAAAAGCTTGGTCTTATCCTGTGTGTGTTGTCAGGGAGACGATGACATCAGTGATTGTTTTGTATCATTTTATTCAGTAGCAGCAGCAGAGGCACTCCTCTTTCAGTGAGATAAGAACAGTTTTGTTGCAGTGACACATGGAGATGGCCAGACATTAACTAACCACAGCAGAACACGGAATCTAAACTACACAAGAACAAAGTGGGTCAGCGACATGATAGTCATTTTGTCTGTTAATGTATTCAAAAATACATTAAAAACATATTAAAAATACATTGTCTTGAAAACTCCTCTTCTATGATGAACCGGAAATGCTAAAATACTAGATCGTTTCCGTGTTTTGGCCTACAAAGTGATGTCATACCTGCACGACTATAAATAATATTTGAAAAATAGATTTAATTTTAAAATAAATCATGTACACTCACAAGTATTCAAGGCGTAAGTAAAAGTACAAAACAGACCCTCACAAATCAATCTGTAACAAGTTCTCTCTGCTACACACAAAGGCAATACATAAAGTCAACCTCAAACAAACAGAGACTCATTTCTGCAACTCACATTTTATAATTCATCACAATTATAGATAATAATCATGGAAAACCACCAATACGCTACAATCTCAACAATAATTTTTTCTTTATCCATTCTTTAATAAGCATGCAAATGATCTGTAACACAGTCAACCCATACAGTAAAAATATTTCTTCATGAACTGAGTACAATTTCTGGAACAATCTATGGGATCATACAAGGGAAAGACACAAGAAAGAGATCAGTATCCACATGATGAGCTGTTAAAACCTAAAGTTTCTGCTGAGACAGAGAGATTTGTTTAATGGGCAAAACTCATGCTGTTTTTCTCTAGTAAATACTCTTTTAAGTTACTTTCAAGTCCTCAGTACAGAACAAAATTCTGAGTGTTACACAAGCCTCATCCATAGCATGTCCCAGTGGGCAAAATGTGGACCTTGAAGTGAGCTGGAATGGCTTCTAAAAAATGCTAACTATGCCCCTTTTCCACTCTCCCTCCCCAAAGATCAAGTCCAGCCCAACTTAACCATCCAACCCAGAGCATTCCTGTGTTCTCCAGCCCCTTTAACAAAACATAGTGTGAGAGAGACGTCAAACGCATTAATAACACAACTTTCCACTCAGCTGACCCAAACATCCCTTTTAAGGCCAAGCAGTTCAGATTTCTCTTTTCATTAAGTTCCAAAAATACCTCAAGAACAGAGAACGAAAGAAGGGAAGAGAAATCATTGCACTGCCTGGTTTGAGCTGACATCTCATGGCTTTGATGACTAGAAAAGAGAGAGAACGGCCCTTACAGACTTGGACAAACCTGATAAATCCCCCCTGAGGCCTCAGACAAAAATATATGAGCCAGTCCAGAGGATTCAGACTCACGAAAGTAATATGACACAAGTTTAAAGATCCCTGCTCTTGAACCTTTTAAAATGTTTTGAATTCCCATGTTTTAGGTTCCATCTTGTCCACTTTATGTCTGACAATCTTCTTTAGGCAGTTTATTTTTCAACAGCAAACAACCAAGAGATGTAGTGGAGCTTAGTATTCAATTAATCATAAATAAACCAATCCAGATGGGAAAAAAAAAAAAGTGAAAGTCTTGTTCCATCCAGTGACACATTATTCCTAATGTTAACATTTTGTCCATTTCTCTAATAAATGTTCTTCAAAATAGGGAAAACAATATTCTGAACATCTGCACACAATGTGTGCCATTCCTAGAAGTCATTTCTATTTTGTTATGCCTTAAAAGAGCTTTTGTAGAACATCATTGGAAGATGTCCTGAATATGTTTGGCTTTGTCTACACCAAAAACAAAAAGTTGGTTCTGACATCTTACACTGCTTTTTGTGAGGTTTTACTTTTTTACAGAAGGAGGTCCACAGAACTCAGTGGGACGTCCTAATAAAATAACTGTCAATTTTTTTTTATTTTATTTTTTTACATCGCCTTGCAGGTGTAAAATAAAAGCAGAGTAAGTTATACCAGGCATGACATCTGAACAGGAAGGGACATGCAGGGCAAAGTTTTAGGTTTGATGCAGGGCAGAGCTTCAGGCTTGAACCAACCATATGTAAACAATTACAGAAACCCAGGAAAATGTTTACAATCGAGTGTCACTGTAGAAACATGTTTTCTATCAGAGATAAGATATAATAGACCTCGAACCAGAGCAGACCAAATGTGCGTCAGCCTCAGTCTCAACATATTTGCACAGTTCACAGGTCAGAGCTATGCTGCCTCTAATAAAAGATATTTTGCATTTAGTGGAGAGTAAAGACAAAGGATGTGTTAAGTTATTCCTCAAAAGGGGTTGTTCTTCATATATGGTTTTACAGTATGATGCTGAATCATGACCAGAAAATGGATGCAGCTGATACAGTTCTCAGTCTTTGACCCCTGCAATGCCAAGCAAAGATAGTACCTCAAAATGCCAATCAAATACAGTCACCATTAGCTTGATATGTGGCATCCCTCTGGGCAATGTATTAGGCCCATCCATTTTTAAACAGATTAAGGGTTTGCATGTATTTAAGTTACAAAAATAAGCTTGAGTCTGTTGTGAGGATGTGTGTAGGGTGGAAAACACTTAGGTCTGTTTCAGAACGTAGGCACATGCAGCGCAAAAGTGAAGTGAAAGAGCAGCTTCTACGATTCTATTCAGGAAACCATTATCAAGAGTTGGCCACTGAAAAAGTAGGGGGTGAACCAAAATATTGGCCACCAAAACAGAAAAAGAAAAAAGATATTTTAATATCCGATAACAGAAACACTGACAAAAAAGCATTCACGTGACATGATCTTGGTTTAATAATCACTCTGTCTTACTCAAGCTTAAACAATGTCCCAAATGGTGAAGTTGATGTGAACTTGTGGACATCATAATGACCAAAGAGCACTACTAACCTAGACTACTAACTAGCATTAAGTCAAAGTGCAAGGTTCGGGATGAAGGACATTTTATATGAATTCTTCTTGCTGCATTACACTTGGAGTACAGTAAACACAAGTATTATAAAGGCAATGGCTCACTCCCTAAAAAGTCTTTTATCTGTCAGATCTTTGACAGATGGGTTCATTCACTGTTTATTCAATAACACTCACTCTGAACTTTATAGTACTGTGTGTAGACAGCAACGTGGCTAAAACGTCAGCTAAAACTAGAGTTCATGCATCAGTGAGAAACTGTGCCGAGGGAGGAAGGGCATGGACTCTTTCCCTGCCCATGCCTGAACTTCTCTGCTGGAAATCAGGTCAGTGCTGGACCCGAGAGTCTCTGCTTGTGTTTCCATGTGGAGGGTATAAATAGGCAGTGCAGCACAGAATGAAAAAATCAACAGCCTCATGGTAAAGGAATAGGGAATCTGGGATCACTGGATGTGACTTTTGGTAGGACGCAACAGGGTTTTTCCTGGGTCAAAAAAGGTCTTCGATGTTGGCGGACGAACACAGTCATCCACACACACAGTACAAAGTAGTACCCCATTCATGTGGACTGTGAGCTCAGTACTGACAAATCCAAAAAAAAAAAAAAAAATGCAGAAATAGTTTGTAATATTAACTTATCCTATTTATTAAAGAAAGAAAAAAATCACTGTCAGGACAGATAAGAATGTGCTTAAAACTATTTTATATTTAAAAATGTGTACATTTATAAGTAAAATGTCTCTAGGTGAATAATTTGTTATTACTGTTAAATGGATTAAATTGTGCATTTAAATACAGTTGTTAATCCAGAAACATTGCATGTAGTTAGTAGCATGAAAAAATATATACTATATACAGAAAGCGAGCAAAAATCGCTGCCATTATAATCACTGAAGCTGTTGATGACAATGCGAGGTACACTCTTGCAAAAACTCCTATAATCAATGAATCTGTCTACGCTGTGCAATGAATCTCTTATTTACATTGTGTTTATAGTTTGTTGGTTATAATGAAAGGATTTGCGAGCATGCAGAACTCACGCTGAACAAAAACTCCACCATTTTGGCTAACATCTGACTAACTTAAATAATTCTGATTGGTCATTGTGTTCACACGCTCAACAGATATGTCTGTGATTGTATGTGACAGATATGTAACAATACATTGTGATAAATAGGAATATTTACCTACATACCTACAAACATTTTAACACTTAAAAAAATGCCAAACTGAGACTTGCGTGAACAGTTTTGAGTGATGATGACACAATGAAATCACTGAATTGTTTGAGTTCAGAATCAGCCCATTGAAAAAAGCAGTTTTTGATTCACAAAAATTATCATTTTTGCTACTAAAGTTTAGATTAGAGATGCTATACGTCGGATGACAAGAAAGAGTTGCAAAAATTGTCACTTTTTTTTATCTGGACATTATAGGAACCAGACGAGGAATAAGGGTCTTATCTAGCGAAACAATCAGTCATTTTCTTAAAAAAAAATGCAAATGTATATGCTTTATAAACACAAATTATCGCCTTGCAAGTGCTTTGCCATTCCACCTTCCGTATTCTTCAAAAAGCTTAAGTTGTATGTCCTATGCCTTCCCTATTCAACTTATGGAACAAATGCGGCGTAAAATAGTAAGTAAAATAGACATAAGCTTTTTGAAGAATCTGGAAGGTGGAATGGCGAAGCACTTGCAAGGCGATCATGTGTGTTTATAAAGCATATACATTTGTATTTTTTTTTTAAGAAAATGACCGATCGTTTTACTAGATAAGACCCTTATTCCTCGTCTGGTATCGTTTAAAGCCCTTTGAAGCTGCACTTAAACTAATTTTGACCTTCAACCGTTTGGAGTCCATTGAAGTCCACTATAAGGAAAATAATCCTGGAAAGTTTTCATCAAAAACCTTAACTTCTTTTCGACTGAAGAAAGAAGGACATGGACATCTTGGATGACATGGGGGTGAGTAAATTATCAGGAAATTTTATATATGAAAGTGGTCTAATCCTTTAAAGAACCTTACTATCTATATAAAAATGCATTCAAATCATTGCAATATTTTCAGTGTTGCTTCATTTTATATAGCCAACACAAATCAAGTGATTTATAGTGATTCTTTCTTAGACTAAAAGGTGGGAAAAACTCTGTAAGAGGACTATTAGCCTTCTGTAACACACTAAACTTTACAAGACAAGGAAATCAGGACAGTGCTTGAGCTCCATTAGTCAGATCACTGATGGAATTCCCCATCATCTCCACCCAATACAAACATGCACAGAAGCTAATGAACTCAAATATAATCACTTTTTTGCAGCGGAAGAGTGCTAAAGCTGTGTCCGGCGTGCCGTCCCGGATACCGAGGGAACGTTACACTATCACAGAGCATGTGGGCTGCTGTGTGTGCATCATCTCGGTTCAGCTGCTATTTCAGGAGACCTTAGAGATATTTCATACACACCCACTCTCGCACCAACCCTCCTCAACAGCGTCACGGGGGGTGGGGGGAAGGAACAGTGTCAATGGTCAATGAGGAATAATTTGCTGATCGATTCATTAGAGATGCACATTACTACTAGGTGTGAGCAGTGATCTGTCTTGGCTGACCACTAGCAATCAGGTCACCAACACCGATCCTAATTCCAAGTGTAAAATACACACCTGCTCTTTAATGCACAGTAAACCTTCTGTATTCTGTACACATGCTCAAATGTAAACAGGGGCGTGTTTGTGCGCAGGTAAGAGTGAGAAAAGGGAAGGGCGTTTTTGAGGAGAAAAGACAGATGACTGAGTGCTTAGAGCTGGGGAATCTGATGAGCTCTTGTCACAAATATTTTCTATGATGTAAAACATCACAGGAGGAGCAGGTCTAAGCAAATCCAAGCGCATTGGCAATCCCAGATGCAGTGCAGTACCTAGGATATCAAATCTTGCTGTGTGCCTCTTTGTACCTGCTGTAAGCTCTTCCATCGTAATAGTGGTCAACTGACGTGGATTCTTTAATAGCTGATGCCTATAACAAAGGTGGCCACTGAACAATATAAATAATAAAATTATACAATTTACATAATAAATAATATAAATTAAATTACAGTAAATAAAATATGCACAAAATTGCATCATGCCAGTGAAAACCTATTAAAAACAAAATGTATTCATAATAAAAACATTTACAGTTTTTGAAAACTGTTTTCTGTCTGACACTAGACACTTAATGTGGGACACAGCAGGGCACACAAATAATAACTTAAAATCTTTGACAACATCAACTAGACATGTAGGAATCTTCTCCCTTAGAGATCTAAATTTAAAAAAAAATTCTGATGAAAAGACTTCAGAATACAGTTTAGGCTACTTGCAGAGATACTACTGCGATAGTCTGTGTTGATGGTGTTACCAGTGTTCAGCCGCAACACTGTTTACGTTACTTGCCCACCACGGCACCGCCCCCACCGTCGTTTTGATTTTTTTATAGTAATAAAAATCATTTAGTTCAGATAGAAAACAGACACTGCAATTAAAAACTGAATGCGTCTGCTCAATTCAGCGTGAGCCGAACGAGAGTCGCAGCACAGATCAGCAGCAGAAGTCAGATTTCATTCATTACGAGAGTGAGGAGCTGACTGACAAGATGATGGCGGAAGATTTTTGTATTTTTGCAATATTTTGGATTTAAACCCAGTGCTAATAGGGAACCTGCAAAGGATTAGTTGTTTTTCATTAAGAATAATAACCAACCATTCAAGCAATTGCTGCCCCCGAATTGGCGCTAATTTGAAAGCGAAAGTAAAATACGCATGGCCGCATGTGCATACATAATGGTGCGTGTCTACTGCCGCTGACCATTTTCAGTTCATTCCTATGGAAACTCAACTTCCATAGAAATTAATTGAAAATGTTCACTCTTTTTTTTCTTCTTCAAATTAGTGATTTAAAAGTGAGGTGCAAAAGAGGGAACCCCCCATGTGGTGCTCACATGAACAGCATCGGAGACTGACACAGAAGAGAAGAAATTGCAGAATAAAGTCGTTATTTCGGTTTTGTTTTTCGCAAAAATAAATAAATAAAATAAAAAGTATTCTCGTCATTTTATAAAATTAAGGTTGAACCACTGTAGTCACATTGACTATTTAAATAATGCCTTTACTACCTTTCTGGGCCTTGAAAGTGGTAATTTGCGTTGCTTTCTATGGGGGATCAGAAAGCTCTCTGATTTCATCAGAAATATCTTGATTTGTGTTCCGAAGATGAATGTGAAATCTCTGCGGGGAAATCTTTCACCCTCACACAAAATTCCTAATCACTTGGATTCCTGTTGAAGTGACTGGATATCGCCTTCAAACATTTACTGAACAATGGTAAATGTGACCGCACCTTTTAGTGTATACACTTCAAGTGTGATTTGTGACTGCCTATTACAAAACATTCAGGACCACGTATACACCTGAATTAGCACACTTGTGATCAGATGGTGCCAAATCAATTCTGTAGAAACACAAAGTACACTTTTTTTTTCCCCCATACAATGAAAGACAGTGGGGTCCAAAACAACTTGGACCACACTGACTTTCTTTGTATGGACAAAAACAGTTTTTCAAAATATTTGAAACAACATACGGGAGAATAAATAAGGACAGATTTTTTTCATAATCCCTTTAAGACCAGGCATAAACATAGTCATAGAAGAAGCACTCTCGATTTGAGTCGTGTGTGAAGATCAGTCCTCAGGGCGAACTGGGACAGCTGGACTGGTTCAGTGTGTGTTTGTGTGTGTGGGAGGAGCTGCTGTAATCTTCTTGTGTTCACACTTTAACACCTCTTCCTCAAGCTAGATGTCTGTCAGCGAGCTCTCCCACTCCCTGACAGCACAAAAATGAAGAGACACTCAGCTGTGCACCAGATTTGGTCATCCTTCCAATAAACACCCCATTATGTTTCACAGTTCGCAGGAACACAGAGTATTACTAAGAGTCATGTCATTTTTTTTCAAGATTGTATATATTATTTCACTATAAAATGGTCATTTTCAAAATAAATAACTGGTTGTTAATGTCAGTGGCAGTGCTGGGTTGTCAAAAGCTAATCCGCCGATGCCGTTTTGGTAAATCTGGTAAAATACACAAAAAATTTCACTTCCTTTTAATTTGAGGAGATGTGTCAACTCAAAGCCCTCATTCTTACAGAGAAAGGAGAGCAATAATGTCATGTAAAGTACCAAACTGTCCAACAATGTCCCTGTAAAACAAACTGTTTTGATTACTGAGATTTTGCAACAGAGACATACTGACAAAACGGTGTCAGAATCTTATCAGTTCTTTTGAACAAGAAAGAAAGGGAAAAAAAGAGAGGGAGCAACAGAAGTGAACCGCAATATTTAATTTAAACCTCAGACTAGTCATTTAGCCTCTCCATAATCCCTGGGTCTGGTGCTAAGTCTGGTAATTACTCTTATTGGACACCGATAACCATCACAAGCATTTCGCTGCATGCTTCCACCGAGTGGAAAAGCAATCAGCAGACTGGCAAAACCAGAAGCAGGACCTGCTTATAAAGAAAAGTGAAGAGGGAGGGCAGGAATTACAGCACACCAGTATTCGTCGCTTGATCATCGTGCAAATTGTCTTCTAATTTGCTCTTGGGCGAGAACTGCCCCTTCCTTCATTCTCACATGAACACCCACCCATCCTGTTTCAGCTGACAAAGTTCACATGTACTGTTGTATAACCAAGAATAACAGCACATCATAAAACAACCTTTGCCCTTCTAAGGTGAGAGACAAGTGAAATGGCATAGCAGGTCATGAAACACGAGAGACAGACAGAGATAAGATACGACAGAAACAGACAAAGAACAACACAAGAGTGTCTGCCCACATTTGGCAGAAAGTGAATATATCTGGCTCTAGATTACAGTCCATATTTCCACCTGAACATACACTAATACAGTGGCTCTCAGCTGGTTTTGTTTCAGGGCGTAGATTTTACAAGTGGCAACCAAACACAGTTTATATATTGAATATATTTTTCTAGTAATTCAGCATTTGCAGCCGTTTCATTAGAATTAAATAAAATAATGTGAATTTAAGTGATCAAACATAACTGAAACAAAGTTCAGGGAAGAAGGAGGCGGACATTAAAAGTAACATTAATCGTAAATAAACAAACAACAAAGCTAAAGGAGTGGTAGCAGCTGACAGTGGCATATATATTTATAATAAAAACAGCAGCGTAAAATGTCCCATGGTCTCGGCCCTGCTTCATACCACAATAACGTTAATAAAACTTTAATACATTAGCTCATCTACGAACATGATTTCTTCGGATTTCTTTCCATTGACTGTGGAGGTGAAGACAACAACTCCCATGATTCCACGCTCATTCACGGTGTCATAAAGGTACGCCTTTGTTATTGTTTTGAAAAAGTGACCTCTAGCAGCAAAACTTACATACTGTGCCTTTTACATTAGAGAAATATTCTATTTCAAATAAAAGCAGTATTAATTTCATCAAAGAATCCTGGAAAAAAATGTATCTCAGTTTCTACAAAACTATGTTAGAAACAACCGTTTCTAACATTAATAAGAAATATGTTTATTGAGAAGCAAATCAGCATATTAGAATGATTTCTGAAGAATCATGGGACTGAAAATCCAGCATTGACACCACAGGAATAAATAGCATTTTAAAATATATTAAAATAGAAAACAGTTACTTTAATTTGTAATAACATTTCACGATATTACTGTTTTACTGTATTTTTCATCAAATAAATGTAGTCTTGGTGAGCACAACAGACTTCAAAAATATTTAAAAAATCTTACCGACCTCAAACATTTGAACAGCAGTGTATATTAAATATATAAAATAAAAACGGGATTATCTAAATGTCTAAATATATAGTACATGATTAACATTGTCTTTTCTCCTGTCCGTAACCTTATCAGAACAACCTGTGACACCCATTCTTTGGGTCACAGCCCAGCCCTGAGGACCAAGAAACTGTACAAAAGTGAAACTAGGTACAGCACAATCATAAATTAAATCAATGTAAAACTACTTTCAATTGCATTTTTACGAGCATCAACTCCAGACAATACAGACTCTCCCCTTGGTTTTAAACAATCCCTTTGACTTCCATTCAGAAACCAACATACTAATTCTGTCTATTTCTTCTCTAGTCAGTCATTGAAGGCATCTCAAACTAAAGCATTAAAGCACAGATGCTGCTTTATCAAAGCACTCAAAGGAAAGTGCAAATATTTGATCTTGACTCTGTAAAATCCCAGGTATAGAGCAAGATAGTCTAAGTCTAAAGGTAAAAGAAGTCCTGTAATCTATCAAGTGTCAGTAACTGTAGCGCTATTTAGTTGAATGGGCTAGTTTATGTTCATACTAAACACACATAGACAAGTATTCTGGAGTCACTATAACTATATTACTGGAAAGCCGTCAGTGCTCTACATTTGAGTCTGGGACAGGTCATGGCAGGTCCTCTCTGTACTCTTCTTCCCTGTCTCTGCTTTATGGGCCCCACCTGCCTAATGTAATGGAGCTTGTATGGGGGTTGCTGTTCTCTCTGTGCTTAGTGTTTCATTTTTCTGTCGGCTCCCCAACCCCCCAACCATCACCACTGCAGCTTACCTGACAAATGAATACTCATGTGTATATGTGTTAGCAGTGTTTTGTTCATAAACGATTAAGTGTTTTCAATGGGTCTTTTAATTAAACAATTAAACACTCTCTTTCACACACGACTCACTCTCTCTTTTTTTTAAGCATGCTACTGCTTTCCTGCCTTTAAAGATGAACTACAGTGCAAACCAATAGCATTTGAGTGAAAATCATCTTGGATCTACTAAATGAAAATATCCACTTTTACTGAACAAGTCATTAGTTGTGTCCCAAATTACTTACTATATACGATGTACTCTACTGTCTAGTTAAGTGTGTGAAGTGTCCAACATTCCAATTTTTTTCCCCCAGTTAAACGGGCTATATGTAAGAATTTAATGTTTTAATCTCTTTTTTATTGCCAATGTGGCAATAGTTTGTAACGAAACTTTGAGACCTAGGTTGTCTATGAAAGCCTGTAGACTGATATTTAGGTGAAGGTTTTGGGACATTTTTGCCGGGAAATGTGACATCTTGAATGTTTACACACACTCCCAAAAGCCTTTCTTCCATTCAGTGACACATGAAATGAATGCTTGCTTGTACAATGTTCAGGATAATGCTGAAAGAGCTATTCTGTACTATTATGTCAGTGTGTCATGCAAAGTAAAGGGATTTACTCAAACTAGTCTCACATATCCAGATCAATACAGTCTATGGTCTCAAATATCCTTTATAATCAATCATCAAACAGTGTAATTTTAATCACCTCATCTGTCTACATGATGCCGGTGAATTGAAGAGGTGGTGCAAACATATCCTCATTGCTATGATGACATTTATTGCTTTCTTTTTTCACCGCTGTCATTTTTGCTGAGAGAAGCGCACAGCACATATTTACGTTCATCTAAACGTAGCTCTCATCGCACTCGTGGGCGGCGTCTGGATGTTTGTTAACAGTATATCGCTGCAAAAGTGTTTCCAACCTCATATTTACTTCTAAGCGGAGAACAAAAAAGAACTTCTCCATGTATGAACGAGTGCGAGCACGAGCAATAAGTTGCTGGCTGCAGTTCACTTAACAGCCAGCAGTGTTACTAATAACGAGGGTTTCTGAATTCTACATATAGCCTCTTTAAATTAGAGCATCATCTGGGTATTTAAAGTGCACTTTTTCTTGTTGCGATTTTCAGTGTATACACACTGCTCACACTATTACAAAATGGCATAGAATAGTGCAGAAGTATAAAAAACAGAGACGCCTACTGTTTTGGACACTGAACTAGACATTTCATTTTCGTTTACAAATAAACTGGGACATTTTCTGCATGAACAAACTAAATTAACAGGAATATATTGTTCATGAACAACCAAATTAACTAGGATTTTTTAATTTGTGAACAAAACGAATTTATTTATTTACATTTCAAATCTGATGACTCCTCAGCTCCCGTGGCATGATGGGATAGTGAAGTAATTGCCTCATATTAAAGTAGTAAAGTATAATTTTGTTACTGTTTCATAAATGCTTAGTATTTAGCCATTCTACTTATCTGCCATACTGTTCGCATACTACGTAGTAGTACGAAATGCGGGCACTTACGTCTCGCCACCTACTGGCGTAACGATGTAACCTGAATAAATCAGTACAAACCCTTGTGGTGAACAAATTCAAAACACTCGAATCACTGAGATGAATAAAAATGTATGTCTCTATAATCTCGGACATGAACACACATCAATATTCAAAGACTGCCAAAACACATTCTTGCCTCAATCCTCCTGACCTCTAGTCGACATCCCACCATTCCCTTACAGTACGCAGGTCAAAAATAAACACCCGATTTTTAGGCCAAGGCAAAAACAGAACTTTCCACTTCAAATATAGGCCTAAATATGAGCCATGTAAGGTTAAGCTTCTGTTTAAAGACATCAAACGCGTTTAATTGTGCCTGTCATCTTGTGTGAACGCACCTCGCATCTCTAATAACGGCTGTCAACATTAATAGCAACGGCTTGAAATACATTTTCTATTTGTGTCCGGTGCCTACAGTAGTGCAGGACGAGACACACACTGCGTCAAAAAAGCTACACGTTACGATACATAAATTAAAATGTAACACGGGATACCCGACAAGAGAACATAAGCTTCATAATCACAGTCCCACTCCGGACTTTATTCTGTAGAAACGCAGGGAAGAAAAAACGTGTTCAGCGTCAAGCACAGGGTAACTGATTTCCGTAGTAATAAAATCAAATTATTTAAAGTCTAACCGACACAAGTTCTCCTAAACTCCTGGTATTGTTCTCAGAGAAAGCGACTTTTCCTGTTTGAAAACAATATTCTAGGATACGTCGGGTATACGTGGCGAGAAATTTAAACTGATTTGACAATTCAGTGCTCGCGAGCGACAAATAAAGTGGAAATCGAGCGTAAATGTTGTGAATGTAAACTTTATTTCGCTACATAGTACGATGCTGCTGACGCAAAACATCACAATCTGAATACTGAGGGAATCTCTGGTTCAGCCCCCTAAAATCAGAACATACTCCATTACGTTTCAGTTGTCGCTCGTATACTAAACATCCGTCGTTTGGAAAGTCCCGGTTAAGTTTACAACCGCATCGCTACGAGGCTACCATTCCTACATCAGCCACAAAATAGCTTGACTAAAATCACCGCAGTCCGGCGTATCGAGCTCCTGCGCTGCAGCGAACAGGAGGGGGAGGAGGGTGGCAAAGTTGCCGCAGTTTGGAGTTGTGTCTGGGGGCAAGCTTCGACCATTCAGCTTCTCTTTCACTAAACTAGCTAAATAGCCCCGCTTCGGTTTTCTCTTACCTTGTGCACCAGGAGAAGAATGGTGAGAATTTTTCGGAGGTAGGTCTCTGGAAGGACAAACTACTCAGTCGCGTTTGACTTTTTGAGGATGAATAGATCAGCTCTCAGCAGGGTCCTCGCTAGTTCCTTCACTCACCCCCCTCCCTTGCGCCGCAAGATCAAACCATCACATTCCTTCGAGATCCAAACAATGAGAAAGGTGGGTTTTCCTTTGCCAAGAAAGACCCACCCCTAGAACGACTACGCCGCCTGTAACCGCGGAAAGAACGCCCTGCCCGACTAATACGGTCCCGCCTTCCCCGAAGAGGGAAAGGAGTGGATCAGACAAGCGCCGAGCTCTAGAGGAAGCTTGAGGAATAACGGAAACCCAGTTCACATCACAAGCTGGACTTTATTTTTTAGCACTGCAATTAATACAGTTTTAAAACATTAAAAATAAAAATGTAAATAAATGAAATAGAATATGAAATTATAAAGAAGAGAGTTTACAAAAAAAACAAAACAATGGATAATACAAAAACGTAAATAAAACACAACATATGACAATAGCAATATTCTCATTTAAATATTAAAAAAACATAAAAAACGTTTAAGCTATGCAAGTAGTTCATATGATTCTAAAAGTTTTAAATGGCATTTTAATAGTATTTAATAAAACTTTAATTATATTAATTATTCCACCATGCCAAAAAAAAAAAAAAAATACAAAAATAAAAATAAACATTACCACCCAGATATAGTGTAACAAATATAATTTTTTATAATTTACCTTTAACTGTATTGTTGTATTCAATTATTATCGTTTTTGTGTAAATCTTTTTTTTTTTTATGTATATTGTGCTTGCAAAGCAAAGACATTTTATTTGTTACAGTCCACTCAACTTCTACTTTGACGCTTCAAAAAAGTTTATAAAGAGATGGTAAAACTATCCATGAATTAGTGATTTAGTCCAAATTTTCTGAAGAGACATTATCGCTTTATGAACATTCATCAACACACACATCAGATATGGTAAACGCAAGCTCAAGAATTCTTGCCTGATGAGATTAATGAGATTAATGAGATTAATTCTGATGTGTTACATGAGAATCTCTGGTTTGAGCCAGGGCCATTGAGAAGAGCTTGGTGTGTTCCGGGCTTAAGTGAACAGAACTGCTCAATGCATATGAATTAGTTTTATGACCTCTTTGTGAACTTTTTTTAAGCAAAAATAGTAGTTGCGTGGACTGTCAAGGAACAGAAATCTCTCAGATTTAATTTAAAATATCTTCATTTCTGTTTCAAAGATGAATGAAAGGAATCACATGAGGGTGAGTAATTGATGACATTTTTTTCATTTTTGGGTGAACTAACCCTTTAAACACATTTACAAAAATAGTGGTCAGAAATAGTGCAAGCACTACTGAAAAAACACCAGTCCAATAGAAAGTTGACTTCTTAGGGTTTCCAAAGCAGGATCTGAACCAGCATTTGATTGCTGGTGTACAGCCTTAGCCCGCAAGCAACCACCAAAATCACAAACACCATTATATTTTTAGCAACTACGCTGTTTTAGATTGCATTCTTTTTACTCTTCATTAGAGTCATTTCAAAGCAATGCATAGTGGTTTCTCATTAGAAAACCAACTCTCTCGCTCCACTTTTTTGATGTTGAGAAGAGAGAAGGCGTGACAGTGGTATTTTCAATAGAGGATTCAGGACAAACATTTATATCCACTCCCAATGCACACAATCCTGTTTTTGGTCCAAAAAGACAGGAAAGCATTTATTTCTGAAAGCAACAGAATTAGTGTGGTGGCCAAGATTCATTCTTGTACTGCAATTTACTATTTAAGCACTCAGTGAACTCAGTGAACCAGGCATACATTTATTATTATTACAATATGAAAAGTGTATGAAAAAGTAAAACCTGCCGACCATGGTAAGACAAAACACAGCCTGGGGCAAAATAAAATAACAATAATTAAAACCCTAGACTCTTCTATGCTGTCATGGCTGGTATTTAGAGGTTTTAGATGGACTAAAAACTATAATGAATAGGTTTTGTTGCTTTCAACATATTAAAATAAGATAAGAGCCATCAATGAACCAGACTCACTTTATCACAGTCCAAGCTTCATATATACTCTGTTGGGGATGGCAGTTAAAATTACTCCAGTGGCAGTGATCCTGAATAAGCACATGGCAGAAATAAAATGCTATAAAAAGCCTACTGGCCTCAGAGTGGCTGAAGTGTAACCAACCAATAGTTACACCTGCCATAGTTAAGGATAATCTTCACCATATGCTTCTGACCTGCCTGTTTTAGGAAAGTTATGCGGCAGTATTATATTATCCTATTTATGTTTTTGCCATTTAACAGTATTTGTTATAATTTAACTTTGCCTATTTCAAATCTACGCTGTACTGGATTATATCTCTTCGTTAACTGTCTCTACTGCATGTTGCAAACTTCAAACATTAGGTTAAGAGGGTTACTTTGCCATATAGGTTATGAGTGAAAATCTGGAAATTAAGTGTAACAAATCATGTAAAATTTGTCATCTTTTATTGGAAAATTAAACACCATTTTATAAAACTTTGATAAATTGCCGTAATCCTTTAAAAAGCTGAGAAGATAGTATTTATCTTATAAAAAATCACTAGTTTATAATATACATGACAGCTATGAGAGTCTAATTGTACGACCACATCTCAAGATCACTAATTTAAAGTTCATCTATTGAAAATATTAAAAAAATTAGGGACGTCAGCTTGTGAATTAAAAAATGTCTGTCAAAACCAACACACTGAACAATGTTCACAAAGTTTTAATTGGATTGCCGTTTATTGTCTTTAGCATGCAGTGTGAAGTAGGCAATTGCACTCAGTTCCCTGATTATTCTGATTCAATTTTAGTGAATGAAGAACAAATTTATACTCACGTGTTATGTACTATGCATGTTATCGTCTTTGACAGACAGCACGTCGAAGCCGCTTAGGCTGCCATTTTCTTCCTCTTCTCAGAAAGCGATGATGCATTCAAACATCTGGTAGTGTGGGCTTTCAAAGAAATAGGTGTACTCTCTGGACCTCTGCTTCTCGTAAATACTACTGTGTATTGTGCACATTATTTTTTGACAGACATTGACGTTGTGATATTCAAATCATGCGGATTTGAAAACAGATGTGATGGGACAGATGGAGCAGTTGTGGCCTTATGGTTCAAGAGCCGGACTTATAACCCGAAGGTTGTGGGTTTGAGTCTCAGTACTGACAGAAAAATGTAGGTGGGGGAGTGAATAAACAATGCTCTTTTCCACTCTCATTACCCACAACTGAGGTGCCGTTGAGCAAGGCACCTAACCCCCAATCGCTTCTCGGGCACCGCAACAAAAAAACAGCTGCCCACTGCTCCGGGTGTGTGTTCACGATGTGTGTACACTTGGATGGGTGGAATAAAGAGCACAAATAATGTTGTTATAGGACACCTTGCTTTGCCACAAGAAACGTCACTTTCAGATGGATCGTAAGGTAATAATTATTTATTACACATTGTACGATTTTGGGCTTTCCCAGACGAAAGATGAGCATTCGTGGTTATGTGTGTGTGATGTGTTATGTCGATGTTTTTAATTTTTAGTCAACATATCGAGGAATTCATTTTTGGGTGAACTAACCCTTTAAATTAACCAAAAGTCTTTGGTATGTGCTGGAGTAGACTTTACAGAATGCTTGACTCTTGCATTATCAATACAAGATCTGACCAAAAATTGATGCACCTCTAGATGGAAATAAATGTTGTGATGTTATTTCCAAACATGCATGTTATCCGATGTGATGTTATTTCCAAACATTTAAATGGCATTTTTTTCTAAATGAAACATAAGAGCTGTTAGTTTTGAATTATCTGTTTAATGTAGAGAACTGTGCTCAGCATTTTGCAAAAAGTTTGTTTTACAGTTTCAAACTAAGTGTAAAGCATATAATGTGTTTGCAAAAATAAAGTTTTGCAGACTTGGTCTGAAGATTAGGTATATATATGAATGGTTTCACTGAGTGGGCCTCAAGTGCCCCAATATTCAGAGATGATATCTCCAGAAAGTTTAGGATTAAGTTTGAAATGAATAACTACAGCAAAATATGCAGCTATCATGATAATATAGCAATATATTTAGCTTTATTTATCTGCACATCTGAACACCTGTAGTTTTGGTTATGAGTTTGAATGTCAATGGATAAAGCACAAGAGGCTTTCAGATCTCTCTTACTCCTACACAAGCTGTCATCTGTTAAATGAAAACAAACAAAGTCCTTCACTCTTTAATTATTTTTGAATAAGGCCACTGCATGTCACAGCAGGAGAGGCTGTAGGTGGGGAGAACATCACAAGTTCACACTGATTGGTGATCGGTGTGCTAAATATGTGTGAAAATTACATAATACCACTAGGTTGAAGGTGATTTCACCAAGTACAACATGTTCCTGCATCAACAAAGATATTGATCCAGGAACATGTTATACTAACCATAACCCATTTCAATCAACCAATCAGATTTGAAGGAAGTTTACAGTTTATGTCAAATTTAGGCTTATAACAAGGGTTAGAGGCTTCTGCACCATTCTTATTCACATATCATTTTCCTCTGAATTTAAGGGTACGTTATGGATTTAGTGGTAGGGATAGTGTTAGCACTAAATTTTCACACAGGAATGTTGTTCCAAGATCAACAAAATATGCTAATCCAGGAATATATCTTACTGCAAAATCATGGTGACCAACATACTAGACACTGACTTGGCTCCCCACCTTTGCAAGGTGGAATTTGAAAAAAAATTAAAAGTATATGGAGATCGCAGACAAAATATTTACTTGTTCTGTCACTCCCTCAACATATCGAGGAATCTACTTCGTTCCCACTAGTTGATATGACGTACCCACTAATTAATATCATGTTCCCACAAGTTAATATGTCGCGGCCACAACAAAAATAAGTGAACTGAACATGTCCCCTCCCGGTCACCATATATTTGAATCCCAGAATCCTCACTGGTTCTGATGTTAAACAACCTCAATCATGTGAAATGCATGCTTTAAAAGCATGGCATGATGGGACATGCCCAGCTATCATGTCACAACACAAGAGAGAGGTCTTGAGTGCTGGCATATTTTTCACTCTCTCCCACATTCAAATGTCAACTTGCAGATATAAGAAAAGGAGATTTATATTAAGCTTCTTTTATCTCAAGTGCCAAGCTATGAATCATCCATAATACCTGGACACTCAGAGGAGCTTCTAGGCATATTAAAACTCTCAGCCAAACAATATCTAGTGTCAGGACTAGACGCCTCACCGTCATGTCTCTCTATTGTTTACGGCACAGTCCTGAGACGTAAGCAAACCGTGTGTTGTTATGTTATGTCATGTCATTGTGAGGGGAGTTTGTGTGCAGTAAAAAGTGCTCACCATGAATGTGCTTCAGATTTTTCTGGAATGTGGCTCTGTCTATCTCCATAATATCGCTTGATGCCTTTGGGCTGCAGGCCAACATTCCCCAAAGAGCACCTGGGTGAATTTGCCCCATCACTTTCCTAGATTCCATCCGCAGGACCAGCCCGCTAAGGAATGATTGAAGTTTTAAGAATTGCAATGAAAATGATGGTGTGTTGCCCAGACAGAGTGCATTTTAAAAGTATTCACCCAGTTCCTTAGTTAAGTGGAAATAATTTTATTACCAATAACAGATTTGTGAGTGTGATACTGTTAAATAAACAAGAAGTTAATTCTGAGTACTTTAACTTTTAATCAACATTGAACTGACTTGAGCTGAATAATGACACTATTGCTGCCTGTAGAGCTGCGTACAGCTGAAAGTGAATTTTTCATTATAATTGATGAATTTTACATTACTGTTAGTTTTCTGTTTGTTAATGTTAAGTTGCTTTAAAACAATCTGTATTGTATAAAGTGTTATATAAATAAGTAACAGTTTACTTGACATGACTTGACATTTTAGACACTATTGCCAGTTACTTTCCCAATCAAAAATAGTTCCAAATGAAGCCACAACAAGATACATTTTGTGTCTCCAAGCAACAAACAGTTGTGGTTTCATTCCAGAACGAATGTGTGTTTTTGAGCAAATCATTTCAGTGAATGTTTCTGTGATAACGACAGTCGCCATCTTGGGGATGTAACCTGCTGTATCATCAGTCCAACTATATTTTTCCTCTTTTTTTTTTTTTTAAACATGTGAAGGCCATGGTAACCAGAAAACAAATTAAGATGTTTTTGATGAAATCCGAGAGCTCTCTGACTCCTCAATAGACAGCAATTTAATCATTAAAATAGTCCACGTGACTACAGTGGTTCAACCTTACGACGAGAATATTTTTTGTACCCAAAAACAAAACAAAAATAACGACTTTGTTGAATAATCTCTTCTCTTCCCTGGCATTCTCTTACGCTGGTAATTAAATTGCTGTCTACTGAGGATTCAGAAAGCTCTCAGATTTCATCAAAAATATCTTAAGTTGTGTTTTGAAGATGAACGAAGGTCTTACGGGTTTGGAACGACATAAGGGCGAATAATTAATGGCAGAATTTAAATTTTTGGGTGAACTAACCCTTTAACTAACTGACAGACAGACACAAAAAAAAATTAATCTCAGAGACCATAAAAACCATAGATAGCTTGTAGATAAGAGCTCTGTGTTTTTTAACTGTGCACCATGGTTTGTTTGCTCCAGCAGTGTGTTTCTCATCTCTGATGCAGGCATCATAACCGCAGTTTGGCTAGAGACTATCGTTAACCTTAATCCAGGATTTAGCTTGTGGCTCCATCAGGGCTATAGGGCTTTGTGTTCGTTTTTGTGTCTGTGTTGTGTGCATGTTGTTAAAGTTAATATCTATTAAAAATAAAGTAGCATTGCATGAGGCAACTTATTTCTTCCGTAAACACGTATTTTTCCATCTCTCTCTTCAAATTTATGAGCTTTGTCTTTTAACATAGGAAAGTAAAGAGACAGGAAACTGCATAATTTTGTGAAAATATGTTGCTGTTTTATTATTTTGTTTGTCTGTCCATCTTCTGCAGAACTGGATTGTTCTTGATTGATCTCGGTGACTGACGTGAGCACCGTGAGAGAACATTTAAAAGGAATTGTTGTACCTGTCTGTCTGAAGGGGGAGTAACTGCTGTCTGATTTTCTATTGTTGCATAGCCATAGCTAAACCTTCAATGCTAATATTTGTGTGCTTGTTTTACTTGAATTGTAAATATGGATAAATAGATCATTCACATTCAGAAAGCTGTATAGGGGGTGAGCGCTATTACTTTTGTTGTAATATTTTATTTTTATGTTCACAGTTAGTTTGGTGATTTAAATCATAATGTGTTTTCCACTTCCACTTGGAAATGAGTATTAACTAATGTTGCAGCCTCACCATAGATGGGGTCCTAATTGGGACTTATGTACAGAATGTTTTTTTTTAAATTATATTTGTGGAATCAATACAGGAGTAACTGAATAAGAGACAATATTCTTGATAACTTGGTGCCCCCATGTGGCCACTATGAAATCTGTAGCTTGAAGAGAGAGACTCTACTTTTTTTTTTTAGGCTTTAACAGGCACTTCAACATTTTGTTAGAGCACATTTAGTGTTAATAAATCCTGTTAAAAAGTTCTTAATTTGGGTTTTTCATTTGGGTGCTGTATGTTTAGCACAATATCTCTGCACTTTACAAGGCGTCATCATACTCGTATTCATAATTTTAGGATATGTAGAAATAAATCATAACTTCCCTTACAAAAAATAAGCTAAAGTGTGCTATTAGTATACTTTTAAACTAAAAAGAAGAAAGTATACTTCAGTCTATTTTTTAATGAAATTTTCTCATACTTTATGTACTTTTCAGAAATATACTTAAAATTAAGCTTAAGTATACTTGACTTAAACTGACAAAGTCTATTTGTCTATTCTATTTTACTTAAAAGTATACTTTTATACACTAAAAAGTGGGCCAATTTAGTCCCAAGTATTGAAATAATACAATTACATTGATATTAGTATACTTACAAAATATACATAATTTACTATACTCAATAAAATGAACTTGAAGTATACTTGTTTTTTGTATGGGTTGTGGGATTGTTTTTTTTTTTTTTTTTTTCTGAAAAACAGACTGAACCAACTACATATATATATATATTTTTTAAAACATTTGATGTGTATATTGCTAAAAGTTAGTCTGATTGTGCAACACTGCTCTTTTCACTCATAACTGTAGTATACTAATACTACATTTTTATATATATATTATTTAATTTTGCCTAATCATTCGGGAATCTGATTTCTCTTACATGAAGATTTATAACAATCACTTCTGCTAAATGCACTAATGTAAATGTTTCTTCATTAAACATTAAACGGCCTGGAAAAGTAATTCAGGGTCAACAAGTCAATTCAGAAAAAAAAGAAAAACTTCAACCATTGTCCCAACCATTTGGTATAGGCAGGCTAATGAAAAAAACTGTTATTGTTTTTATTGCTTAAAGGAACGATAAAAATAATTCTGGGTGTGCTCATTAAATGGTGAAGTATAGTTGTATTTCAAGTGTATTGTTTAGAATCCTAATGACATCACTATTAGAGACAATGGTTTGAAAAAAAAAAAAAAAAAGTGAGTATCTTGAGTAAACAAACCGCTAATGATGGCATTACAGAGACAATAATTTCACATGAACCCATGTCAGACTTTAAGGACCCATTAGTGGTCTAATTATCAAACAATATCCGTCCTCTTTCTTTGCACTAATTTGAATTTTTTTCCACCTTACTAACACTTTCAAATGGAGCCATTATGTACATTGTTTTCCATCAGCTAACTCCCTTTGCAAACAGTAAACTCTAATAGAAAACACTCAGCAGGCCAGTTTTTCTTTCTGGATGTTTCATGTATTGAAGATGTTACTTCATGTTTTGACTTGACACCCTGAATGATATGTGTCAAGACTTGCCTGTGGTGTACAGGACTTCCCCAAATGTGAACATGAGGAGAATTAAATTTCGCATCAGCAGATTCCGCATATTCATTAAAAAAAAAAAAAAAAACGGGGGGGGGGGGGGGGGGGGGGTACGGGGGGGGCAACTTTGTTTTTTTAAATATTCAGTGCATTGATATAACATACATTGTTTTTGCTGGAAAAATAATGTGAGCTCAGAGGGTGAATTCAACTTTTACAGTACATGAATACACACATTGCTCTCCTAGTCTTCATGATAGCTTTAGAAATGTCATGCTCTGACTAAAAGGATCTTTATAGGCTACTCAGTTATGAATATAGCCTACTTTATAGGCTATATTCATAACAATATATTATATTCAAGAGTTTGCCTAAATCAATATGCAACAGATAGTACATAAAATTAAACACCATAGTTTTTCTTTTCAAGAATAAAAAACAAATAATAGACTACATCCAGAACTTCGGATAAATCCTCAGTCACTAGCTCAAGATTCAAAGTAATTGCTTGCTGTGGCTAATGTCAATGTACTGCATTCTCCATTAGGAAACCACTAAACAATAGTGTGTGATATGAGAAGTGTCTAATTGCTTGGACATGGCTTAAATTCAAAATAACAAGGGTGGGTCTCAAGCAGCCCCCGTACGCTCAGCAGTGCCACCCATAGTGGCAGACCACTTCTCTTGCATTTTGATAACCTAACATGAGAAGACTACAAATAGTAGTCAAAGACTGAGCCAACTGATCAGTTGAGAGGATTCTTGTGTTAGACAACCATGACATCACATACCTTTGTGGACATGGATACCACAGTATATTGAAGGCAATATGCAGCAAGTACACAGGTAAATAATTTTAAGTGTGGCTGGCATTGTGGCATCTCACAGTAAATTTTCATTGTTTTCCTGCATGAGGAAATGGCAATGTGTCATCTAGTCTGTTTCCTTTCTTACCTTCCTGTCATAATGTTGCAATGTTTTAAAACCCTCGAGATACATAAGGAACAACATTAAAAAATAGCCTATTGAAATGCTTACTTAAAAAGATTTTATTTATAGTCCTGGGCCTGGGAAGTGAAAAGCGTGTTTTTTCCCTTGTTTAATCTGTCCCATTAGTTATGCTTATAAGGTAAATTCATGGCCCTGTGTCAGACCACTTCTCTTGTATTTTGATGAGTAACAATTAGCAGAGAAGACTCTTGCGTCCAGCTCACACTTAATTTGGTTTTCCAGCAGCTGGCAGAGGTTCAACTTAATGAGTTGGTTCTAAACATAACCAAAACTTTGTTATTAGTATCCAAATATTAGTTTAAACTTTTCTTCAAGAGTTTATTTAGAGGAAGGATAAGTCTAATTTCCATGCATAGTAAACAAATACATCACAAAGTTCCCTGGAAAGGAGTTTGGGGGGGGGGGGTGACAGCGAGAGGTGTGACTGCGTGTTAAATACGAGGAGCTGAAGGCGTTAACTCTGAGAGAGCAGTGCGCGAGCATCACATTCACTAGGAAGTACAAGGTAGGTTAAGCGATAAATGTAGTTTTGTGCTCATTTAGAAGCTATTCGCACTGTATTGTATGCGAGGGAGTTAAGCGACAATATAACGCACACGTAAAAGCTTTGTGTTAGACATCTACAGATGATAGTTTTGGCATCGCGCGCTTCGTGTTTACATGTTGTATATCTTCTGCTTAGCCAAACTTGTCCTCAGATAAGAAACAGGAGATGAAGGATTATCATTTTACACATCAGTTATGAAAAACTCAAGCGTTTGTTGGTGTTTTAGTAGCTATCGATATCCTTTTTTTCTGCTCCAAATCTTGCGACACATGCTGTTAATTGTTGAAATAAGACAAAAAACCCCACGATATGACGAAGACTTTGACACATGTAACACTGGAAAAGCCCGTTGTATGTTTAATATGCAATACAAATGTCTCCTTGTGCAATAATTAACTGAATGAACAATATTATTTACAAATGATGAATATATTATTAGTGCAATGCAAATATTGCAATGTAATGTAAATAAGTATTGTAATATTGCGTGTTGTGCTGCTTATAATTACGCATTGTTATTATTGCTATTGTAATCCATTACAGGGGAGACCGGGGCTTGTTGTCACAGGCATTGTATCTGTGAATTCTGTCCTCCAAACTAAAATTACAATAGAATCATATTGTTGTAGCTGTTTAGTAAGCAAGTGAACAATAAAACCACATTAGCATATATTCAGGCAAATGTCTACTATATAATGTTATCCCAATCTTCTTGGGAGACACTCACATATGTTTTAAATATTTAAAATGTATATTTTATTTGCATTAACTTTTAAAACTTTTTCGTAACTGTTTTACTGTTGCTGAAAAGCCTATAATAGGCTTTTTAAATGGCACGTTACACTGTGACAGCTTGCCACATATATATATGACAACATGCTTTGTGGTGCAACAGCATGCCCCCTTTTGCATATCACAAAAGGCAACACATTCAGTGAACTTCATGGGTGATAATGGCAGAAATGTTCGCTAGCTGTTTTGTAGTCAAGACTTTAAGGTCTACTGTTTATAGTTTTTTTTTTTTTTTAGTCTGTTTATATATGTTTCTGAAACAACTAAAAATACTGTAAAAGTACCTGATTGTAATCTGACATTTTAAGTCCCGTAAAACCACAGATATGAAAAACATTTTGATGTAACATGTGCACTGTGGCTTTTTTGAAAATGAAGCTTCATCAATTCATTTCCTGCTCTCAACAAGAGATTGCAGATAAATATGCAATGATGAGAAAGAAAACCATAATGCTTTAGCTTCCAGATTATGATGATAATGAAAGAACACTTCTGATAACTCAGTGTGCGAGAGAAAATAGGCGTCACCCCTCTTAATGCTGTTTTCTGTTCATTAAAACACATAAATGTTAAGTGTGTCATTTTCACCTATCTCTTTAGGTGATGACTCTAAAGACTGAAGTAAACTTTGGATTTTACACATATGTTAGGCTAAACATATAGTGTATACAATGTAAATATCAGCATTGCACGCATACTGTGTGATCCACAACTCTTGTTTAAAAGGGTAAATTGATAGTAACTTATGGAAAAATAACAGACAAGGATGAGATGGTAGTGGAATGAAGGGGGAAAAAGCAAGTTGTAGAGCAGTGGTGTCAAACTCAGTGCCTTGAGGGCCACTGTCCAGCACAGTTTAGCTCCAACCCTAATTAAACACACCTGAACCAGCAAATCAAGGTCTTCAGGATTACTAGAAACTTCCAGGCAGGTGTTTTGGAGCTGGTTGGAGCTACACTCCTCCAGGGCGGTACTATTAGTTTGGCCAGTTTCAGGTGTTTGGGAAACCTGTCTGAAATGTGGTGAAAAAATGACATACTTCACCTTTAACACAACACTTACTATAATAAACTATGAAGTCTTGAGTGTTGGATGAATATTATTGAACCATAACATCATAAACACTGAGGGGAATACCTCCTCCCCGATATCCAGATCAGTTGTCAGCCAGTATCGTTTTTTAGATGAACACTTTAAAGGATATTAGAAGGAATCAAATTTAATTGTATGCTGTCTTATCACTCTGTTTTGTTCTCAGATACACAAGGTGACGACTTCTGCAGCCATGTCGAACGCTGAAAATTGCAGCCATCAGACTCAAACAAACAAATTCATTGACTCAGAGTTTCGTTACACTCTCTTTCCTATATTCTATGGCATGGTCTTTGTCTTGGGGTTGCTGGCCAACTGCTATGCTCTTTATGTGTTGCACTATATGCGGGAGTCTAAAGCTATGAATGAGATTCGAATCTACATGACCAACCTGACCGTTGCAGACCTGCTGTTCGTGTCCGCTCTACCTTTCTGGATTGGCTACTACGTGAATCACGGTGATTGGATATACTCAGATGCCCTCTGCCGTATCACAGGCACGTTTTTCTTCATTAACACATACTGCTCCATTCTCTTCCTTACTGTCATCAGCATTAACCGTTACTGGGCTGTTAGCAGGCCACTGGTGGCTGCCTCTTCTGACTGCTGGAAACGTGGAGCAACTGTCTCAGCGGTCATCTGGGTTGTCACTCTTGCGGCATCGGTTAAATACCTCATTGATCCGGGAATCCAGGTTGATAAGACTGAAAACAAAAATATTTCTCGCTGTTTCGAGGGTTATCATTACACGGATCCCTCTGTTAGAAATGCAGTGGCCGTCACCCACTTTATCATTATTGGCTTGTTCTTTCTTGTTTTCGCATTGGTGATTGTCTGCAACATCTTAATAGCTCGAGCTCTTCTGTCCCAACCAATCAGTCAGCCTCGAGCCAGCACGGGAAAGCGTCCTGGTGGTACCAAGCGCAGAGCTTTGAGGATGCTGTGTGGTGTCGTGGGTGTCTTTGTGATCTGTTTCCTGCCACATCATGTGGTGCAGGGTCCCTGGACTTTGTCTGTGCTGAACCTGAGTGACTGGGGCACGGAGACTCGCCAAAGCTTAAACGACGCTCACCAGATCACCCTCATGCTTATGGGGATCAACTGCCTCCTGGACCCGCTGGTGTATTGCTTCGCCACCACAAAGTTCCGCAAGTATATCCAGGGTCATTTCACAAGGGTCAAGAATAACAAACACTGCTCGCGCAACACATTAACCACGGCTATGTCACTGAAGAGCAGACATCAGAGTGAATTATGAATGCTGTCGAAGAGCAGAACACATATAACACACTCACAAATATATGGTGTTCATTTTAATCAATTAGAGTCTTATTCTGAATCTTTCATATTTGAACAGAATTTAATTTCAATTCAAAATTAGGTTTGGATTTTTAACGGGTTTCAGCAAAAAAAATGAAAATTCTGCTTATGTCACTTTGAACCTGTATGACTTTCTTCCGTGGAACACAAAATAAGATTGTTTAAAAATGTTTCAGTGTTTTTACAATGAAAAGAAAGTCAGTGGTATCCAAAGAAAGTAATGGAGCTGGGTAAATAATTAACAGAATTTTCATTTCTGTGTGAACTATCCTTGTAATGCAACCAAAGACTGATATTTGAAATTAGATGTTCATCTATCAATTGCTGCCACTTTCAGGCAACTCCTTCAAACTATAGAATATTTCAAGCATGATTATTCAATACGTACTGATAAATGCTTTAAATACTGAAACATTAAGCATTTATAATGTGATTCCTATATTGTCATATTGTCTCTTAAAGAGATAATCAACCCTAAATTGAAAGATTTGTCACCAGTTACTTACCTTGATGTCATTCCAAACTTTTATGACTTTCTTTCTTCTGAGGAACACAGAAGACGAGATTTTGAAAGTCATTGGCGTTCAAACAACTCTGGACCCCATTGACTTTTATTGTATGGACAGAAAACCCTGAAACATACTCAAAATATTTTTTTATATTTCACAGAAGAAAGTCATGTAGGTTTGTAACAATAGGGTGTGAGTAAATGTTTGCTCTTGTGTAGGTGGAATTGACTCATATTTATGTGTCAAACAAACCCGTTATCTCATTCTCTGTAAAGATGCTGTGGTGTTCGTTCTTGTTGTCATATAAGGACAGTCTTCTCTAGAATGAAGAAGACAAATGAGTAAAGAGGATGCTGCTGGTTGGTCTGACCAAAGTGTGAGGTGATAAGACATTTTTTTTTTTTCTTTTAGACATGATAGTCCTTTTCACTCAAAACAGTCTATACTGATAAAATAATGATAAATTAACATTTAGAAATCGTGTGAATGGGACTTTTTAAAAAAATATTGGTCATTTTCTGGCGATTTTCCAGTAGTCCTATATGAGAAGTTGTAACATTATCAATAAATTACCGGAATGATAATGTGTTTGAACATAAAATATGATTGCCGGTATGAGCTTGTGCGAGTGTTGACGTGAGAAGTCTACTTTGGGCCAATCATAAAGCTCTGTTGGAGCTTTTTACAGTTAGCTCCACTGCTTTTAATTGTTTTTCTATGTAAACGTGTGCTAGTTGGACGTCTGACTGCACCTCGCGCTCCAGACCTTGCCTTAATTTCTATTCATCAGCACTGTGGCTCAGCGGTCACTTTTTCGTACTATAGTAACCTCAGTACTGTACAGTTACTGCAGTTTTATCAGTGTTGTTTTTTAAGAGCAAAAACACTTTGTGTGATCATCCCCTTACACCTGGCACTCAGAAAATATATATATATATATATATATATATATATATATATATATATATATATATTATACATTTATATGTAAAATGTTTTCAAATTGGGTAGATAGTAAAACAAAAGCAGGTGGATAAAGAAAATGGTTTTAGAGGTTTAGAGGTCATTTCTGATGATTAACATCACAGAGTTTACCGGTATTTTGGTAGAAACACAGAACGCCATTGCTCGTGTGAACAGTCAAGCAACTGAAAAAGTCGACTTGGTATTTTAACGGTTATTTACCGGTTTTAATGTCTTGAAAGGGGCTAATGCTGATGAATGAAGCTATTTGTTTTCTGTGATACCAGAGTTTCACTGTTCATAAAGGGACAAGTTGTGGTGCTGCTAAAGAGTCAGGATTATTTGTGATATAAATTGCACATAAAGGTGGTCAGTTGATTTGTGTCTAATGTCACTATGACATCAAATACTGCCTTACTTGTTGTGAAGTAGTCCTGAGGAGCATTCCTGTGGTTTAGGTTTTGTCACAGGAAATCTGAATATTCTTTTGCAATATAATTTCCAAAATGGGGAACTTGAGCCACACACGCCCATGAGAAATGTGCATTAAACCACTGAAAATGACCAATAAACTGCCCTGTTCTTGTTCTATAGCCTACATCAAGCAATTTTAGACAATGACTACGTTTACATGGACAGCAGTAATCTAATTATTTACCTTATTCTGAATAAGACAATATTATGATTAAAGTGTTTACATTAGTTGCTTTTAGAATATTCCTTTTATGTTGCCGTTTTACATGTTATAGAACATAGATCGATTAATGGCAAACGTCATTACGTCCCCATGGCACCCTGTCCTACGTTCTTTCACATATCACTGACCACACAGTAGGCTACGTCTTCGTTATGGTACCATATACAGTTTCATTTTAAATTTTACGAAAGCTTCAAGTGCAGTTAACTATTTGGCATGCTATACGTGCAAATAGATACGGAGCCCCACATATGACATGCAAGAAAATAAATAAATTGTGCACAATATTTAGCCTATTATTTATGTTCCCTGTCATGTGTGGGGCTCTGTAAATAGAGGACGGTGGATACAAATTCTTCAGCAACAGGCCTCCTCTGTACTTTCATTCAGCATAATTTCATTCATGCCCCCGCGACAAACTCAGAGGTAGCCTACTGGATGAGCGTTGAGGCGAGTTTGATTTGTGGCTTCTTGCTTGAAGCTTGCTCTCTTGTTTGCCGTCAAACGGTTGACCACTGCCGTGCATGTATTATGTGTCCAAAAGCTCCCACATGACGTTAATAGTGTGATTAAGGTGTGTACATGTCTATAATGCACTCAGATAATGCGACTAAAATAGGAATACTCCACCTGTCTTAATTCGATTTGTGTTTACTTCGAGTATGACTTTAGTCGGATTAAGGTAATCAAACATTACTGTTTACATGGTCGTTTCTTAATGTATTCTCTTAATCGTATTAATATCGGAATATTGTTGTCCATGTAAACATAGTCAGTGTTACATTTAAAATGTAATTTTAAAAAAATGTAATAAAAAAAAAAATGCTCCATTGCACCTTTTTAATACTTTTTATAGTGCCTATTTATACTCAGGCTCGATTTCGAAGGTTTCATTATTATTATTATTATCATTCATTATTACCTCTACCTTTAAATTAGGTCAGAATCCAAAATCTTTTTATTTTATTGAGAATGGGCGAATGGGAGCGCTTGCTTTTCTGTTTATAACACATTGACAAAAATAATAAAAGTTTTGTTTTTCATGCTGCTAAGAACATCGGCCACTTGCACACTGCAAAGTTTCAGGAGTGTCAATCGCATTAAATGATGCTGAACATTTTTTTTTTTTTTTTTTTTTAACGTACATGCACAGTCTCAAGCATTTGATAGCATGTGCAATCACAGGTGTTGACACCTTATGGACAAACTAAATTTAGAGCAAAAACTATTCAAACCGCGCGTGCAAAGTGCCGTACATTCATTGTTTGTTGTGGTTAGAAAAACCGTTCTGTGCACCTACACCAGAGATTGTATATAATGGGGAGATGAGAGGGTCTGTATCTCTTACCATTGGAGAAACCGTAACGGCTAACTTAATCACGTGCGGCTCCTCTCAGCATATCGTGTAATGGCAGTGACATCAGAAGCAATGTTCCCTAATCTGCCTTCTATTTAAAAAAAAATTTTTTATCAAGCTAAAATCTACATATAGATGACTGTATGAAATAACAAAACAATTTGTTTTCACAAAAGATCATTTTATCCGCTTATAGTGCCATGATGTTATTTATTTAACAGGATGTGATTTTTTTTTTTTTTTTTTTTTTTTTTTTTTTTTTTTTTTTTTCTGATATGTAAGATATCTGTTTTATATGTATGGTTTGCATTTAATGTATTGCAAAAACAGACTTTTATGAAAATGTGTTTAAATTCCCAGTAATGTCTTGGCATTCTTTATTACTTAATGTGTGTGTGTGTGTGTATGAGCTGAGTTTTATGGTGGCATTTTAGACATTTATTCGATGCTCAGCGATGTTCACCATTGTTTCCTTGTGGTTTAACAAATTTTAAAATAGCATAATGCTTGTATGGCAGCTGCTTCTGAAGAATCTTTCTTAAAATAAACTTATGCATTAAGCAGGAAGTTTGGCAAGAAACTGTTATGTGTGCTATAATTTGTAAAGAGATTGTTCATCCAAAACTAATAGTTGACATTTACTCATCTTCACTTTGTTGCAAACCCGTATGACTTTCTGCTTTGGTACATGAAGATGTTATGCAACAATAGGTTTTTGTCAATTCAGTTTATACTGAGCCCCGGACATGACATGCAGGAAAAAAAAATAGTAGGCTAAATTTTAGTAAATCGAGGGAACGAAATAGTAAATCGTGTGCACAATTTAATTTTTTTTCTTGCATTTCATGTGCGGGGCTCCGTAAGTTTAAGTGAATGAGTAACCTGTTCATCTCTTCACTAGAATAGAAAAGAAGAAGAGTGAAGGACAGTTGTGAAAGACTATTGGTCCCACATTATAGTACAGCAAGTGTTTTATATTTATTCTAATGATCATTGATGTTTGCACATGATGTTGTTTGTCATGTAAGGCTTAATCTGTGTTGAAAAGGCTAAATAAAATCATTAAACTGTTTTCGCTTTTCTGTGTATTCTCTACTAAAAAAAAAAAAAAAAAAAAAAAAAAAAACACTGTAGGGTCATTCCGTGTCAAATCAACTAAATTTTGGAAACTTCCCTGGCTCAAATTTTTGATTTTGTTAATATTTTTTTTCTGTAGAAAGACAAACATAAATAGTGAAGAAAACCAAAATATTAAATATCACAGAGGTATATTTACTGAATAATGCTTTTTGTCATTTTTGAACTGTTACTGTTGGCATATAATGCAACAAAGCAATAAAGATTGCTAAAGTCAACAGATTTTACTAATATACTTTTTCTTACTGCAGAAAAAATATTAACAAAATAAAAATTGAGCCGGGGACCTGCTTATTACGTCTCAGAGAAAAAAGCACATAATGGGTGCTTCTCAATACTCAAATTGATGCTTTCTCATTTCCTCGGTCCTCTGTCCTCCAACCTGTGATCCGAAAAACAATCAAGGACATCTCAAATATTTCAACAGGGCATCTTGCATTATTATTAATTATTATGATTTTTTTTTTAAATATATGATTATTTAAGAAATTCATAATAAACAATAAGAAAGCAAGATGCCCTGTTGCCCTTCAACAACCAGCGGGCAGATCACTTGACCGCAGCTGATGATGCTTTCAAGTGATACTCGAGTGATCAACAATATTCCAATTTGAAATAAGATTTCCTTTAATTCTTCATTCCTCATTTTCTTTCCTTGCATCCGTGAAGAGCTGGACATCATTTGGCTCTGTAGTGAGCACCACTTGTCCTTCCCTGAGATGCGATAAAGGGAAGCGATGCACAAATAAGAAATGAGAAGCACCCACAGATTTCATTAGTCACGCATGCCTGTGTTCAGGTTCCCATTGCCTGCATCAGCACCCTCTGGAGTTGATTCAAAACAATTAATCAGAATAAAGACTCCACTGCATTGGGTTAGTCTTGTATAGCAAGAATTTTAATTATAAGCACAATTACTACTGAAACAAGATACCCTAACTCCTCCCTAATTACATCTACAAGGATAAAATTATATTATTTACTTATTTAATTTAGATTAAAAGTACAAAGTACATTATTTGCAAGCCATCATAGTTCAACCCAAAATTAATTATGTTCTGTGAAACATAAAATAAGATGCTTCGAAAAATGTCTGAAAGTCAGTGGAGTCCAATGTTTGTTAAGACCTTACTGACTTTCATAAAAAATAAATAAATAAAAATTGACGACACAGTATTCATTTTTGGGTGAACGAACCCTTAAAGTGCTATGGACAGCAATGGCCTGTAGTTGATCACCAGAGAACAACATTTTGAACCACACCTCAAAAAAAGAACAGAAAATGTGTTTATAATAACAATAAAAGAAACAGCTGGAGGGTTTAAATGTGAAAATGTACTTATGTTCAAGCACTGATGCACAATAATTCTATATAATATAGATTTAATGGATTCTAATCATCTTTAATGTTGAAAATTCGTTTTTTTTTTTTTTTTTTTTTCTTCAATAGTTTAAAGTAAAGCTATAAACAACACTTCTGTAAAATATCAAATGAATCAGTTTCCTTCCCTTCTAAGGGATATCCTCTGTTCTCTGATTAGGAGAACTTTTCCTCAAATCATTAGCTAATGGAAATGTCACAATGAATTAGTATTTTATATTACACACTTTATACATTTGGACTGTACTGATTATTTGTGTATGTGTGTGTTTTTTGAGGGACTTAATTAAGCAGAAAGTAATCAGGGGGATAACAAACATAACAAATAAATATCTATAATACTGTGTTAGCTGGGGCCTGCTACATCAAAAGTTCAGCAAGTTTTTATTCATTTTACTGTAAGCAAAATATGTCTAACAAAAGCTCAAAAATTGTTTTGACTTTCAGACTCCTTGGAGAGCAAATGTGAAATAATTATCCTAATGTATATAAAGTCTGTTCATAGCTCTGTTTAAAACAAAGCTGTTAGAAACATGAGATTGTAGCAAGGCATGTAAACTTTTCAAACATTTACAATGTAATGAATGTCTTAATAATAAAAATGAAATAGTTTAACATATGTGGGTTTTACAATTCTCTCCCAATCAGCAGAGGGAGCCCTCACACAACTTATATGACTCTGCAACTCTCATCTAGTTCCATTGTCCTCAGCTGTTAGCCGATTCTTATTCACACTGAATAGAGCATATGCTGTATTCCATGTAGACTATGGTGGAACAATGGAGTAGTGTACTCACCAATGTTATGCCTGTTACTAAAATTTGCTAATTGTGTGATTTGGGATTTTCTAGCAATAAACCTACAAATTAAAAAGACATTATTTACTTAAAGGCATGAAATTAAAATTCACCCTATCTAAATGCATGTTGAAGATCTTATTGTGAATAATTCATCCGTGTATATTTTTCTCTTTTCTCTTTTTCTTTTTGACCTTGTAAAGTTTAGTCAAAATTTCATGACTCATGACATAGGCAAGACTTAATTCCACATCTCAAAATTCAATCAACAACATTTTTTCTTTTTTAATGAGCCGTTACACTCGGATGTCAAACTATGGAAGAAAAAATCTGCCACGTTTTGTTTTTTCCCTAAATAAAGTTACTTCTAATAAAGTTACTAAATAAAGCTACTTACTTTTTTTTCTAATTTTTATATTAAACTCTACATACAGGTCTGTTTTTAGAGAGCAAAGAAAATAACACTAGGCCTGTGAGTGCTTTCTTAATGTTAACGTGATTTACTCACATTGAAACCAAACTCATTTATAGTTGAATTTCCAGTGTTTTTGTGGATGTAAATGTAAAATATACAATCTCTTATGCCTACCAAGGCTTCATATTTTTGATAAATAATAATAAACTACAGTTAAAAGAACAATATTGTGAAATAGTATTACAATTTCAAATAACTGTTTTCTGTTTTATATAAATTAATAAATGTAATTTATTCCTGTGATGGCAAAGCTGAATTTTCAGCTGACATTACTCCAGTCTTCAGTGTCACTGTCACGTTATGTTGGAGTTTTGGTTTCATTTTCAAGGACTTTTTGTTATTATTTTATTTATTTTGTTTTCCTCATGTTTTCGTTTTGTTGTCATGGTGATTCACTGATTAGTTCACAGCTATTTATTTATTTATTCATTTTAATTATCTATTTAAAGGGATAGTTGACCCCAAAATGAAAATTATTCCATGATTTACTCACCCTCAAGCCATCCTAGGTGTATATGACTATCTTCTTTCAGGCAAACGCAATTGGAGTTATATTATAAAATATCCTGGCTCTTCCAAGCTTTTTAATGGTAGTGAATGGTGCTCCTGATTTTAAAGTCCAAAAAAGTGCAATGAGACTGAGACTGATGTGTACAGATTGACTGACATGCATGAATATTAAATATATTCATTTTTAGTATATAAATGTAAAATAAAATGCATAAATAATAATAAAAAATAAAGCAACTTGCGTAATAAACATACCTAATAATAAATATTAGTACACTAGAACTAAAGCATTTAAGCGCTCACAGCTGTAGGTTATTCAGCAGAAATAATAATCTAGTGGCCTTCCTTTGAATTATACTCACCTGCTGCCTCCAGGTCCTAGTGTTCTTCAAGGTGAGGTTAAAACCAATGGAGCACTGCAGAATTTCATCCTCCTACAGATGGTGAGAACAGTGAGAATATGAAGCGATACAGGAAAAAGGAAAGCACAGAAAGAAAGCAAGACAAATGAATTTGTCCCTCCGAACAGTTGAACTGAAAGTGCTTTTACTAAAAGACTTATTACAGCAATCAAATTAGTTTTGTTTCCTTTGTCCCTCGGAAACCAATTAGTAAATTTAATTTCACTCAGATTTACTACGGTTTCACTTAGAGTGGGAATGTAGCATAGAGGAAACTAAAGAAGACTATTGATCTGATGCTAATAGGAAAATCTACACGATTGGGGCGGTTGTGTTGGGGTTAGACAAAGACAGAGAATAATGAAAAACCCAAGTTTTGTTGTTCAATGTAAATGTTTGATTTCCCACTGGGAGAGATAACAAAGTAATCGTATTCCGCATTCACTTTGTGCGCAGCTCAGCAGTTCGCTCATAACCTGTTGTTGTCTTTTAATAGCTAGAATTCTAATGAATTATCATGGCCACTGTGCTGCTGAGTGTCTGCACTTGTGCGGTCATCCTGAAACGATACCTGCTGTGACAAATCCACCACTAGGTGGCAGAAGAGGGCAGCAAATTACACGTCTATCTGACTCCAGCCACTTGGTATCGCTGAAGCTGTGCGGGTCATCATGACATCATAATGACACAGGAGAGGCTGCACAGATTGACAGAGGCATCCCAGAATGCCAAAAGAGTTTTGCTGGTAGTTCTTCTGACAGAGTCAACATCAGTTCAGTCAGTCTGAGGACTATTGTTTGTTACAGCCGTAGCAAGAGGTCATGATGGCACAGTTAAACGGCCTGTCAGAACCTCGCACGCCAAAGTGTCTGTGTCGGCTTCTGCCTCCGCCGCTAGACACGTCTGCTCCTCGCAAATAACAACTGCGTGTGTTTCCGTTCATTCCCCCACCCCCTCGCACCTGCCCTGGTCGTTCACTTAGTATGAGATGAGATGCCATTCATGTGTTTGATGGCGCTGCTTGTGTGGATTCCTCCCCTGAGGCAGAGGAATGCCGCTGTTTATCATGAATGGGGGTTTTGCAGTCTCATCATCCATTTTGTGGGAAGCTGGCGCACATGGGGGAAATTGGATGTCAACTGTGTTTGTCACATTAATGGGAAACATGTGTGATTGTGACAGACAGGAGCTCGCTGTGGCGCTTCACTGCTTCCCTCAGAGCCCTCCAGAGAGAGATATAGATAGAGAGAGAGACTGCAGGGGGAGGGGGATCATGAGAGAGAGGGGAAAGAAGGAAAGAGTTACATTTCTAGAGAGATCAGAAGTAGAGAGAGGGAGGAAGATATAGAAAAAATGGAGAAAAAAGGATTCAGTCTGAAGCTCCACATGCATCATGTGGCATTTTCCTGTTCTGTTGTCATCAGAAGAACCAAGAAGGTCTACCTTTCTCTAGGTATTATAGGAGAAATCTATATCCAGCCCCCACCCCCCCTCCCCTTTTACTTTTTCGTTCAGTACATTTGTCTGTTATTTAACCCAACTGATGTTAGTGGTTAATCAATGAATTTGGTACATCTATCACTTTCTATAGCTATAGATTCTTTAGAACTTGTTTGCATTTTCCAATATTTATAACCAAATGTAATGAATTCTTTTTACTAGAGATGCACCAATAGCCGATTATTCAGAATGATATCGGCCGATACCGATAGTTTGGTTTTTCTTAAGGAAAAAAAAAAAAATCTCTTCCAAATAATGTTGCAAACTATACAGGGAACCCTCTCATTTGGTACACTACAATATTAGAGGTTACAATTAACAGCAAAGGTATTATATTCAGCTGCTGTTTATTTTCAGATATAATAATTACACTCAAATAAAAACGGAAATGTATAAAACTTGCACAAACGTATAATTAACAGTAAATATATCTCTAAAGATAGCTGGAAGGAACTGTGTACATTGAAAAACATTCCTGAGGTAAAAGTGACATGATGTGACATATTGTTCACAAGCTGTTTTATTGACGTCTTTACATGAGACATGATACATTCTGGTAAGTTGTACAATATATTTCAACATACCTTTGATGTTCATTCATGTTTTTCGAGATATAACTTGTATTGAAGAGAAAGAAAAGACTCGCGCTCCGAGCTGCCGCCTGAATTGCGGTATTACAGCGATCTGACACGTCACATTTAAGAGCGTCAAAACGCCATTTATTGTTTGAATTTAATGATAAAATGGATTTAAAAACTGAAACTTTAATTCTTATCAGAAGAATTCTTATAATAAAGCACAAATCTTTTTGCGATTATTGGATGGGAGGCACTACAAATAATATTTGATGTGGGGAAAAAAAAACGCAGACCTTGGCTTGAACTATGGGTAATTCATAGGGTCAAAAAGAGCCTGTTTTAACATCATTTTTAAACTGTTAATGCGTTAAAATTCAACACTAGAGAATTTCTTCACACACAGTATGTATGAGTTGCAGTCTGAACAGGTCTTACCGCACCCTTTTGATTGACAGGATATAATCGGCCCTGACCATCTGAGTTTTTGGCCGATAGTGATAATAATAGCTTTTATCGGCCGATACCGATTGTTAGCCGATACATCGATGCATCTCTACTTTTTACATTATATGTGTGTGAGAGGAACAGAGAGATTTGCAATTTGTGAACACAGAGCAGGATAGAGTATAAGGTAGAGGAAACAGTCAATGACTGTGTAACATCAGATTGATCAGAGATGTATCAGAAGAAGGGAGACAGATGGCATCAAACACCACATTTTACATTACAGTATGTCATGTGATACTGTACACAGAGGCATTACCATGGTAGCGACTGCCATGTTACTGTAACTCACACAAAGGTCAACGACAGTATAGATTTAGTCATATTGCACAGTGAGAACGTTTACTGTTTTGGCAGCATGCTCTGTTCTAGCACAAAACCCTGCATACCTTCATACCTTTTGATAACACACTGGATAGATTCTATTACAAAACATTATAGATTTTATGGTGGTTACGCAAGTTAGGTAATGTAAATATGTTCAGATTTTGTATTTGTAGCCTGTATTATTAATTATTTCAGCAACAAGTGTGATTTGAAACATGTATCTTGCATTGTTTGCTATTAAATGAACTGATTGTTAGGTTACACTTTATTTTACAGTGCCGTAGTTACATTGTAATTACTCAAATAAGTACTGAGTACTATTAATTAACTACTTGTACTTACTATAGAGTTACAGTTAGGGTTAGGTTTAGGGTTAGTTACTTGTAATTATGCATAATATACTGTTATTACTATAGTAAGTACATGTATAGTAACGTGTAACTACAGCACTGTAAAATAAAGTGTTACCGATTGTTAACAGTATTAAACTGAAAGAAGATCATACTGATGTGTTTCGGTGATGAAACCAAATGTTCTTTACATAATTCAATAATCCTGTGTTTTGAAACAGTGATTATGTGGACTGCAAATATGTATAACTGTAATAAAAGAATGAGATCAGGTTTTGAAAGAATGACTAGCTGTGTTACAAGTGATCAGTTTGGAGTTTTGAAAATGTACACCTTAGTTGAAAACAGTACCAAAGTGTGAAAAAAAAAAAACCTATTATCGAAAAACATAAATAAAGAAACTACTTACTACTTCTCACTTACTACTACTACTAGAAAAAACAGATACTTTTTCATTTCAATTTATAAACAAAGTGGTGGTAGATGGTGTAGTTACTATTATAATTTGTTATTTACTAAGAAAGATATCAGTTGAATTATATTACTTGCAAAAAAAAAAAAGAGAGAGAAGCATTTTGTCTGTCAGTGACCGTAGCTGTAGTATGCTTGTTGTCTGTTGATCTGCATTAGCTGTTGCTAGTAAGGAGCCTGAACTGCACTACTAAGGTAGGATTTGTAAATTTAAAGTTTAAGAACTATTAATGTTTCAGTCTTACACTTTGTATGCTCTGAGCTTTTAATGAAGTAGGTGGACACTCTCTGAAAAAAAGGTACAATTTGTATGATACAAACCACTGTCCCTGGGACGGTACCTTGATTGAAATTATTATTAACAAATTTGTACCATTCCAGTTTGTACCTTTAAGAGGGAGTTATCTACACTCTAAAAAATGCTTGGGTTTATATGGGTTAAATATGGACAAACCCAGGAATTGGGTTGTTTTCACCCAGCCATTTTTTTCAACCAATTTTGGGTTTGTTTTAAGCCAGCCATATAATAATATAGTAAACGGCATGTTTTTGCTCACCCCCATATTTTTAGCTGAAACTTCACAGACACTTGACCAGACCAGAGACTTATATTACATCTTGTGAAAGAGGGCATAATAGGTGCCTCATAGCAGACTAACGGTCGGAGGGGAGTGGTTCAAACGTTTTCAACCCAAGCCGTCAAACTGATGTCATTAGAGAAGGGGCACCGTTGCAGAGAGGAGGAGCATTTTCAGATTTTGATTAAATATTATGAAGCCAAACAATTTTTTTTGTTGTGTGGATTGACTTGCACGGATTAATTTTTCACCACAAAACTATCGATTTGAGCTATCAAAATAAATAAGGTCAATTTTGATTTCATGTGTACTTTAAGGTTACTGCTGATGTGAGAACAATTATGTGTCTTCATTTCAATTGTAGCATAAAAGGTACCGAACAGTATCATCAGAGATTGTACAATTTAAAGTACAATTATTGAAAAGGTACAATACTGTTCTTTGAGGAACATTATTTGTACCATCATGTACCTTTTTTTTCTGAGAGTGCACATTGATATATTAAGTGGCCTGATTTTAGTAAGAAGCATTTAAACAGTAACAGCTGTAATGTGCTTGTGTTAGGGCTGGTAATATTAGCATTGTTGTTATTAATATTATTACTATAATGCACTGCTACATTTTAATGTCAGTCAATAGAGGAAGATTCTTTTTTATATTCTGGATGAGGTACTGTAGTTACAACATCTACCAGCAGGGGCTAACTTGACCATGTTAACCAGGCAGGCAAACCTTGGCCTCTTGACTAAAACACTGACATTTATTTTAGATCGCTCATCTTTCCCCTTTTTTTTCTTTCTCTCCATTGCTCATTGATGCCCAGAGGTAATTAGGCAATTAAGGGCTAATTGAAAAGCTTTGTATAGAGAGCTGAGGGCTCGGAGATCCCTTAGCAATACACTGAATCACCTTAACAAGGAAAAAGAAACACATGCGCACTGACAGAGGAGCACATGCACGCTTTAAGAAAACAAAGAAGGCAATACTGAAGATTAAAAAATCATAAACCAAACCATAAGGTAAAGAGAAGATCCAGATGAGATGACAAAGATGTATTAATGATGCTAGCTGACAGTAAACATGTAGAGGCTGCCAATGCCTGATAGTGAACATGCTGACTCTCCTGATGCAACTCATGGAAATATATATTCCATCTGAACCAGTTTCTGTCTCTAACACTATAAAAAGTGTTTAAAATTACATTCAACTGAGCGCAGTGCTCCACAGGACACCAGGCCTCTGAGAAAGCAGTTCCTTTGGAATAAAAGAAAAGATTTTACAGTAGAAAGTCACTGTAAAAAAAAAAAAAGATTTTTGGGAGGATTCTGAAGTATTTGTTCAGGGAGATTTATGCATGTAAAGAGAGACTGAACAAACTCTATTCATTTAGAAAAGAAAAAGATAAGGAAAAGAAAAAAGGTTTAAGGAAAGAAAGATTCCTCTGGGATGTGCAAGGCTGAAGATTGAAGCTTTTAGGGTGGAGGTCAGGGGATCTAGAGATTCAAGGGTTCTGTTTCCTATTTCCAGAGGTATAAAGTTGCAGATTAAAGGTGCTTGCTGTCTTTGTCCAAGATTTGTACATTTCTGAGTGATTCCAAATGGTGGTTTTACTTGGTGGTTTCGATGTCAAATATCCTCTTACTTTTTTCTAGGCTGTTCCCATTTATGGTCTTTTGCAGTTTTCTTAAGGGTTCCTCGATGTTCCTCAGAGGGCCTTCCATCTGATCCCAGGTGTTTAAAAAGGCCAACAGAAAGGTTACCATATTTTTCTCACCTCATTCTGCTGTTTTCCATGCTGATGGGGAAACTTTACACTGTCTAACCTACATGACAAGAAGAATGAATCAAAATGGATGGGCTCACACAAATGCATAAACCTGTTGGCTGCCACCTTAGCAGGTAGAACCACTAACATATACAAGCATTTGAACTACTCTTGCCGCCAGCCAGTGTAAAGTGAGCTTAAATAATCACTATTTCTAATTTAAAGGCGTTTAAGATGCATTAGCTCCTCTATAATTACTTAAAAACTCAATTACAAGAATCCACTGAAGTGCAGGCCTCAGCTGCAGGGCTTGAGCCATAGACAAAAGAACTGAATGGATGGTAAGCTTGTGGAGAAGAAGAGGAGTACTGCATTGCTGGGTGGAGGTGTAGAACACCTACTTTATAAAATAAAATAACGAGCTTCCAGCACGACAGCCATACACATTTGACATACGTCCAAAAAGCAATAACTTCTGTGACGTAGTACACAATGTCATGACGTTCTACGCGTTATAGCGTAGGACATAGCGTAGTACGTCATAGCGTAGTGTAGAACGTCATGTTATTGTGTACTACGTCACAGAAGTTATTGCGTTTTGGACGTATGTCGAATGCGTATGGCTGTCGTGCTGGAAGCTCGTTATTTTACTTCATAAAGTTTTGATTATGATATTTGTCTTACACAAACACATCGATTCGCTTCAGAAGGCCTTCACTGGAGTCGTATGGATTCATTTTTTATGGATGGGTGCATTTTTTTTTTGTCTTCAAAATGTGGCCCCGCATTGACAACCATTATAAACCTTGGAGGACTAAGGATGTTTTTAAATATATCTCCAATTGTGTTCATCTTAAAGAAGATAGTCAAATACACCTGGCTTGAGGGTGAGTAAATCATGGGATAATTTTCATTTTTGGGTGGACTATCCCTTTAAGAAACGTGGAAGTGTACTCTCTTTAACTACACTTCAGTGGAAGTATACTTATTTTTCTGTCAAATCTCCATTGTCCTAGAAATTATAGACATTAAATCTAATAAATAAAAAAAAAGACATGAAATATAAACAATAATATTATGATTAAAAATAAAATGCCAAGCATTTAAACAACTATTTCAGTAGCACATAAAATGGCTATTTAATTCAACATAAAACTAACTTATTACACAGTGATTTGAAATTCTTGTTGATCAATCCAAGTGCATAACTGCACTTCTGACATTTTATTCGAAAACTTCATCAATACTGTCGGCCCTGGGGTTTTGTACGTAAATGGGTGAATGCATGAACTAAATTATCAATAATAAGTTTTGCTTGGTGTTTGAGGGAATTCTGTTTGTTCTAATCCACCTTAACGTTTTGTAAAATTTGCATAGGCGTATAACTGGACATTTAACATAACTGGACATATAACTGACAGGTTTTTTTTTTTTTTTTGAACAGATAGCAAGCTGATGACAACCACAACAGCAAAATATTAAAAATGACAAAATGACAGCAACTGGAGATGCTTCCTCTAAACACATCTCTCCTGTGAGCTTTGTCATAAAGTGGTTACGACAAAATTGGCTATAGCAAAAAGTGGTCAATGACGCCTACAGAATGATGATCAAATCCTCAGTTGTACAGTATGCATGATCTTGATGGAAAAATTTCATTTGTAGACTGTAAAAATACATCTCATTATATTTCATATAAACAGCTCTGGGAATTTGTTGATGTAACTAGTATGAAAATAGAATTAAAATTGAGTAAGAGAGAAAGAGAGAGATAGAAAGCCAAGGATCTTTGGAGATTTGCTGGATGGAGGGGAAAGCAGATGGCCCAGCACTGTTCCTACCTGCTGGTGGGTGTGGGTGGATCAGTATGCACACTTGTGTACACGTGTATGTGTGTTCTCATGCGTGTGTTTTTACATAGGTCAACAGGGTTATGCCAGCTCTGTCTCTGTTCTGGGCCAGATGGTACCAGAGAGGAGGGTAGACCCCCACCACTATGTAAATAGGCCAACAGAGAGATGCACCAAAAAGGTGTATTAAATATCAGGTAAACACTGTCTTCTTCAAAATAAATGCCACTGAGAGAATATGATATGTGACTACAGAACTACATAAAAGCAAATGATGCTAGAGCACACAAATAAATACACATGAAAGCATATGATCCTGTCTAACCCATTGCAACACTCTAATGTGAGAAGATCAGGTTGAATGGGCACAGTAGCATATCGCTGTACTGAACATCTAAAGTTCGTAAGGAGGATTTGAGACAGCAATTTCACTACAACTTGTGAAGGAAGAAAAGTAGTGTACCATCAATAAATAAGATCAGAGATTGTGATCAATCGAAATAAGAGGGATTAAAGTCAGGCCTGTTGGTGTGACAAATAAAAGAATTTCCCCTAACATGGTTCGAAAAGTCTTTTCCTTGTTCACTTATTTGTCCTTTTATAAAGTCTGATCCTTCCAAAAAAAAAAAAAAAAAAAAAAATGAAGAAGTAGAAGTAGTCACGTGACAGAAGACAAATCTACTACCTGTGTAGTTTTAAATTCTATTTCATTCGAGTTATCCAATGTGTATGGTGTGATGTATTCTCTTATCTGTATCCAGGGAATGATGACAGATGATTAAGGATACTGAATTTGCTCCAGAGAATGATGTGTTGTGACATCAATTAGACACTGTTGGCTCGCCATTCAATCGTCTAGGGTTGACTCAGGATGTACACATCAACGGGAAACAATCTGCATAATGCAGAGAACTTATCACACACAGTTTCTGCCAATCTCATGGTAATTTTGAGTACCTATTTGAGTAGTAGTGCATCCTTCGTAGTGTTGTCGGTACCAAAATTCCAGTAGTCGGTACCAATACCATAAAGATGTTACGGTTCTCGGTACCAATTTCGGTACCACAGCAAAATCTGTTGGAGCTATTTTACTATTTTATATAGGCTAGCCTATTTTTAAAAACATATTTGGATATTGTGTGTGTATGCACACATTTGGAGCATGTGTGTGTATGTTAGTGTGTATATATACCTCAATGAAATACATTCTGAAATTTAAAAAAAAAAAAAAAAAATGCTCAAACATCCATTTTTGTAACAGACGTGCGTGTTTATTTGAGCTATTCAGTCAGTGAAACGACACACTACAGCCTGTAAAACTATGAAATAAATATCGTTAATTAATGGTAACCTAAATAATAAGAAAGTTAAATATATTTAAAAAAAAAAAAAAAAATCCACACAAAGACGCGTCATATAGCCTAACGCTCTGCGCTTTGAGAGGGATGTGGGACACGAGCAGGAAAGAGACCACCTCATTTATATCTCCTGATGTTACAAGCAACGGACACTTGTTGTAAAAGGTCTGAAGATCTAGTTTTATCTTCAGGGGAAAGACATTCAGGCTATATTTGAAGACTTCAGATCCAAAAGCCTCTAAGTCATAGGCGGAGCGTGTGTAAGGCTGGGGAACGCTTAGCCTTCCCCTGGCCATGGGTCAAAAATTAACTAGGGCTTGGCCAAAAACGCAGCTGCATATTTAAATTAAAATTAGTAATGAAAGTGAAAATTAAATGAAAAGTGTCGATTGCGGCATTTAATATAGATCATCTGTTATACTTCTTTATACTTTTTACGCGTTTTACAGCGTTGCGCACTATAACCAATCACGCACGATTCTGTTGAGCTTACAATTGCAATGGCCAATCAGAGGTGTTCAGATTAGTCTTCGCTGAAACGCCGGAGTTTTGTTCAGTGCGCGAGCAGAACTCGGAATTCTGACTGGATTCTGCACTCTCGCTAATGCTCTCAGTCTCATTATAAACAGATAAACAAACAGATTTGGTGATTGTGCTCTTGAGAGCGTCGAAACTAAACAGGTTTTTCTATTTACAACGTATTTTTGCAGTGTTGAGTAATGTTGCCAATCACAAACATATCTGATGATTTCTTGTCCAGTGCTGAGATCTGCACACTCAAATTCTCTCGTTATAATTTAACTTTTAACAAAAAAGTATAGTTATGTAGGCCAAATAAGATATCCATTGTACAGTCAGCCTAATCGATTAGCAGAACTTTGTGAGATCGCGATGAATTATGAGTGACAGCTTAGTAATTATAAAGGAAGCGGTTTTATGCACCCTTTCTAGTCATAATTTATTCAGAATTTGAAGATAACGTTTTTGGCGTTTATGCTGGGATGTGTAGGTTGCTGATAGGCGATTTTCATGTTTATTTCATGACATAGACTTATGTGTTTTTATGGAGGAATCGCATTTAGCCTTACCCTAGTGTTGGTTCACCCTCCGCCTATGCTCTAAGTGCCGTCTGAAATTGTCTTCTAAAATGAGCATTTTTATCAAGCTTGTATGTTTAGGTTCAGTAATTTCACTTTAATGGCAATTAATAGGTCCTTTTCATTGCCATTAAAGTGAAATAACTAAACATAAACATACTAACTTGATAAAAATACTAATTTTAGAAGAAAATTTCAGATGGCACTTAGAGGCTTTTGCATCTGAAGTCTTCATTTGATTTAGCGCTGCCAGAGAAAGCGAAAGTAAAAATCATAGGAGTGTGTGAAACGCGCTATACAAATAAACTTGACGCGCCTTATTAAGTCTAATAACAAGCACAAACTGTGTTAAATAGAAATTGACGTGCAAGCAAAAAGGTTTCTGTCCTACAGTGTTTTTCTACTTTACCACAGTAAAGAATGCCAATATAATAACCCTAAAAGCGAAAGAAAGAAACGTTTATAATCCCCTGCATGAGTGAAGATTTGGGGAAAAAAACAGATTTCATGTTCAGTGGAATAACTAATGGAATATTGTTAAATTCTCTGATAATCGGGCGACCAGATCACGATTCGCATAGCAGACTACAAAGCTTAAATTTATGGACTCTCGTACCTCTCTCATTCAGCATGAACCAAAATGTTTCCATGGCTGCGATGTCACATTTAAATGCTAACCTATTATTTCTTCTATAAACAAAGCTTTGTGCTTTACTTGTGTCATATTCACGTAAAATACTGGCCCAGCCCTATCAGTGGGTACCGAACATATCCGGATTCTCGGTACTACTGGTACTACAGAAATGTGAGTATCGTCACATTTTCTAAATTTCAGTACTTGGTACCAAAGTACTGGTACTTTTGACAACACTAATCCTTCATATCTCCAAAAAAGACTATAGTTTATATTTATATTTATAAAAGATACATATGCTGTACCGAGTCTTTCCGAAAAAGGCAGAGCGCCTGGAGGCGTGCCATGTGAGCAGAGCTAAAGAGTGAGGAGTACGTGCAGCTTTTGAATAGCGATCGTCTACAAGCTATCAATGGTCAGCTAAACAAATGTATTTAAACACACACAATACACCATCACATTATCTCTGGATAACCTTTGAATCACTATAATGAATATAGTGTATAGTGAATGATGAATAATGAATTTATGAATTGACTACATTCATGTTGTTTACATTATATGCACTTAGGTACCTGTTGCCAACAAAACAGACATTTGAAGCAGTTTTACTCACCACCTGCGGTTCCGACTCATAACTGGGATCATTATCGCTGTGACCGCTCCATCTTTCAGTTTTAAATGATCTGTAAATCCAGCGTAGAACTAGGCCTTGTTTATGAAACCATAAGCGCCGATCCTGAGGGCTCAAGCAGCCAAGGAAAAACACGAGGTATTCTCCATTCATTTTAACCAATAAAAAAGTGATTGCAACTATCAGTTTCTATGGTTATTTTAATAACAAATATCAAGAGCGCATCAATGTAATGCATGAGCACAAAACTCTCAGCTCCACTTCACGCAGGGTTTTTTGTGAAACAAGGTTATCTTTCTCTCACAACCAAAAACACACTTCTTTGGTGACATTGTTGATTTTGTGAAGTCCTATGACCGGTGCAGTGCTGCCGACGACTTTCGTAAAGCCGAACGTGCATTGACGTGCATGCTCTTGCTCTCGCTCTGGTCGATGTGTGCACGCACACTCTTCCGGGGAGATGCCCGTACAAGGAATTCCGACCTTTTTGACATCACACAGCCCCATACTCGAAAAAAAGACCGCAAAGTTTACAAAGATTTGGAAGAATATTTTTGACACAGAAATACTCCAACATATGTCCAACTCGTGTTTTGAAACTTTGGCCATGGTTAGCATGAGAATCCAACTCTTTAACAGTGTAAAATAACGCGGTTGGTATTTGCATCTCATATCGTCAGTAAACAAGGCAATGACTGATGCATCTGTATTACATTCCAAAGAGTTCTGTTATCAGCTCCACAGTGAAAAATAAAAAACATATCCATACCGACTGGGCCGGATCGTTACAGAAAGGAACGGTTAAGCAATGGGAACGGTTTGGCCCGATGGTGGCCAAGCTGCTAAAGATTTTGAAGTTCGTGATTCCATTGTAAATACAGGTCAATAAATACACCTATGATACTTTATTAAGTGTGCAAAAAAAACTGCATGTACTTTTTTTTTTTTTTTTAAAAAGGCAAGCATAATCTTGCATAACAACGGTGACAGTGGGACAAAGTAAAGCAATAGTAACTTACTTTAAAAGCACATACTCTCTGTAAAAAGTCCAGATGTAACGTAATTACTTTTTATAATGAGCAATGAAAAATTGCAACAATCTATTTTTAAAAACACATGCATGCATATATATATACAATTTTCCTCCCACACTTTCATAATAAAGTAGATATAGACAAATGCTGAGAGATTTTACTCTTTTCTTCAGGAGCTGCTTTAGATGATTAACCAGGAGCAACAGTGAGAGAGGAATTAGCATTTCCCTGCTGCAGAAACTGCTCACTTAATTACAGCTTCACTGGCCCCCTCTCTCCTAAACACTGCTTTGTTTCTGTCACACTTTCTTTTTCTGTTTCTTTCCATCATTTCATCTGTTTCTCACTCCCCCTCTCTCTGTCTCAATCAGGATTCTATTGTGTGCTCAGAGTATTTGGTACTCTGAACCAGGCACAGGCTTGTCAGTCTAGATTTGCTTTCATCATCAGCTTCTACTGTGTTTAAGTGGTTCGCAATTACTCCCTGCCTCTATTTCTGTCTCTTTTCTCTCTGTCTCTCCCTTGCACACCTGTAATCCATTTCACCATACAGAGGTTCACTATAAATGCCATGCGTAAAACTTCATTTGAAGGATTCTTGTATTGATTATTAAAATCCTATTGTCAGTCTTTTATGCCTATTATCAGTGGCTAGTGGTTCAAGCCCCTTTTTCAAAATTAATTAGAAGTGCCCCTCTCAACAATGATCAACAATAATATTGTGGTCAATAAAGCAAAATGCATTTGAATTATAATTATTATGACAATGTGTATACCGATGCCAATTTGCCATGTAATACACCAACTAATCATGATGTGGCACAGAAAGCTCAAATTTTAGGAATGCTCTGGTCGATCGACCACAGATTCGTATTGGCTGATAATCACATTTTATAGGCTTCTTTACACAGATGAGTTAAGGCTGCTCTGTGCCTACTCAAAATTATGTGTAAAGACATAATGCTGTATAAAAGACAAACCAAATTATGCCTGCTCTGACCCACCTCCGCCAGCAAAGACAAAGTATACAGTTAAAATTGCTGCATAAATGCATTTATGCCACCTCTGAGCAGCATTAAACAGTCTTTGTAAAGTAACCTACATGCCATCTCAAAAGCGCTGTGCGCCCTTTGCAGTCTAAATTTGGCATACCATTTGGTAGTCATTAAAGGGATAGTTCACCCAAAAATGAAGATTCTGTCAGTAGGAAAAATAAATACTATGGAAGTCAATGGGGGATGAGATCTGTTTGGTTACTGACATTCTTCCAAATATCTTCTTTTGTGTTCAGCAGAACAAAGACATTTATATAGGTTTGGAATAGGGATGGGCATTTTTAAAAAATATTGTATTCGAATATTTGGGCTCATTCTAATATAAGTTTCTATAGACAGCACTTTGTGTTTTCTGTTCTTAAATATATCTCCCTCGACGAAACTTAAAGGAAGTTTATGTTTGCGATCACATAAGTTATCTTCTCAGCTCACTCAGGGGTACAGCTGCGGATACCTGTTTTTGTTTTTTTCGTTGTTGTTTTTTTAATTTCTGGGTTACTCAGAAGCGGAAGTCGTCATATATCTTAAGTCTTTAACTAAAGACCAAACGTTCGCAATTTTTAATTGCTAAATCTTGTCTTGCCCTGCTTGTTTACTTTGAACCAGAAGACACTCCCACTTTTGACGCAAGGCCTCATGGGGCGTAGGAAACTTGTGGATAGCGGTGAATGAGACTTCGTTAAATATATATTTTTTGTGTTTCCAATTGCATAAATAGCAAAATAAAAACTCCACAATAGTGTTTTTATAACTTTCAAAAAGAGGAAAATTATAGAGCGACTGACTATTTACTAAGTATAGTGTTAAAAATGTAAATATAAAAAACTTAATTGCATGATATATAAACACCCACTAGTTTGAAAACACCCACAAATACAGAAACGCTCACTTTTGTTCCGCAAAGACCTTATACTCGATCAAACTGGCTGTGGCATAGTTTTTAGGGAAACAAGTATGTAAACTTACCATGGTTCCTAAATCTCTGCAAACATATTATGGTATTTTTGTGCTTTATTACAAAAAAAACAACAACAACAACAACAACAAAAAGAATTACATACAGCATCTTTAATAAATTAATCTTAAGCGCATTAGTTGAACGAACAGTTTAATGACGACCTACTCATAAAGACAAACCTTGCCGCCACCTGCTGGCGTAACCATGTAACTGCATTGACTAACAGTCCAAAATTATGTTCAGTTTTAAAGTTTTATAGGCTCTTTAATAAGCCAAAGTACCCTAATATGGATAGTGTTTTGCGTAAGTTCGGTTTTTAACGTCATATTAAAATGTTCGTAGTAAAATGAATATTTGTTGTGCTTATTTATTTGATTCTCAATTAAAACAACAATATACAACATTACTGTAAATAATAGGCTATAACCAACGCAAAAAAAGAAAATAAAAAAATGTTAACAGCGACAGTCAACAGAGAGCTTTCACTTATCACTTATATAAAGCTTGAATGATCAGTATGTATAGGTATCAGCAGAACATGATGACAAGAAATCGGTAGTAGGTATTAGCTGCAAAAATCCTGATTGGAGCATCCCTATCAAATTTTATTGGACAATGTAAAGTGGAGTTAAAACTGCATAGTCACTGTCAGTTTTCAGTTGTTTAACAAAGGTGAAATACCTCAAAGAAAAATAAAGGTGTGGATCATGCTTTACAGTCCGAACGGACAGAAGAATCTGCAGTTTGTCGCATTTTACAATTGAATTCCGTCGTTTAAAAATTGGATGTGAATTGATTGCAAAGCACGCCACGGAACCATGCAGGACCAGAAGTCACACTGATGGTAAGTAGTGTTACATTTATTCTTATGTACTGCTTATTGATTTACCGTATGATGAAACTATCATAGTTGGTTAAATTCAAGTCCAAGTGCCATTTACAGCCCTATTATGTGAAATGTAGGCTGTTAGTGTTAGGTCAAGAAGATGCAAAATGGCCTATTATAGTGCCCCTTTTTAACTCTCCGCACATCCCTGCCATGCACATTACAGCAACAACAAAATATCCAGACAAAACTGGGAGGCCATGTCTGACAGAGACATACAGCCTTAAAGGGTTAGTTCACCCAAAGATGAAAATGATGTCATTAATTACTCACCCTCCTGTCGTTCCACACCCGTTAGACCTTCGTTCATCTTCGGAACACAAATTAAAATATTTTTGATAGAATCCGATGGCTCAGTGAAGCCTGCATTGCCAGCAAGATAATTAACACTTTAAGATACCCAGAAAGCTACTAAAGACGTATTTAAAACAGTTAATGTGACTATAGTGGTCCAACCTTAATGTTATGAAGCAACGAGAATACTTTTTGTGTGCCAAAAAAAAAAAAAAAAAAAAAAAAAGACTTTATTCAACAATATCTAGTGATGGGCGATTTCAAAAGAATGCTTTATGAAGCTTTGAAGCTTTACAAATCTTTTGTTTCCAATCAGTGGTTCTGAGCTTGTTTCAAACTGCCAAAGTCACGTGATTTTAGTTTATGTTATGTTATAAGTGTTTCGAAATTACAATGGTTTACCACTGGGGGGCGTGACTTTGGCAGTTTGATACACCGAACCAATGATTCAAAACAAAAGATTCTTAAAGCTTCGAAGTTTCATGAAGCAGTGTTTTGAATTTGCCCATCACTAGATTTTGTTGAATAAAGTCATTATTTTGTTTTTTTGGCACACAAAAAGTATTCTCGCCGTTTCATAACATTAAGGTTGAACCACTGTAGTCACAAGAACTGTTTTAAATATGTCTTTAGTAGCTTTCTGGGCATTTGAAAGTGTAAATTATCTTGCTGGCAATGCAGGCCTCACTGAGCCATCGGATTTGATCAAAAATATCTTAATTTGTGTTCTGAAGATGAACGAAGGTCTTACAGGTGTGGAACAACATGAGGGTGAGTAAATAATGACAGAATTTTCATTTTTGGGTGAACTAACCCTTTAACATTAGACTAAATTACCACTATCTGAAGTTAGTCCTCAAATGCTTGATCAGTTCATAAACTTAAAAGTCTAAATGCAAAGGTCAGTTCACTAGTTATGTGTCTAAGACACAACATGGCACATTCCATCTCTCTTTTCTCTGTAGACCTCCAGTTATTTTCACACCTGTCCTCTGCCTTTTTCTCAGGGCGATAAGTTCAGAACACCTTGACCTTTTAATGGAGACCAAACCTACCGTAGGCTCTTTCTATAACTGCACAAACACTCCATGCTCTCTGTATGGTTTGATATTCATGAGATAGCTCAGAATAACCCTCCAGCCAGATAATTGGAATTTTAATTATGCATGATATTAACCTTGAAACAAAAACAATGCTATTCTATTACCCCTGTGATGTTGTCTGTCTTGGAGTGATTCCATGAACCATTTCATTCAGAATTGACTTTTGAAATGGCTTCAGCTGCAGGCAAAGCATGCTGCAGGACACTTTTATGAGACAGTCATTTTGCAGATTAATTCCCTTTATAGCACATCTTTTACAGAGCAAAGACAAAAACAGGAAAACAACACAAGAAAAGGGTGGGGGAAAAACGGAGAATCAAGGATGAGAAATTGCAGATAGGCAGGGAGGTGGTAGCTGCCACACTGAGAGGAAAAGAAAGAAAGAAAATCCTCCATTAGACCTTGATTATTCTCAAATTGTTCCATTATAATATGTCAAAAAAATTTTTTTTTGAGTATTTAAGATCTACACAGAACTGGTGAAATTGACGTTTCAGCAAAATTATGGCCATAATTCGCTACATTACCATTTCAAATCTTGAGAGACAGACTAGTTGAATTAAGCACTGTGCCATGAAAGAACTTATCACCATGAGACTGTTAATACCAGCTTGTTATCTTGAACTAGAACAAGTCTTGGGGAAAATTACCAGATTTCCATTCCTAATGTTGCATACCTCGGTTCAATCTTCTTGCTATATTATACTTAATTTTTTCGTGCAAATTGCAAGAATAATGATAACTTGGAGTTCAGTAAGTCAGATGTTGATTCATAACCGCTTTGGGGAATTCAGTTCAGTGAATCCTTCGTCAGAATGATTCAAACCAGTAACTTGTCTTTTTGTTCATGAATCAGATTACATGGGTCTCGCTGTATGTGTATGCGTTTGAACCACCAACCTGCTCATAACAGTCATTTGTTCTGGATTTGGTCTTGCTGAGTTTTTGATGCTTTAAAAAGAACTGCTTTGTAAGAGTTTTTTGTTTGTGAATTGGACTACACTGCTTGCGTGTTTGCTGAGTATAGTCTGTACTGAGAAAAACTCAATGCTTATTGCCATAATACTGTGGTCCACAATGGTTTGATTACATCAGATTCAATACAGACATTGACAACTCAGGTAAAATATGATTTATTTTGCCATGTTGCTGATTCAAGCATGCAGCAGAAGCATAAATGAAAAATGGTGCAGGAAATACACAGAATATATTCTACTAACTTACGTATTGTGGGTCGTTCCTGTAATTTTGCTGTTCTTCACTACTGAGGCATTTCTGCTCAGTTATGTTCTGTTACCAACTTGGATATTAAGTCTTAATGTTGTTCCCTCATTGGTTTCTGGCACACTCCACTGCTGCATCAGCCTATAATCTCCATTTCCTCTTAACTTCTTGAAGCAACTCCTGTGCAAGGACGAGCAATGCGCAAATGTAGCAGCACTGTTACTATACTATGATTATTTATTTTAATAATGGCCATAAATTATAAAATGGCTATGGTGAGTGTACCATTGACAATCACAAACATGATTGTCAGCAGGCTATAATTTACAAACCCGATTCCAAAAAAGTTGGGACACTGTACAAATTATGAATAAAAAAAATAAATGCAATGATGAGGAAGTATTACATTTCAATATTTTATTCAGAATACAACATAGATGACATATCAAATGTTTAAACTGAGAAAATGTATCATTTTAAGGGAAAAATAAGTTTAAATTTCATGGCATCAACACATCTCAAAAAAGTTGGGACAAGGCCATGTTTACCACTGTGTGGCATCCCTTCTTCTTTTTATAACAGTCTGCAAACGTCTGGGGACGTTTAGGAGTAGGAATGTCTAATACCCATTCTTGTCTAATACAGGCTTCTAGTTGCTCAACTGTCTTAGGTCTTCTTTGTCGCATTGATGCAGTATGTGGTCTGGCATTGTCATGTTGGAAAATGCAAGGTCTTCCCTGAAAGAGACAACGTCTGGATGGGAGCATATGTTGTTCTAGAACTTGGATATACCTTTCAGCATTGATTGTGCCTTTCCAGATGTGTAAGCTGCCCATGCCACACGCACTCATGCAACCCCATACCATCAGAGATGCAGGATTCTGAACTGAGCGCTGATAACTTGGGTTGTCCTTGTTCTCTTTAGTCCGGCTGACACGGCGTCCCAGTTTTCCAAAAAGAACGTCAAATTTTGATTCGTCTGACCACAGAACAGTTTGAGCCTTGGCCCAGAGAAAACGCCTGCGTTTCTGGATCATGTTTAGATATGGCTTCTTTTTTGACCTATAGAGTTTTATCCGGCAACAGCGAATGGCACGGTGGATTGTGTTCACCAACAATGTTTTCTGGAAGTATTTCTGAGCCCATGTTGTGATTTCCATTACAGTAACATTCCTGTATGTGATGCAGTGCCGTCTAAGGGCCCGAAGATCACGGGCATCCAGTATGGTTTTCCGGCCTTGACCATTATGCGCAGAGATTGTTCCAGATTCTCAGATTCTCTCTTTGGATGATATTATGCACTGTAGATGATGATGATAACTTCAAACTCTTTGCAATTTTTCTCTGAGAAACTCCTTTCTGATATTGCTCCACTATTTTTCGCCGCAGCATTGGGGGAATTGGTGATCCTCTGCTCATCTTGACTTCTGAGAGACACTGCCACTCTGAGAGGCTCTTTTTATACCCAATCATGTTGCCAATTGACCTAATAAGTTGCAAATTGGTCCTCCAGCTGTTCCTTATATGTACATTTAACTTTTCCGGCCTCTTATTGCTACCTGTCCCAACTTTTTTGGAATGCGTAGCTCTCATGAAATCCAAAATGAGCCAATATTTGGCATGACATTTCAAAATGTCTCACTTTCAACATTTGATATGTTATCTATATTCTATTGTGAATTAAATATAAGTTTATGAGATTTATAAATTATTGCATTCCTTTTTTATTCACAATTTGTACAGTGTCCCAACGTTTTTGGAATCGGGTTTGTACATGAGGAGGTGTGTCACATTTACATACAATTGGTAGCCTAATTAATCTACAAGAAAAGGAAAATAAAACTAACCATTATTATATGTAGCTTTATAAATGGCAATATTGCAAAACATTTTGAACATATTTTCTGCCACACTCTGCTTACGCTGACATTGTGAATGCTGTATCCTCGTAACATAAGTGCCGAAAAAAATGTTCTCCTTTCATGTGTGTTGAGAAACAGCCTTACTCAAAAAGTGAATAGGAACATTTCGCACTTTATTTTCCCAGCATGCACTTCTGTTCTACCATTTTCTCTTGACCATCAATTTTTTTGTTCTCAGTCCATCCGTCCTTCTTCAAAGGAGGCTGAAGTCAAGTGTTGCTCTTTCTCTTTCTGCATCAATAGCATCAGTTTGATCAAAAGAGACAATTCAGAGAGGAGAGCAGCAAACAACACACATCCTCTCTCACACACTCACTTAAATTACCCCAATTAAGCCATATCCGTATTTCCTTTCACCGTTTCCTTTATGTGTCTCTTGCTGTCAGAACTGTATTTTTCTAACAGCAGAAGGACAAAGCAGCACAGAACAGAGGGTCACAAAAAATAGCTGGGCTGTCCTACAAACACGATATTTATTTATTTTTTATTTTTTTGAGTATAGAATTACTTAATTTCACTTTACTATTTAAAGCTATTTAAGTATAGAATTAATAAATTTACCAGAATGCAGTACAACACATACACACACACACACACACACACACTGCTAAAAAAAAATTAAAGGAACACTTTGAAAACACATCAGCTCTCAATGGGGAAAAATATCATGCTGGATATCTATACTGATATGGACTGGGTAATGTGTTAGGAACGAAAGGATGCCACATCGTTTGATGGAAATGAAAATTGTCAACCTATAGAGGACTGAATTCAAAGACACCCCGAAAATCAAAGTGAAAAAATGATGCATCAGGCTAGTACATTTTGCTGAAATTTCATTGCAGCAACTCAAAATGGTACTCAGTAGTTTGTATGGCCCCCATGTGCTTCTATGCATGCCTGACAAAGTTGGGGAATGCTCCTAATGAGATGACAAATGGTGTCCTGGGGAATTTCCTCCCAGATCTGGACCAGGGCAACACAGAGTTCCGGACCTGCCAATTCTGGTGTTCAATGGCAAATGCCGAACGAGCTCCACGATGCCGGGCAGTGAACACAGGGCCCACTAGAGGACGTCGGGCCCTCAGGCCACCCTCATGAAGTCTGTTTCTGATTGTTTGGTCAGAGACATTCACACCAGTGGCCTGCTGGAGGTCATTTTGTAGGGCTCTGGCAGTGCTCATCCTGTTCCTCCTTGCACAAAGGAGCAGATACCGGTCCTGCTGATGGGTTAAGGACCTTCTATGGCTCTGTCCAGCTCTCCTAGAGTAACTGCTTGTCTCCTGGAATCTCTTCCACGCTCTTGAGGCTGTGCTGGGAGACACAGCAAACCTTCTGGCAATGGCATGTATTGATGTGACATCCTGGAGGAGTTGGACTGCCTGTGCAACCTGTGTAGGGTCCAGGTATCACCTCATGCTACCAGTAGTGACAATGAGCCTAGCCAAATGCAAAACTAGTAAAAAACAGTCAGAAAAGATGAGTAGGGAAAAAAATGTCAGTGGTCTCCACCTGTAAAACCATTCCTGTTTTGGGAGTCGTCTCATTGTTGCCCATCTAGTGCACCTGTTGTTAATTTCATTAACACCAAAGCAGCTGAAACTGATTAACAACCCCCTCTGCTACTTAACTGACCAGATCAATATCCCAGGAGGGTAACTGACTTGATGCTATTCTCTGATTAAAAAAGTGTTCCTTTAATTTTTTTGAGCAGTGTATATTGTAAGAGACTTACAGTAGACATCCATTACCGGTTATCAGAGGGCCTGAAATTTACCCATAATTCTCAAGAAGTGTCCCAGGGGATAGTCCTGTTAGCAAAGTAACATTTTGTGTAGCTTTTGGGAGTATGTAATTATTATATTCATAAGTAATCATCATAACTGAAGTGGTGTTTGTTTAAACCATATAATCTAGTCCCCAATGTTTGTCAGTGTCATTTAAGCTGGTGAAAACAGGACTGATGTGATTGTCGTCTGCTAATTAGCGCTTTGTTGTGTGTAAACTTGAGATGAAACATAAGAGCTGTGCTTTAATGGTGTGGTTTGATCTACACATAAAAAGGCTTCAAATAAGACATTATTTAACTCATGTGAAGTATGTTGATGCTGAAGCTTTCAAACAAACAAACAAACACCAAACAAAAAGTTTTTATAGAAATTTAAAGAATTGTATTATCACTCTTTATGACTATTTAGACAAGAATATGGTGAATTTGTGTTTTACTGATGTACTTTTAAAAAAATTATTATTATTCGGCTGAATCAAACATGCTTGTGATTCTCACACACTGAAGGACCTTTAAGAAATGTAATTCCGTCTGGGCAGAAAAGTCTGTGGTTATATATATATATTTTTTTTAGAATGCCATAAATCTTAATTTCTGTGCTGTATGGTGCATCTTCTTGGGATTTAGCAATTCTGTCTGTACATGAAAATCATAGATGTCCTATATTAATAATTGTAACTTAACCATAATTTAGGTAAATAATCCCATCCAAACATTGTTTTTAAATATTTGAAACCAACACACACTGAAAAATCAGATAAAAATATTAAGCAAACAAAAAACTACTAATGATCCCCCTGAGAATTGCATTTTCAGAGATGTAAAGTTAAAATAAATAAATAAATTTATTTTTTGCAAATTTTTTTTTTTTTTTTTGTTGGTAGCTAAGGCTTTCAGATACAGTATGCACCAATACAGACATTTTAAATACAAAGACTTTCAAAAACCAACATACCCTGAAAAATATTCACTGCACTAAAAAGTGTCAAAACTAGCCTCCTCTACTCTATATTTAGCTGAGCGATGGTTTGGATCATTTGATTGCTGACAAGATTGAACAAAGTATGTCTTGTCTCTCTTTATGGCATTTTAGTGCAATCAGACATGTACTGAATACGCTCTTTTGTTTCATCAGTGTGTCATTAAGATGTGGGGCGCATTCTCCAAGACAGAATACAGTCTGATAAGTGTTCTCCCTTCAAAAGTTTCCAGTATGTCAAAGAAAACTCTGAATGAATTTAATTTTTCCTTTAGGTCGCCTGCTTTGAAACAGTACTACTGCCTTTCAGGAAAGATGCCACTGACCTGGGATGAAACATTTCCATGCATTTAAAGCCAACATCAGTGTCCAGTGACACATGACCAAAGCTTTCACAGGAACAATATCTGACTTTGACCCTCTATCACCAAGACGTCCATGTTGTGGTCAGAGGCTTTGCACAAAAAGGGTCAGATTCGGCTATTGTTTTTTGAGAAGGCTTGGGATATTTTGTTCTGGAGTTTCTAGCTGGAAGCTCCAGTCACAGACATGCCTGTGATCACTGCCTTTATGTCAAAAAGAAAGTTATTTTTCCATTTTTAAACTTCAGCCTCTTTCTCTCTTTATCATTCCCAGACCACCTGATGCTGGATGGCCAGTCGAGTTGCCTCCCTTTCCATCTGCCCTAGCAGTCCCTCGCTTCCCAGGCGATGACAGGCGCTGTTGCTGTGGTGATGGATGACTTTGTGTCGAGTGGCAGAGTTGGGAGGTCTTAGGTGATACCACCTGTCGACGAAATAAAGTGAGAACGTAAGAGAGGGCATCTTTCTCTGTTTGACTGACAGTCTATTGTTTTTTCTCCTCCTTTCTTCCCACCATTGCATTTCGTTTTTCTTTTATTTATTTTTTCCATATGAATTTAAACTAAGCCTGCTATACATAAATACATTCCAGCATTTATATTCAAAATTTTAGGTAAATGTAAAGGACCTTTTTCTTCATATAAAAAATTCAGATGTATTATTTATCATAACATTTATTAATAAATTCATAATAATAATACATTTTACAGAGGAGCAGGAAAGGAAGTCCTGCCTTTCAATTAAAAAGATATAACAAATATTTTATAGAGAAGCTTCATGATGTAAGTCTCAAGAGTTCCTCTCCTGTCAAAATCCATAGTTCTCAAAGAGCAGCTCTTTGACAGAATCATACAGTTCAACAGAAAACTCTCTGCTTGATTCAACAGAATGAACTTTGACACTGCAATACACAACAGAAGATCTCACCATTTTCACTGTTCAACACATTGTAGTCACATTATAAGACAAGAGGAAGAGAATAAGGGCATTCTGTGATAAACTAAACCAGTAAACCTTTTTTAATATATTGACACAGAACAATTCACAACTGCTGCAAATGCAACTATTATAAAGAAGAAGGAGAGACTGTAGCACATCAATAGCTGTTAGATCTTCAAAAGCGTAAAATATGGATTTCTGTAGAGGATAATGGCATTGACTAAAGAATGTTAGAGATCTGTATCTAATGCTACAATCTATGTGACAACATCATTAATCAGGGTGAAACTTTATTGTTGTGAACATGTGTCACCAACACTGCACAAAGTGATTTCTTTTAGAGACATCTTACTTTATTATTACTTCATTCAGTAAAATCTTACTTTATTTACTTGCCACCTTGGCAGATGTTTTCTCCTGATATGATTGTTCTGTGAGATGTTGTGACACACTAAAATACATAATAATACCTCAAACACCCTCATGCAATCTAACATCTCACACTTTCTATCAAAACCTATATGCCTATACTGTATAGGTGACTATCTGTTTTCTAATTATATAGTTAGCTGTGTACTTGCAGCATCTTAACTGAATTAGAACCTCATCAGTAACTGATTTACTCTACCTTAGACACCCTTTGTTGACAGCAACTTTATTAATAGCCTTTGATACACTGTGTAAATAGCATCACTTACTGATTATGACATTACCATAGCTAGCAATGCAAATCAATGAATAAAACACATTAATGTAATGAGCACACATGAAAAACGGAGCACATGTGGTGCAATCATAAATTCTTATTAAAGAATTATTTTTATTTCACAACTTACATTTACAAACTAGGCTATACAGTGAATTCAATGTCAGAATTCAGAGTCAAATCTGTTTTATAACATCACATTATGGGAATATTTCAGTTTGAGAACCGCAATTCATTTAAACAGTTTTTTTTTTTTTTGGTCTCAATTTTAATGTGACTACTTTTTAGAGCCACTATACTGCCTACTATTTAAGACACTTTCACATCAGGAGCACAATTATGATGCCTAAAAATGCCTTTGATGAATCCAGTAAACCTTTGATTCACTGTTTCAAGGCGTTCAAAACTCCACACGCTGGTGACCCCTGCTGTGGAAAGTAACAAAAACTCAGGCCAAACATGGATAAAAACACCTTTTACAAACACATTGCAAATGGTTTATTGAAAGTAAAATCTATCAAATGCCATTAACTAAACACAATAAGATTAAATATCAAGTGTCTGTATAATATGTGTTCTTTTATCAAGTTTCAGGGCTATTTTTATTTGTTCCATGGATGGCTTAGCTAAACAGGCCAATAAGAGACTTAACTATGGTACTGTTATTTCTTTTAATTATACTAATGTCTAATTAAAACATCTACAAATGTATAAAACTGATCAGAGATCAGGTAAAACACATAGACGCTTGTTCAATGGTTAGCCGCTAGGGGGCAATCTCAGTGAATCCACATGATTCATGGATTCACAGAGATCGCCCCCCCAACGGTGAACCATTGAAATTTCGAAAAAATTTCAAAACAGTAATGATGTAACGAAGCCTCGTTCACAGAAATCCCATGATTCGAAACAAAAGATTTGTAAAGGTTTTCGAAGCTTCATGAAGCAGTGTTTCGAAATCGCCCATCATTAGATTGTGGTCTCTCACATTTTGAAAATCTGATAAGATTTTAAAAATCTTTTAGTGTGGGTCAGCCTTTAGTAGATTTCAGACAAAGCATTCACAGGCCGGTACCTCACACAGACTGTTACTTCACAGACTTGCATTCATATTGATACCTTTCAGAGACTGTTCTCGTTCAGACTGTAACCTCAGTGACCTTCATTCAGAATGATATGGGCCATACATTAAAAGTTCCAGCAATTATGACTTAACACGCATCTGGGTTGGGGCTCACGCTGACAAATAATCCACTTTATCTTGATTGAACTAATCTAGCCTCACATAAATCATGTGACGCAGATATTCTGGATGTACCACTAAAAGCGCTGTTGTTTTATTTGACTGCTCTGTCTGTCCCTCTCATTTGTCTCGGAGAGCAGTGGGAAACGTCAGCCCGAGGCACGGCCCAATCGATCAGTGCTCCACTTCACCTGATTGGTGGCTGCGGAGGATGGGGCGAACCGATCGCCATGGCGATAGTAGTGACAGGCAGCGGGCGGTGACACCACTGCTGTGACAGACCTTCATTAGCCGTTGCCATGGGAGATGGTGGGGTTTCTGGGCTTGAAGTAGAGGAGAGAAAAGGAAGGAATCATGATGTAAATAAAATGCTCATAAAGTGGTTAAAATACCAGATTTAATTTAAAGCTCATACATGATTTGAGTGGGATGCCACATGATGGCCTAATTAGGATGCTCAAATTCTTTCTTATACACATGCTCTGATCAAAACAATCCAGGCAGGAAAGCAGATAATGGATCCTAATGAGAAGGAGATTTTCTCACTGTTTCTTGAGTGTTTGGTTTAAATAACGTTTGCTGTCTGTTGTGGGCTTTGAGCTGTGACAGTGTGTTAATTTGTATCTCTCCTGCACCTGCACTGCGAATATGTGGAAGTGTGTTTCTCCATGTGGGTGTTTATGTTGTGAGTAGTTGCTTACCAGTGACTCTTATTGATAAGGAATGAATAGCAGTAATTAGGATAGGAAGGATAGCTAATTGCAAGCGAGGGTTCTGGCAAAACTCTGTGTGTGAATGGCCTCTTGAGCTAGTGAACATTCCTAGCCTGTAGAAAGTGGAATGCATGAATAGGCTATATTAATTAACAACTGCTTGTTTCAACAGCTTTTTAATATGTGCCGGCCTATTATGTGGTTCCTCATCATTTTAACTTTCATTTATAAAAAACACTTCCAGTTAATGATGGACACTGACAGGAAAACAATAGTAACAAATATATGACAAGCAAAGCAGCTTTTGTTTTGAAAATAGTGTCAAGTGTGCAGTGTAAGTGATGGCACGGCTCAGCTAAGGATAAAAAAAAAAAAAAAGTACATCTGTTTCCTTCATGATAATTACGTCAGTCGTAAACCACCTAAAAAGAAAAGCAGCATACATTTTGTTGCAGGTCCTGGATAATCTAGTCTCAAAGAGACAAACGTTTAACTATTGTCATCCATGTTCACTGTCAGGAAAAAAAAAAGGTACGGTGCTTGTCACTTGGGCAGGTACAAAAGTGAAAAGGTACATTGGGTACTTTGTTACTTACCCCTAAATGGTGCATATTAGTACCTTAAAAGTACATATTTTTTTACCTTAAAGGTACATATTAGTGCCTTTTAACCTTTGTACCTTAGGGTACTGCCCCAGTGACAAGCACCGTACCTTTTTTTCTGACAGCGTAGCTCATTCTGGCTTAGAACCCCTTTCTAAAGAAGAATTCACCTGAATGGCATGTAACATTTAGTTTTTATACGAGGTAAATGGGACAAAATAGATCTAAATCAATCTTGTCAAACTTATTGAACAGTACAGACAAAAATCTACGGAGCCCTGAGGGAACGAGGGAATGAATTAGTAAATCGTGCGCACGATTTATAAATCGAGGGAACAAATTAGTAAATTGTGCGCATTATTTACTAACTCGTTTCTTCGATTTTCTAAATCGTGTGCACGGTTTATAAATCGAGGGAAAAAATTTGTTATTCGTGCGCACGATTAGGCAAATCGAGGGAGTGAAATAGTAAATTGTCTGCACAATTGAGCAAATCGAAGGAACAAAATTGTAAATCGTGCACACAATTGACCTTTTTCTTGCATGTTATGTGCGGGGCTCCGTAGAAATCAGAAGAATTTATCAAAATTTCTGTCCATGCAAAATTAATTGATACTGATCATTTCTCTAACAGAAAGAAGAATATAATGTTGTTTAGTTGTTGCTAAGTGCCTAAAGCAAAATTCATAATTTTTAAAAACAATTTTATGCAAAAATTTCTAATATAAGCCCAAATATTTCTAGTAATTTCACTAAAACACTCCACAGCATAGTGACCATATGACCTTTGACATATACAGATTTTCCAAAGACATTGATGACTAAGGTCATAACCTTTAAACCAGCCAGTGTGAAACTAAATGATCTCAGAGGTCATGGGTTAAACAAAGACTCACGTCCTTAGTTAATCCTCGGCCCTCTTGGATTTAGTCTTATCACTAGTTCACATTTCTATCTACTTAAGAGGCCAGCAGAGCTTATGTGTACGTGCTCTCACGCTCTTTCTCTAATGGGAGTTTTAAGCCGTGTGTGCAAATGTGGAGATACATATTCATTTCTGATCCATCTGCAAACCTTGCAGGCCTCTGCTGTAATCATTAGTGTATTCCAGCTGGACACGCGGCCAGGAAAAGATGATCACACTCTGGAAATGTCAGCTCTAATGACCTACAACACACATAACAGTGATGTAACATTTCTCCTTATGGTCAGTCCTTACATGTTGCTAGTTGAAGATTTTGGGTCTGAATGTTGCAGGTCTGAATTTTAGCTAAAAAAGGGGTTTACTGATGCTGAGCTAAAACAAATTGTTGTGAAATACCTTGTGTATTACATCGAGGAATGGGAATTGTAAATAATTTAATGATTCTGGTTCACTCACGGTTTTATTACTAATTCTTTAAGTTCCTAATACATATAAAACGATACAATAACCATACAAAACATCAGGTAACACATTTTTATTATTTATCTTTTTTTTTTTTTTTACTTTTATTATTTAAAATAGTACTGATATTGAACAACCAGTCAGTAGGTTCACTGATTTTAGTCTCATCATTAGTAGCTGTATGTGCTTGATTCACAAAAAAAGAATCATTCATTCAGGAATCAGACTAAATTAGCAGAACAGTTTTGTTTTAATTTACTAAAAGGAAATGACTCATTAATTAGTAATTAGTAAATTGGTAATTTGTTCAGAAATTAAACAACACTAGTTGTGCTGTGTATATAATTTAATAAAAAGATCCACGTCATTAGATTCGCTCCAGAATCAGATTATTATTTCTGTTTCACCAAACTAAATCTGCTAACACTGAATAAGTGGTGCAGGAAACTCGATCAAAGTATTTTAGTACATTCGCATCGGTGGAAGAATGCAAGTGCAAGAACCACTAACACAACGATCCATAATTACATTAGAATTCTTTATACAAATCACCAAACGTAAATGTTTTCAGGTTTATTAAAGCTGTACTGATGCTGCGCTACATAAAATACAGCTGGGTTGACCAAGAAGCTATCAGAAACCATAAATGTTCTCTTCCCTGGGAATTGTGACATAAGGAGGCCATTTCATTTAATGAAGCTGCTGGATGATTTTGTGTTGTCATCATTGGGCTGCAGGCCATTGCATTTGTATGACGTTGTGTGTTTGTGTGTTTGAGTGAGTGTGTTTTTCACTGCACTCATCTCACACTGGAATCACAACACCATGACCTTCTCACTGCATATATTACACTGCTGCAGAGACAGCGAGAGAATATGGAGGAGGGAGAGAGGGAGGGAAGGAACCGAAATTGAAATCTGTTTTTATCACTAGGCTCTTAAATTAAGGATTCCACAGACAGCTTGTTAGCTTCATTGTCTTGCCGCTCTCTTTTTCCGGAACAATTACGGAAGACAATACCTTCCTAGACTGGGCGGCTGCCAGTGGGATGGGAGCATTTTTTTCCCCTTCTACTTGTGATTTCTACTGCTGGTGTTGCCACACAAATCCAGCAGAACAAAGCTGCTGTACTGAGGTGCCAGCTTACTCTTTCAAAACCCTCTGCGGTCCCTGCAATACCCAGACAGCCCTCCACTGTACAAACTGCTGTAAACAACCGCTAATCAATCAAATCAATTGTTAATTAAAATCAATTACTCTGTACTGTATGAAACAAGACTATAACATTATCAGGAATAATACAATGATTATGAAATAATAATGAAAGACTCAGTCATGAATGTTTTTCTACACAAATAATAGAGATAAACTTTCTGACGTCAGTTCCAGACTGAACATATCCTTTATTCAATTTGTAATCGTTTAGAGCCATGTTTAGAATGAATTCATTAACATTATCTGAGTTTGAGTGTGTTGCGGAGATAATTCAGATTTTCTGGTGTTGTATTTTTAACCCCAGTGTGTTAACTCACATTCTTTCTTGTTCTTTTTTTCTGTCAAAGCCTTTATTATAAAGCCAAAATTGCTTTCCCTTCAGACACAAACTGAAATTGTCAATGGGCAGGTCACAGAGGCACAAACATTTTAAGAACAGACTAAAAATTAAACAACTGGTTTCTTTTAGAGATCGAACAATACCTCTTTCATGGTATTGTTTTTGGCCACATGTACAGTTAGGTAAATTTCAAAGTGTTACTGTTGGTTAATCTGCTACAACGTGCTCATTTCATGCAATGCTGTTGTTTTTAGCCAACTCAATAGAGATTATTTAAAAACTAGACTTTAATTTTTATCACAAATCAGTTCAGTATACTTGCAACTGATTAACTTCAATGAAATGATAAATTTCACTGATTAGGTAAGCCACAATTACTTGGTTATCAAATATGGTTCCCTGGTTGATCATCTAAATGTTTTCCCATCCATCATTTTCAGAGCAGAGGAAGAGAAAGAGAAAGAAAAAAACACGAGGAAGACCAGGAATTATGGGATGCAGTCAACCATCTAAATCAAATGTCTACCTTTGCTGTGTAATGTGAGGTGACAGGTGCCATCTTCTCCCATTTTGTATTCTCTCTTGGTGTTTGTTTGCGCACACACACCGGCCTTCATTTTCATTATATATTGGCAAAATGTCATCCTCAAAACTTTAAAAGCTACAACTTCAACAGAGCGACACAGTCAGCATACAAAGTTATTGAGCACTTTAGGAAATTGTGGTAGGTTGGAACTTCTTAATGGCTCCATAAAGTAGAGTTCTGGGGTGCAGGAGTCACTATATCACCATAGTTTAGCCTCACCTCCCTCACGGGGAAACGATTGCAAAACAAATGGGGCTCAGACAAAGTCATATTTTATGGCCAACGTAAAAGTGCCCTAAAGCTGCACCAACAGCAAGATGCTGCCAATGTCAGAGAACGCGCTTTCTCAAGGATAAAGCCTTTCCCTGCCTCACCTCGCTTCCTCCCGCGCCAATAATTCCTGCCTCGATCCAGCAGGCAACAGACGGTATAAGAGTCATTAGTCATTTTTAGTTTCTTACTCATACACCGTTGGACACGGCCGAGGTTTAGAAGGGATCAAAGATGTTATGAGGTGTGTGTGTGTATGTGGTGTGTATGGGTGTGTGTCTGATATAAATGTGGAAGCTGGTTTTTGAATGAGCTGAAAAGAAAAAACAACAGCAGATGTTCCCAGCCACTTAGCTAAACTAGACTAGGAATTTTAAAACACTTTAAATAAGTGTCATTTAGACCAGGATCAGGTTAGACCAAGAAACCCATGTGGGCCATTCTCAAAGAAAAAGAAAAAAAAATTTCTTTGAAGTTTAACATTTAAAAAAATTATTTATACTGTTAATTACATAACCCCCCAAAAGTGATTACAAAAATTATTAAATAAGTATAAATGTCACAGACGCAGTGTAACAAATTAAGAGGATAGGGTAAATTTTCAGTTACTTGCCAATTTCAAACGAATAAAAAAGTGCAAAGCATTTTATATTTCATATTATACTAAAATGGTAGATATAGTATTATGCCCTTTATAGAGCTTCTTGACTATTTAAGGGACTTGTTTATAACATTTTAAGAATGACCCATGTGAGAAAATGATGTAGCCCCTTAAGGCAAACACTTTAAACTTTAAAATTATCAGCAGATACATTACCAACCCAATAATATCAGACGTTTATGTGCAGAAGTAGATATCAGTTGCTGTTCTGGGGTGCTTGTCCAATATGTCACAGCATAGAGTGAATGGGGTCTTGTCATTATTGAACTGGAATATTTTGCACATTGATAAAAGGTTCTGGCCTGACTTTAGCCATTGAGCTTTTGTGAGGAAAAATGACTGCAATATCCGCCCTGCTGTTGTATTGAGACAATATCCTACAATAGTCCTTTCATTAGAGAAATTTCACATCCCTGGCGTGTCTAATCAGGCCTTCCTCTTTTACGCTGACAAAAGGCTGTCGTTCGGGAGGTCTCCCAAATGCAACTGGGGATGAACAAAAGACCTCTCATCTCAGATATGAAAGATTTCATTGTTCCCAGTGCAATCAGTCATCTTTATGACAGCTCATTAGGAGATGGACAGGAAGTTGCCATATTTGGCAGGCAGCATGCTTATCTCCTTGACTTTTAATAAGACATTTATCTGAATAATCTAGACTTTTTTATGGGAATGTTGGAGTCTTTTGTTTTGTCGGTTTTGACTGTGCTAACTTCACAGGACTGTGGGTAATTGTGCTGACATATAGCAATAAGTTACAGAATTCTTAGTCTCACACTACCATCGCATTTTAGATGGTTAGAAGCTCATGCAACAGGATTTATGCATTGCCACAAACAATACTCTTTCTCTGTGTGTCTGTCTGTCTTGATGCAATAAATATAAAAAGGTATTTATCAACAAAAGCAAAAGGATTTATGAAGCTCTTCTGTTTTGTTCACTTGTTCCCAGATAAGAACAAGATTGTCCTTCAGAATCCGTACTTCAAGTGATTCTTTTCAAACCTGTCTGTGTCTTCTAAATCATTTAACCTGTCTCACTTCTTTTTTGTCTCACTGAAACTGAGCAGAATAGCGCCACACCTGAAGCAATTCCAGCATGTTTCAAATCTCAGTAATCCTTTGAGAAACTGGAAAAAGCTGCATGGTAGAGCAAAGATGTGGCCTTCATGTTAAATAGATGAAACTATGCAAAACTTCAAGGACAAATATGTAACTGAAAGCTTCTAAGGGTTAAGAAAGAGTTAGCGAGAGAAGGGAGAGAGAGAGAGAAGGAGAGAGACTCAATTTCATGGAGACATTGAATCTTACACTCTTTGTGTAGTGAAGAGGAAATTCTAGTTTCCACATGCTGATTTAAAGTGCAAACAGCAATAGCACTCAGCCATATCAGTCACAATGAAGTTACTGGATGGATGAAAATAAACTTGTGTACATGGTTGAATATAATGTAGGGAGTGTGGCAAGATCTACAGCAAGGTCAATGAAAAAAGCTGGCTTGCAAAACCTCAAAAAGTTGTTTTTCCAATGAAACATTTAAGAATTGAAAGCATCAAAATATTAAAATGTATATAAAATGTTATAAATACATATAATATTGTATAATTATTATTACATTACAATTATTGTAAATGATTAGATATATCACTTAAAATCATTATAATTTATAAAATTCTAAAGTATAAATAAGAAAACAATACAAATGAGATCTGAATACTGTTCTCACTACTGAATAAAAATGACAAGTGTATTTAATTGAATTTAAAATTAAATAACTAAAAAATGTAAAAAACAGGTTAAAGTATTGCATTAAAGGGACTTACTCCACTCATACTCAGGTATGATACAAAATCTGTAAAATGTGTCTGTAAAATATGCCTGAGAAATGGTAAAGAGAGTCTTTTAAAAATACATTTATTTTAAATGAAAAGCAAAGACAGAAGGGGAAAAAAACAATTTTGCTGGAGGGCCATTTTCTTGGCTCCCTATGAAAAGGTCAGATGGCTGGTTCATGTATTAAAATGTGACTACTGATAATTGGTTTTTTTATCATTCATTAAAATTTACAATGCTCCAAGGAACAAAACTATTACTGAAAACATTTTGCTGAAGTCCAAGGCCTTTCTGAGGAGAACATTTTGTCTACTTCTTTCCTTCTCTCCTCCACCATCCCTCACTCCTTCGTTACTGAGTATATAATTAAGTTACCTCAGTCCTTTTCCTGCCTCTATCACATTCCCTTTACTCTACTCTCTCTCTTTGTCTATCATCATACCAGCTGTCAGGTTTTGTGTATTTTGTTGGCCACTTGCCCCTTTTAGTTGGACTAGAATGAAAGCACTTTTGTTGCAGTAAATAAATGAGTCGTATTGGCGGATGTAACAGTCTGAGTTGTTTTGTTCTGTTTAGTTCATGTTTAGAGTTTGTTTATCATTGGTCACATATTCTCTCTTCAGTTTTTCCCGCCACTTGTTTGTATCCATGGTTTCTGTTTTGATTAGTGTTTGAGTTCAGCTGTGTTTAGTTAATTAGTCCTGTATTCCTCAGTTCTCCCCCTGTTGGTTGTTATGGTTACTTATTGAGTTAGTCATGTTCAGGTGTGTCTAGTTTATTAGTTCCTTTGTTTGTTCAGTGTATGTAAGCCCTGTTTTCCAGTCTGTTCTTTGTCATTTCTCTGTTCTGTATATGTTGTTGTTCTGTTCCTGTCTGTTTCCTGAGTTTCTGTGTTGGAGTTTATTTAATAAGTGTACTGCTGCACCTAGATCCTGCATCCACTACTATTTGATCTCAACCACGTGTGACAGAAAAACTGACTGAAATTTGGATGATCCTGGCTGAAGACCCATGCTGGTTCCCTCCACATACCACGCCAATGGATCCATTCATTCTCAGATGTCCGCCGCCCCCCCTGTCATCGACATCTCGACGAGGAACTGCTTCTCCCCTCTTCACGAGCCGGAACGTGACGCCGTGGTCATCGGAGACTCTATTGTCCATCACGTCCATGCTACCGCAGCCAAAGGTAAGGTGCGCAGTCACTGTTTTCCTGGTGCTCGTGTTCTTGATGTCACTGTGCAGCTTCCCACGATCCTGAATGGTGACGAGAGCATCGGAGCGGCTGTCCTGCACGTGGGGATGAATGACACCAGGCTGGGGCAGATGGAGGTGCTGAAACAGGACTTCAGGAGCCTAATTGAGACTGATCCTTGTCGCGGGTGATGTGGCTCGTACATCGTGTCCGGACCGCTTCCGACGTACTGATGTGGACATGAAAAGTTCAGCAGATTATTTACTTTAAATGAATTGTTAATGTCTTGGTGTAATGAACAGAAGCTGCTCTTTATAAATAATTGGAACATCTTCTGGGAGCGACCTAGGCTCTTCCGTGCTGATGGCCTGCACCCCAGCAGAATCGGAGCTGATCTTCTGTCGGAGAACATGCTTCGCACCGTATGACTAGTAAGTCAAACCTCAAATCACAGTCTGTGTTCTGCCTGCTTAATTGATAGAAATGTGAGTGTAGTACAGCCTATAGAAACTGAGTCTAGTCCACCTGGATACGGTTATAAAAACAAATGCTGGCTGATTGGCCGTGGTGGTGTTACAACAATCTATAGAGATATTCTAAATGTTACTCAAAACTACAGGTTTAGTTAATTTGAAATTCTTGTGCTAAGTGTTCCACTCAGATAAAAGCAAAAAGTCACTACTATCTCTTGCTTTGGCTACCGTTTATAGACCTCCAGGACCCCATGTTGATTTCCTAAAAGAGTTTGCAGACTTTCTCTCAGACCTATTGGTCAATGTTGATAAAATGCTGATTTGTTGGAGATTTTTAACGTTCATGTAGACAATACAAATGTGTTAGGGGCTGCGTTTACAGATTTACTAAACTTGTTTGGGGTCAAACAAAACGTCACTGGACCCACTCACCGTTTTAATCATAGACCAGATTTAATTATATCACATGGAATCAATCCTACCTACCGCAAAGTGATGTCACTGATCATTACCTTGTAACATGCGTACTGCATACTGATCATTTGTCAAGTTGCGCCGCGATATCGAACAATTCTCCCGGCAACTATAGATGGATTCCCAAATAACCTGCCTGATCGGTCTCAGCTGCTCCGTGTACCTAAACACACAAATGAACTTGAGGAAGTGACTAGCAGTATGGGCACCATTTTCTCTAGTACATTAGATACTGTTGCACCCATGAGATTAAAAAAGGTTAGAGAGAAAAATACTGCACCATGGTACAACCATATTACTTGTGCTATCAAGAGAGAAATTCATAATCTAGAACGCAAATTGAGACCCACTCGCTTGGAGGTCTTCAGAATCGTGTGGAAAGACAGGTCGTCCCACTATAGAAAGACTCTAAAAGCAGCCAGGGCCGAGAATCTCAACAAACTCATAGAAAATAACCAAAACAATCCAAGGTTCTTGTTTAGTACAGTGGCAAGATTAACATATAAACAGACATCACTAAACTGTAGTGAAACGTTTTGTTCTGGTGATGACTATGAATTTCTTTACTGAGAAAATCGAAAGCATCAGAAATACAATTGTAAATGTACAACTGTTGACAGTGTTTTACGCTTCAATTACTGCCCATCAAGAACAGTTGCAGTGCTTCACAACTATAGGACAGGAAGAGCTAAATAAAATTTATCGTTGTGTCTAAACCAACATGTTTTAGATCCAATATCCACTAAATTACTGAGTTGTTACCTGTAGCAGAAGAGCCTCTTAATATTAACTCTTATCTCTAGATCATGTCCCAAGACCGTTTAAGCTAGCAGTTATTAAATCTCTCATTAAGAATTCACAATTAGATCCAAATGTATTGGCAAATTACAGACCCATTTCAAATCTTCCACTTATGTCTAAAATACTAGAAAAAGTTGTATCTGTTCAATTGTGCTCCTTCTTGCAAAAACGCTGTCTATGAGAAATTTCAGTCAGGATTCAGGTCTCATCATAGCACAGAAACTGCGCTCGTTAAACTTCCAAATGACTGACTTCCAGCTTCTGACCAAGGCTGTATCTCAATACTAGTGTTACTTAGTGCTGCATTTGACACTATAGGTCATAAAATACTCTTAGATTGACTACAAAATTACACTGGTATTCAGGGACCGGCATTAAGGTGGTTTAGGTCCTACTTATCAGGGTCACAATTTTGTCTATTTAAAGACAAAAATCGAAGATAACGATAGTAAATTATGGAGTGCCGCAAGCATCTGTGTTAGGCCCTCTGCTATTGTCAATATATGCTGCCACTTGGTGATTTTCTAAGAAAACATGGAATTAGTTTCCACTGCTATGCTACGACCAGATGAAGTCTCAATTATCCAATCTAACAGTGTGTTAAAGAATTAAAACATTGGATGACTAGTAATTTTCTTCTACTAAATTCCAACTCCAAAATTAAAGACCAACTCACTTATTGGACCAAAAACTTGTACACAGAATCTCTCAGACTACAACTTTCATTTAGAAGGATGTAGTGTTACTCCATCCTCCACAGTTAAAGACCTGGGTGTTCTATTAGACTGCAGTGTCCTTCAAAAATTTCATGTTACAAAAACTGCCTTCTTCCACCTCAAACATTGCTAAGCTACGGAATGTTCTCTATTTCTGATGCAGAAAAGTTAGTTCATGCACTCATGACGTCTAGACTAGATTACTGTAATGCATTACTAGCTGGTTGTCCTGCTTCCTCAAACAAGTTATGATTAGTACAAAATGCAGCTGCTAGAGTTCTTACCAGGTCAAGAAAAATATGATCATAACACCAAATTTATCATCTCTACACTGGTTACCTATTAAGTTCCGTATCAATTTATGAAGTATTGCTAGTGACTTATAAGGCTCTAAATGGTTAAGCTCCTGTGTACTTAATCGATCTTGTTTTGCCCTACAATCCTTCACACTCGAAGATCACACAACTCTGGACTTCTGGTTGTACCTAGGATCTCTAAGTCCACTACAGGAGGGAGAATGTTTTCACATTTGGCTCCTAAACTCTGGAATAGCCTTTCTGATAGTGTTCGGGGCTCTGACTCGCTCACCCAGTTTAAATCTAGATTATAGACTCCTCTTTTTAGCCAAGCATTCACATAATTAGCAATGCTAATTATTCTCTATTTGCTCTTGTTTTACCTTGGGATGGGCGTCTCGTGACTAGAGAGTACATCAGCTTCAGTTTGGATCCAGCCTCTTAAGAAGACCTCAGATGACCAACACCTTTAGAAGAGACTGCGCCAACTCCTGCGAGGACTTCAGATGATGCAATATCTGGATCAACGTGAACATTCCCAATTTTCTATATATCCTAATTATGTAACTCCTTATTTCCAGAAGCTCATTGCTTCAACCTTCAATTAAACCGCTAACAGTGATCGTAAATTAAATTGCCTAAATCATTACATTATTAGCTAACTGCATTCTCTAAATTGTAGTGTTGACATGCGTTCTCTGTAAAGCTGCTTTGAAATATGTATCGTGAAAAGCGCTATACAAATAAGTGAATTGTTTGTATCCATGGTTTTGATTAGTGTTTGAGTTCAGCTGTGTTTAGTTAGTCCTGTATTCCTCCGTTCTCTCCCTGTTGGTTGCTATGGTTACTTGAGTTAGTCATGTTCAGGTGTGCCTAGTTTTAGTTCCTTTGTTTGTTCTGTGTATTTAAGCCCTGTTTTCTGTTACGTATACGTTCTGTTCCCTGAGTTTCTGTTCTGGAGTTTCTTAAATGTACTACTGCACCTAGATCCTGCATCCTCTACTATTTGATCTCAACCACACGTGATAGCAGAAGGGCAGATCTGACTTCCACAACTGTATCCTTAAAATAACACTGACCGAACACAATTCTCTCCTTCATTAGTCCATTCTTAAATGTTCAACTGATTAAATTGTATTAATCTATCCAGTCACCCTTAAGAGATTTATATTTTGCATGGATCAAGTGTTAGGCTAATATTTGCATTTAAGCCCATAAATACAGTTTTGCTGAATGAAAGGGTTAGTTTACCCAGAATGAAAGTCTTACTATTTATCTTTGAAACAGAAAAGATATTTTAAATTAAATCTGAGATTTCTGTCCCTCCATTGACAGTCCACACAATTACCACTTTTGCATCAAAATGTACAAGACTAAAACTAATCCATATGAATTGTGCAGTTTAGTCAATTTTCTGAAGAGACACAATCTACATGATGAACAGATTGAATTTAATATAAACATTGATCAGTGAACATAAACAGAAGCTCAACCTTACTTGCTTGATGCGCAAGAACAAACCTCATTGGTTCTTGCAGAAGGTCAAACATGCTGCATAACACACGAGAATAAATCTTATTGGTTCTTGCACGTCAAGACAACCATTCCTGAGCTTCCATTTATCATGTGCATTGATCAATGTTTATATATGAATGAGCCTAAATCTAAATCTGTTGTTCACCATATAAAGCAATCGTGTCTCTTCAGAATGGATTAAAGCGACCTGGAACGACATAAGGGTGAGTAAATGATCACAATGTTCATTTTTGGGTGAACTAACCCTTGAAGGTTATGAAGTAAAGCTTTTAGGTGTCTAACCTGTTGGGAAAGAGGTGACATCATCTCGGCCATAACAGATGGGGTGGGGCTGGGGGTCACATCAGTCTGTGCCCTGTAGTATATGTGTGTGTTTTGATGAGTTGCAGCTGCCTGATTTTGGCTGAAGACTCAATGAGGCAGGAACAATTCCAGGGGAACTGTGGGTAATTGTGAAGCATCTGGTCTAGGGTGCTGGATCTGTTGTCAGGGGGACAACAGAGAGAAACAACTGAGGTGTGTGTGTGTACTTGTTTTGACTATACTTGTGAGGACTAAATGTCCTCACTTATATTGTGAAATACTTTCACAACCCACTAGTGAGGACATTGACTGGTCCTCACTAGTTTTATCTCAGCCAAAAAAGGTTTTTATTTAAATCTAATGGTGTGCATATGTTTCTGTGATGGGTAGGTTTCGGAGTAGGGGTTGGGTTAGGTGATAGACCATCATATCATTGACCTGATATAAAATCAGTTGAAGTCTATGCAATGTCCTCACTAAGATAGCAAAACAAACCTGTGTGTGTAAACATTAGTTCCAAACTTAGGTTCGAGAGGAGCCTAAACATTCAGTCCTGTCAATCATCACTATGAGCGTATATAAGTAGCAATCACTGCGTCATCCCAGCGACAATTCTTCCAGCATTCCTCCTCCTTCCCATCACCTCCTCTATTTCTCTTATTCTCCCTCTGCACAGTACTGTTAAAGGGGGGATTAACTCGGAGCTCGAGACAAGCCTCGGTTTCGAGCCTCTTTCAAGGACAGCAAGCCAAGTTTGTTTACCCATTAAGACTGAATGGGGAGGGGAACTCATGAAACAGAAAAGTAATTGGGCCTTCCTGTGAATATAGAAAAGAGATGAAATATGGGGGTTTTTGTTCAAATGTTTATATTTGATTAAGCGGTTCCATGCATTTATGTGTGTGCGAGTGGATATGTATATCATGTTTCTGAACATACTAAAGTAGGCTTTTATAGAATCAATCTTGCTGTGCTCAGTAAAATCAGAAATGCAGATTGAAGACATGGAAGTTTCTTGATTCAACTGATAGACCTTAATTCTCTACATCAGACATAAAATGAATGACAGTGGCGAATAAATTGAATGATTAGACTATTTCTCACCAGCCATGATTTTTTTTTAAAAAAAGTTCATAATTTCTTTACATTATTCTTTCTGTAGCTATATTATTCTTTCATAAAAAAACAATGACTGATGAATAGCAGTGTTAAAATATATTAATATTAACCAATATTGGAAAAAAAGCCAAATTATTATTATTTTTTAAATGTGCACTATTCTTTAATAAAAAAAAAATACTATCATAAATTTAAAATAAAACAATAAAACAAAGTAATTTAATATACATACTCAACCGTCCTGTCTTATAATTTAATCCATGTGTTATGTTGCAGTTCCCAATAAAATTACCAGCCAAATAGCATTTAGTTTCTCACCAAAGCCAATTTTTACACATTTACATATTTGGCAGATATTACATTTGGACCCTGCGCACCTACATGTGAAAACAGACACAGACATACACACACACAAGCTCAAAGCATATTTTAGTTTTTCCCATCTCTCGGTTCATATCTGAATTCCTCACACAGCACTGAGGAGCACAGAGACTGAAGAATAGAGACGTCTGTCTGTGTAGAGTTGGAGAGGACACTTATTTCACACACACATACACACCTAGTGTCTCCTCTCTAATGTTAGTGACCGGTTAAAGGACCTCTTCTGATGTGAAAGCTTTGCAGCTCTGCGTTAAGGGAAAATACACCCTGTTAACCTGCACAACCTTTGACCTCTGAGCTCTTATTGACACTTAAGAGGAGAAGAGAAGACCATTATGACATCTGGTCTGTCTTAATTCAAAAGGGCCTTACAATTCTGCATTGAAACGTTTTATTTTTTTAAGCAAATCTCTTCAAAAATAAACAATCCGTTCAAGTCTAGAGCCCCATCTAAGGCATTTGGCATTCTTTTTAGCCAATCACTTTAAAAATGAATGATTCATAAATTTGAGAGTCTCTGTAAGGCATTTGGCATCTCTTTCATAGCAAGATAAACACTGCTATTCATCAGCGGTTATGTTTACTAGGTGTAATTGTATTTAAGTTTTATATTGCAACCAGTGTTGGATGTAACGCGTTACTGTAATTAAATTACTTATCCATTGAAAAAGTTATTGTAAGGGATTACTGTTTATTTTTAGGTAATTTAATTACAGTTACTTATAATGTACTTGCGTTACATACTGTAAATTAGTTCAACAGTTCTGTTTAAATCAATATTGAATTTAAAATCTAAATTTGTCGTCTAAAGGTAAAAGTGAACGCTGCCTCTTTAAAATCGTTAGCTGTAGTGCAGTGAGTTTGCAACTTCGCACCAGTTGGCTGTGTAGTCGCTGTCTGAAGATGTCGGCAGAAGCGAGTGGCTGTTTTGAAGAATGGAAATATTCCAAATTACTTCACTTTTTTGACACAGGTAGGCAAGAACATTTACGGTAAAATGTAAGCTATGTCCTAGGGAGAAAAAACTATGCGCGCTCTCTGAGAGACAGTCTTCAGTCAGTGCGCTCTCGACCAAAGCGCACACACATAGCAGCCTCTCGCGGGTGTCAGATTTTCGCGGTTTATTACACATAAACGTTCAAATACACACACAGTTATGTCAAAGTGCCCGTCTTCTTGTATATTCGCGTTGGTTATGTGAATGTGAACAGCATGTGTAACAGCATATTATCTTCGTCCATTAGGTCTTAGTGACAGCAGCCTTTAAAACACGCTACTGTCTACTATTGGCTGTCTGTATTATAAATGATAATCAAACAACAAAAGAAAAACTTAAATAAGGATTAATCTATATTTAATTTATACAGTTGTGACTATGCAGAGTTATTTTATATTTGATCTTTCAATTTCTGTGGTATTTTTACTTACTATTATTAGACCTACCTGGAAAAAAAAATAGCATTGTTTTATTTGTATTTTTATATATTTTTACCGTGGTATCGAGTATTGTGCACTTTTGGTGGTATCAATACCGACTACTAGATTTTTGGTATAGTGACATCCCTATTTGTTACAAAAAAAAAATGTAAGTATTATAAAGTAAATAAAAGTATTATAGTTTATGTTTTAACAAAGTTAAAATATTTTAAAAAACTATAAAAAGCTAAACTCTTCCATGTTTGACTAAATTATTAAAAGAGTTTCCTTTCTATTGTCTATCTGGTCAAGGTTTATAGGGATTTTAAGAAGTAATTAGTAAGTTACTTATTGAGTAATTCAATTAGAGTACTTTTCAGACAGAGAAATTAGATAAGTATTTTAAATACAACATTGATGATGTAATTCGTAATGAAGTAACTTACCCAACACTGATTGCAACCTAATCATGATTATGTCAAAATTAATTTATTAAAAAACCCTCATGGTTTTAGAGCCACCTACTTTTTTTAAGAGTAGCTTGATTACCTGAACTACTTTAAAATGAGTAGATATACACCTTTTTCACACCTGACGCGACAGTTGTCATGTCATGCCATAACAGCTTTAGTCTGTCTATACACTGGATGGCGTTGCAAATCAATTTGTTCTTCGTGTCAAAAGTTGCGCAAGCACTTGAAGTAGGTCAAAAATAGAACAGGGCATCAGTTTACTGTTGGGAATTTGTTGTGTTGTATTGCACCACATTCAGTGTAGACAGCATCACTGATTATCATTGGCGAGGGAAGTAGGTTTTTTTTTTTTGTGTGTGTGTGTGAAGCTCTTTCATTGTATATGACAGTGTAAACAGCTCAATAACCCTTTTATTTATAGGCTTAATTTATGTCCCATAGTCCAGTCTGTTGCATTATGATTGCAAGCAGTATCAATAATGTCAAAAATGTGATGTGCAGTCAAACATCACAGTATGTATGCTGTTTAAACTAATGTTCTTACTGTTACACTTGTTGTGCTTCGTGGGGTTTTGATGTGTTTTATAGACTCAATATTGTTTATTCAAATGTGATATTGTTTGTTCAAATTCTTCAAATTCAAATGTAGTGAATCTTCCCATGCTCCTGCTGATTATAATGGGTTCTGTTGTCTTTTGTTGTGTCGCGCCACTCGTGTCCGATAGACACAGTGTTAGAAGATACGGTTACAAAGATTCTTCTCCCACACTGATCAAGTATACGTGTGAGCAAACACTATATACCAAGATTACTGCAGACCCAGTTAAAAGTTCTGAGTGTCTGTTAAATGGATGTGAGATTCCTCAGTTAGACAGTAGAAACTATAGTACCAGGATTTTAAAAGACTTGCGGGTCTGCAGTTCCATAATTCAGTCTTAAAATGCCTTACTGAGTCAACCACATGGATCTGATTTCCTGTGCTAAAATAAGAGTACAAACCCAATAACAGATACACAGGGAAAGAGAGACATGTAAAACCAATGGGTGGAACTAGCATGTGGATGAAATTACACCTCTGGCAGATGTATTGTAAAAACAAATTAAAAAGTACAACTAGCTGTGTACATTGAATCTAAACCTCCTGTGTAAAAGTACAAAAACATGGTTGATAATTCAAATTGGTGCAGATCTACTGTTTTGTTTTAAGCAGAGACTCAACTATGTGACCAAATAAGGATACATAGGGGGATCTGCGGTGGTTTGGCTGTGGCTCAATCAATATTCTGCTGCATAATCGATGTGTCAGCACAGATTGAGACTGTCCCATTGAATTAGAAACACTAGAATGAGCACATGATATACAAATATCTAAGCAACACCATGGTCATGGGTTGAAAACATATCTAAATGCAGTTATATTCAGAGCAGAGGCGAAGCACCACCAAAACAGGTTTCTTTTGCAGGACACATTTTTATGTTTAACTGCCAGAGAGCCAAAAGTTACAGAGTGTAGCTTTAAGAAGGTAACCAGTTTCCATTGATATAAAAAAGTCTGGTACAGTGCATTGAGTTTACGCCATATATATCCAGAGAACAAGCTGTAGAACAAATGTAGTGCTGCCTACTGTATAACAATGTGTAAAGAGAAGTTCACATTCTTTTTTGGCCACACCTGCAATGTAATAGTATGTAGAAAAGGGTATAAAAACCATACACTCAAGCAATACACCAAAATATTGTCAAAATACTTCCTGAGAGTTATTACTCCCACTGAGGGAAGAAAAAGAAAGGTGTGCAGGTGTCTTGCACTATTTGCAGCTCAGTTTCACTTCATTTAGTTTGGTTCTCATTTATATAATTTCCATTGTGCTCATGAAAAACAGTGTGAGGAAGAAAATGTGTCCCCATCTGGTCTTCAAATTGAGGTCTTTTGTGCTTTTCACACACTGTTTTTTTCCTCTTTCATCAACTTCACCAACCACAGACTTCAGACTTCCTTTTTCTGCTCTCTCTCTGTCATTGCAGATGGCAAAGGCACTGCAATTCATTATTCAGATTCGACTTCATCATTTATAATGGAGGGTGATGCATTTCAAAATGCCTTTCTAAGTCATGACAAGTGAAACCAGTCTAAAATATGAAGCCCAGCCAGACCCGAAGGCTACAGAAACTCGAGTCAACACATGGCTGGTTTTAACTGGTTTTACACTCATTTTGAAATGAATGAGTGGGTTTTATTTGCAGTTTGTCTCAAGGAAATAAATGCCACCCTCTCTAGTTTTCTCCTCAGGAGAGTTTGTTTGCCTCTATAAATGAGTAGGAACCCTCTTGACTGGCTGGGTGGATCTCTCAGCAGCATAAGGGGAATGAGAAACCATGTGATGCTCATAAGCATTAAATTTAATTGTCAAAATGCAGAGGGAATGAAATCAGACACTTCATCCTTAATGGAGAAGCCAATCCCGAAATGCCAAAAAATCCAAAATGGTGGATTTAAACATAATAATGTTCACATACATTACTATCATAAACTACTCAGATAAGGTTGAGGATCCAAACGCATTATTTATTGAAAGGGTAGAGGAGAGCACAACCTAATGCTCTTTGACTTTCTCAGTTTGTGTAAATCTACTTAGGGTTCAGGGAATTTATTTTGTTCCACATTAATTTCACACGTCTGGTATAAATATGTGGCTTTGTTTCATTAATACAGTGTATACTTTTTTCTTTATTTACCCTGAAAGAAGGGAAGTGAAATGTGATGGTGGGGCACGTTGTAACATGACCATATGACAGCTAAAAATTGTATCTGACTTATTATGAAAATATACATGACAAACTAAAATATTTTCTCAATAAAAGACAATCATTATTTTTTTCATATAAAATAATAGCATTTTTTAGAAATTCAAATTTAAATAATTTTGTAGTTTGACAATGAATACTGCAAAACACAGCTATACAGCATAGGTCAAAACAATACAGGCAAACAGATGAAAAAACATATTCAGACATTAAGAAAAACACAGAACTGAATAAAAACACTCTCCTCCCTCCACTCACAGCTCTCACAGAAAACGAGATAAATAGACGATGAACATTTCTTGAAATAATATTTTCTGGATGTTCAGGTTCTTCCTCTTAGTCTTTATTCACTTTTTGTCCCATAGTTTATCAACAGAAATTCAAAAAAGTAAATTATGCCAGTTGTATCGTAACTGTATAGAATAGTATAGTTCTAATAGCGGGGCACATTGTAACGCAGTGTTACAAAGAACCCTATCTGCGCAACTGGAATTTAAACCTGGTTAGTGTCTTCTGATAGTTAGTGAAGCATTAAAGAACTACCCAAACGGCTAAACAACAGACTGGAGATTAAAATAATATCAGATTTGTCTAATTTTAAATAAAAATAAAAAATATAGATGAAAAATTAGCTTAAGTAAGAAATTTACTTTTGCTATTGTTAAATAAATGTTTAGTGATATCTTCCAAAGATTTTTGAATTTTGGCGCAATTTCTTCTCTATATATTGTCGATATGGCAACTAGTAATTACGCTAAGTTTCTTCATGCTAGCGTGTGTGGAAGTATTTAAACCACATGTGTTAAAACAGGCAACAGGGTCAAAACCAGGGAACAGATAATCAATGGAATGCTCAGAAATGCAGTACTTACACATACAAGACTTCACAGTGAATGACAGAGAAAACCAGGCTTATATACACAGAGTTGAGGTAATGAGAAACATCTGTAGACAATTATGGATGATGAGACCAGGCAATGAGTTATGGGTAATGTAGTCCTTGGAGTGACAACAGTCTGGGGTGGAGTGCCCTCTGGTGGCAAACAAGAACACTCTAGCTGGTGATCGTGACATAGCCCTCCTAAAGAGCTTCCAGATGCTCCTAATATGGTCAGAGAAGTACAGGAGGGAGGCAGACCAGGGGGCGGAGTGGAGGGCCAGGTCTGTGAAGAAAAGGAAAGACTGGAGACTGGGGAGGAGCAGGCAGAGTAAGTGGCCAGAGCGATGGCCAGCCAAACAATCATTTTTGTGTACCATTACATCCCTAATACATACATATAAGAGTAAAAATAGATTGTGTTTAGATTTGTGTTTGTATATCATGGATATATTTATATGTATTTATATATTTCATTATATATATTTATTTCATTCAGTACTGAAAAATATAAAATTGCAAGATACAATATAATTAGATATTAAAATATTTAATAATAATATTATTATAACAATAATAATCAATAATAAATAACAGTGTAATTAAAAAATGTATAACCAATATTTCTGTCTATTATGCTTATTACAGTATCAAGCTGTAGCTTAGCAACATGCCGACACCAAACTTTATGTACAGAGCAACATTGCTGCCTACTATATGTATAGCATCCATCACTTATGTGGTTCCATTAACATTAGGCAGCTGCCTATGTAGATAGTATGCAGCAAGGTTGCTCACTAGGTTTTGGAACAGAGCTATGGACAAGGCTCTGTGTGCTCGGTCTCTATGGACGTGTATTGTGACTCTGGGTGGAACAACTTCTCAGTGGGATGCCAAGCCAAAAAGAGCCACTCAGTGTCATGACTCCCAGTAATCTATTCTGCAAAGAAAGAGGAACAAGTGACTTAATGTTCATGCCCATCCTCTGTGTGTGTGTGTGTGTGTGAGTGTATGTTTGTGTGTGTATGTGTTTGTGTGCTGGCAACCCAGCAGCAGCTATGTGCCAACAGGAGATGGATACACAATTCAGAGGCCATGAAGACAACACAAGTGCATGCATGTTAATAACCACAAACCAACACATGTAAAACACACACTAATAAAAAAACAACAACAACTTAAGCATTTGTAGAAAAAGTAAAAGAGAGTCTGAAAGGAAGATAGTATGTGAGTGAATGAGAGTGAGAGAGAGAGCGCCAAAGAGAGAAAAAGCATGGTGACGCATACGCCTCTGAAATAGACTGGAAATGACATTTTGCAAAGCGCTTCCCGCTCTAAGAGCAATTTTCCCAATGATTTAACCTCAACCGGCATTTATTTTGGTGAACTGTGAGCTTAAGAACAGCTTGCTGTATGAAAAAGCCACTCTCAAAAGAAGAGGAGATTTGCCTATAAAATAAATGGGTTGAAATACACAATATTTGTTTTCTTTTTTAGCAGAAATGAAAAATTCACATTCGTATTAACAGTCTTTTTAATTTTAGCCAGGCTTTGCGTCAAGAGTGACTATCATGATGTTCTCTGTATGTTTAGATTTGAGTGATTCTTTGATTACCTTCCCCTATTATTTAATCTTTTTATCAATATTTCATGTGTTCTTTCTGCAGAAGAGAGGCCAGATTGGACAGACAGCAGGTGGCATGATTCCCTACACAGCTAATAGGCCACAGCAATGCTAGATTCATTACTTCATGCAAGCCTGAACATACAATCCTGCTCAAAATAAATACATCTCTAATGTCAGACAGGATAAAACTTGATTCTTCTGAACTTGGAGGTTAATTATTCTTAGAGATTTATTTGAGTGAACATATATCTGTAGAACCTCAGCCTGGGAAAAAATAAAGCGGTGTCTTTCACTGCAGAAAAAAACAAACAAACCCCAGCTTAAACAACTTAAACCCATTTACTGAAGTTAGCTGGTCTGGTTTGCTGGTTTTAAAGGTGGTTTGGACACTTGACCAGCTTTCCAACCAGCTAAACCAACTAAGAACCACTTTAGACCAGTTTACAATTTTTTTTTCAGTAGGGTAAACCTTTATAAATGAAGAACTAAGACTGAACCTTGTTTAGTATGTATGAAAAGAGGGTTATAGTGAAAAAGAGAAAAATGGTAATGGCTAAAAAGGCCAGACATAACCTCTCCAGAAAAAATGGCATCACTGTGTGAAAACATGATTTTAGGCCTAATAGCCACATTAAACAGTCTGGAGATGAAATAGAACAGCACTTGGACAGATGACTACCACCTGAGAAAGAAAAACAAAAGAGATAAATAGAAAAAGGGAGGGCAAAAGTGGAAAGGGGGTTAAACAGAGGGCGACTCAATTGAGCATTGTCAAAATGTGCAGTATACAGAAGAGCACAGTTTAATGCTCTGTCCCACAATGCAATGTGCTCGACTTGACCTTCTATTTCCAGAGTGACAAAATTACAGTTGATTTTTCACATCCATTTTTTTTTAAGTGATCAGACTGCCATTAGACACAAAAAACTGAAATGCAAAATAACCCTTTATTTCCAACATGACAACTGAATGTCACTCACATCCAACATGATTATATCATGTGACAAGGAAGCCTTCTGTTTCAAAGGTTTATCCTGAAATAATACCTTTAAGAGTAAACAATGTATACACAGTATTTAGTATATAGTGAAACATATTCCAATAATTTTAGTATCCAATTTTTTTTAACATAGAAGTAAACTATTTCCTGTAAATGTGCGAGAATTCTGACTTCATTAGCAGAGAGAGAATAAGTGCAGTAACAGTAAATTATTTGCACTACAAACCAGTGTGTTTATGATTATTATTATAATAAATATAATAACAAATGCCATTTTTAATATCAAGCAGCATTCTCCATTATACACTAATTTTCTATATGCATAGCATACCAAGATGATTTTTAACATTGACCTACATAATGCGTCCCACAATGCATGCACTCAACATGACATGTGACAAATTAACCAGAAGTAATATCAGCCACAGTTTTTCTCATGTCTTTTTATCTATCATTTGAAGAGGCAACCAAGAGTTGAGGACAATTTCAGAAATATGTAGACACGACTTCTATACATATAATGAAGTCATGTGCCAACAATGTAACATACTGCTATTTGAAAAGTTGCATAATGCATTCTGTTTTACAATAAAAAATAAAAAAAAAATTAGTAGCAGGCAGTGTGTACTGCACAGTATGCACTAAGAAGTAGGTTGATATTTCATTTTGAACACAGAATGAAGGTTTAACTGGCTATGAGTTTGAGAGCGTGTAAGTAAATGTCAGATGGTCAGTACACAAGCCTTTAAAACAGAGAAATTCATTACAAACAAATTAAACTCACCAGAGAGACTCTTCTCCCATGATGATTCTCATGTTGTTCTTTGTCTAATTTCTCTATACTTACAGTCAAATGGGGTAAGATAAAGAAGAGCTGAAAAGGTGTAGAAATGACCAATTGAATCATACCAAAGAAAGAAATAAAGGATTGCAGAAGATGATATTTCTATCGATCGCAACACATATTCTCCCTGCGGTTGAGACTGCTAATCTCAGGGGCTGTGATATTGGCTCTTAGTGAGCGGCATTGTGTGCGTCTGTCAGACATGTTCAGACACCATGTAAGCTCTTGATATTGTTATTGTTTTCTCAGACATGGACATGGATTTTCAATTTTCTCTCACTCTCACACTTTCGGGGGCACACACCCAATCACAAGATACTTTCTTTTTGATCTAAAAACCCAACTGGGATCAGATAAAAAGTAAAGTAAAAAGTCATGTGTCTCTTTTATGTGAAAACCACATAAGAGAGAGAAAGAGAGAGGCAGACAGAAGGGAAGAAGCATGGGGTAAGTACACGGGATGTGACGGATGTGCCCCCTCCAAGTGGACGGTCTGGCTGCATCCCAGGATTCCTTCCTGTTCCTGTTTGTTGGCCGAAGTGAATACTGTCAGCACTGCCAAAGGCATGCTGGTAACACTGACACATTGCAGCTAGCCCAAGTCTCTCGCACCAGGAGGATGGGAGAGGAGGGAAGTGGAAAACGCAGGATGAATGTGAGGGAGGGAAAGGAGATTAGAGGATGGGAGAGTTGAAGAGAGGCAGAACCCCTCCCGGTGCTCGCATATGCGAGAGCAGAGTAATCTCCGAGTGGAGAGTGGAGGAATGCCGAGCGAAGGAAACATCTAGGTGTGAGAGAAGAGATGAAAGGAGTGAGGGAATGGACAGAAGGGAGTGAGATGAGAGGTGGCGTGCCGAGAGAGACACATGGTGTGTAGTGTGTGTTCTGTTCTCTTTCAGTAACACACAGCAGGGTCAGCTGTCCATGACCAGCACCATTGTGATAGTCTGCGCAAAGAGGATTTATGTCTTGAACCAACGCACTATGTGTTTGGTATGTACCAGCATGTAGCAAAGCTGATTTGGAATCTGTTTGAGTTTTATTTAAAAGGGATACTTCATCCAAAAATGAAAACTCTGTCATCACTGACAGATACTGCAGCTGCTCAAACAATAAAACAAACCGAATAAAACAGATGTCATTAAAATCTGGTAACTGAATAAAACCGACTGTCATTGAAATCTCGTAACGGAACAAACCTGACCATCATTGAAATCTCATAACAGAACAAAACCGACTGACACTGAAAACCAACTGTAATTAAGATCTCGTAACCAGACAAAAACGACCGTCATTGAAATCTCGTAACGAAACAAAACCGACTGTCTTTGAAATCTTGTAAAAGAGCAAAGAAACAAAAAACAACCATCATTGATATTTCGTAACAAAACAAAACAGACTGTCTTTGAAATCTTGTAACTGAATAAAACAGATGTCATAGAAAGGTCATTACTGAATAAAACTAACTGTCATTGAGATCTCATAACCAAACAAAACCGACCATCATTAAAATCTCGTAACGAAACCAAACCGACCATTATTGAAATCTCATAACGGAACAAAACCAACAATTGTTGAAATCTCGTAACGAAAAAAAAAAACGACTGTCATTGAGATCTCGTAACTGTATAAAACCGACCATCATTAAAATCTCATAATGAAACAAAACTGACTGTCTTTGAAATCTCGTAACCAAATAAAACCGGTCACTGAAAGCTTGTAACTATATAAAACAAACCATCATTGAGATCTCGTAATCAAACAAACCCGACCATCTTTGAAATCTCATAACAGAACAAAACCAACTGAGACTGAAAACCAACCGTCATTGAGATCTCGTAACCAAACAAACCCGACCATCATTAAAATCTCATAATGAAACAAAACTGCCTGTCTTTGAAATCTTGAAAAAGAACAAAGAAACAAAACCGACTGTCTTTGAAATCTTGTAATTGAACAAACCTGACCATCTTTAAAATCTTATAACAGAACAAAGACATTGAGTCATTGAGTTCTCGTAACTGACCAAAACTGACCATCATTAAAAACTCGTAATGAAACAAAACCCACTGTCTTTGAAATCTCGTCAAAGCCGACTATAATTGAAATCTTGTAACGTAATAAAAGTGGCAGTCTTTCAAATCTTGTAAAAGAACAAAGAAACAAAACTGACCATCACTGAAATCTCGTAACAGAACAAAACCGACCGTCATTGAAATCTCGTAAAAGAACAAAGAAAACCAACCGTCATTGAAATCTCCTAACAGAACAAAATTGACTGTCTCTGAAATCTCGTAACCGAATAAAACAGGTGTCATTGAAAGCTTGCAACTGAATAAAACTAACCATCATTGAGATCTCCTTACCGAACAAACCCGTCCATCTTTGAAATCTTATAACAAAACCAAAGCGTCTGTCACTGGAAACCAACCATCATTGAGTTCTCGTAAAAGAACAAAACCAACCGTCATTAAAATCTTGTAACAAAATGAAACTAATTGTTATTTAAAAATCTTGTAACAGAACAAAACCGACCATTGTTGTAATCTAATAATAAAACAAATCTGACTGTCTTTGAAATCTCGTAATGGAGTAAAACAGATGTCATTGAAATCTTGTAACTGCATAAAATCGACCATCGTTGAAATCTTGTAATTGAATAAAACTGACCGTCATTGAAATCTTGTAAAAGAACAAAAGGAACAAACTCGACCATCTTTGAAATCTTAGAACAGAACAAAACCTACTGTCACCGAAAACCAACCGTCATTGCGTTCTAATAACCGAACAAAACTGACCATCGTTAAAATCTCATAACGAAACAAATTGAGTGTCTTTGAAATCTCATGACCAAATAAAACCGAAATCATTGAAAGCTCGTAACTGAACAAAACCAACCGTCATTGAGATTCTATAACCAAACCTGACCATCATTAAAATTTCTTAATAAAACGAAACCGACTGTTATTGAAATCTCATAATAAAACAAAACCGACTATTGTTGAAATCTCGTAATGAAACAAAACCAACTGTCTTTGAAATCTCGTAACTGAATAAAACCGGCCATCTTTGAAATCTTATAACAGAACAAAGACAACTGACACTGAAAACCAACCATCATTAAGATCTCGTAACCAAATAAAACCAATGTCATTGAAAGCTTACCTGACACCATTAAAATCTCATAATGAAACAAAACCGACTGTCTTTGAAATCTCGAAAAAGAACAAAGAAACAACACTGAAATCTTTGAAATGCAATCAATGAAATCTTGTAACCAAACAAACCCGACTATCTTTGAAATCTTATAACAGAACAAAACCAAATGACACTGAAAACCAGCGGTCATTGAGATCTCGTAACCAAACAAAACCGACCATCATTAAAATCTCATAATGAAACAAAACCGACTGTCTTTGAAATCTCGTAAAAGAACAAAGAAACAAAACCAACCGTCATTTAAATCTCGTAACGAAAACAAAGCCAACTGTCTTCGAAATCTTGTAAATGAATAAAACAGATGTCATTGAAAACTTGTAACTGAATAAAACTGATGGTCATTGAAATCTCGTAACCGAAGCATCTTTGAAATTTTATAACAGAACAAAACTGACTGTCACTGATAACCAACCATCATTAAGATCTCGTAACGAAACAAAACCAACTCTCTTTGAAACACTAAAAACCAACCATTATTGAGATATTGTAACCAAACAAAACCGACCATCATTAAAATCTCATAACGAAACAAAACTGTCATTGAAATCTCGTAACTGAACAAACCCGACAATCTTTTAAATCTCATAACGAAATAAAACCGACTGTCTTTGAAATCTCGTAGAAGAATAAAGAAACAAAACCAATCGTCATTGAAATCTTGTAACGAAACAAAACCAACTGTCTTTGAAATCTTGTAACCGAATAAAACCGACCATTAATGAAATCTTGTAAAAAAACAAAGGAACAAACCCGACCATCTTTGAAATCTCACAACAGAACAAAACTGACTGACACTGAAAACCAACCATTATTAAGATTTCGTAACGAAACAAAACCAGCTGTCTTTGAAATCTCGTAACCAAACAAAACCAATGTCATTGAAAGCTTGTAACTGAATAAAACAAACCGTCATTGAGGTCTCGTAACCGAAGCATCTTTGAAATTTTATAACAGAACAAAACTGTCACTGAAAACCAACCATCATTGAGTTCTCGTAACCAAACAAAACCAACCATCATTGAAATCTCGTAACAAAACAAAACCAAATGTCTTTGAAATCTCGCAACCAAATAAAACCGATGTCATTGAAAGCTTGTAACAGAATAAAACAAACTGTCATTGAGGTGTCGTAACTGAACAAACCCCCGACCATCTTTGAAATCTTATAACAGACCAAAACCAACTGAAACTAAAAACCAACCATCATTGAGATCTCGTAACTGAACAAAACCGACCATCATTAAAATCTCATAACGAAACAAAACTGACTGTCTTTGAAATCTCGTAAAAGAACAAAGAAACAAAACCAACCGTCATTAAAATCTCGTAATGAAAACAAAACCAACTGTCTTGGAAATCTTGTAACCGAATAAAACTGATGTCATTGAAAGCTTGTAACAGAATAAAACTGACGGTCATTGAGATCTCGTAACCGAACCATCTTTGAAATTTTATAACAGAACAAAACCGACTGTCACTGAAAACCATCATTAAAAACTCATAATGAAACAAAACTGACTGTCTTTGAAATCTCGTATAAGAACAAAGGAAAAAAAAGAACGGTCACTGAAATCTCTTAATGAAACAAAACCGACTGTCTTTGAAATCTTTTAACCCAATAAAACCAATGTCATTTAAAGCTTGTAACTGAATAAAACAAATCGTCATTGAGGTCTCGTAACCGAACAAACCCGACCACCTTTGTAATCTTATAACCTAACAAAACCAACTGACACTGAAAAGCAACAGTCATTGAGATCTCGTAACCGAACAAAATCGACCATCATTAAAATCTTTTAACAAAACAAAACTTTCTGTCTTTGAAATCTTTAAAAAGAACAAAGTAATAACACAGACCGTCATCAAAATATTGTAACTGAAAAAACCAGACCATCTTTGAAATCTTATAACAAAACAAAACCGACTGTCTTTGAAACCTCGTAAAAGAACAAAAAAACTAAACAAAACCAACTCTCATTGAAATCTCGTAACAAAACAAAACCAACTGTCTTTGAAATCTTGTAACTAAATCAAACTGATGTCATTGAAATCTTGTAACTGAATAAAACAAACCATCATTGAGGTCTCGTAACTGAACAAGCCGACCATCATTAAAATCTCATAATGAAACAAAACCGACTGTCTTTGAAATCTCGAAAAAGAACAAAGAAACAAAACTGACTTTCTTTGAAATCTCATAACCGAACAACCTGACCATCTTTGAAATTTTATAACAGAACAAAGATATTGATTCATTGAGTTCTCGTAACCAACCAAAACTGACCATCATATAAATCTCGTGAAGAAACAAAACCCACTGACTTTGAAATCCCGTCAAAGCCGACCATAATTGAACTCTCTTAACAAAACAAAACCGACTGTCGTTGAAATCTCGTAAAAGAACAAAGAAACAAAACCAACCGTCATTGAAATCTCCTAACAGAACAAAACCGACTGTCTCTGAAAGCTTGTAACTGAATAAAACAGGTGTCATTGAAATCTCATAACTGAACAAGACCGACCATCATTAAAATCTCATAATTAAACAAAACCGACTGTCTTCGAAATCTCATAACCAAATAAAACTGATGTCAGTGAATACTTGTAACTGAATAAAACAAACCATTGTTGAAATCTCGTAGAAGAACAAAGAAACAAACCCAACCATCTTTGAAATCTCACAACAGAACAAAACCGACTGTCACTGAAAACCAATCATCATTGAGATCTCGTAACCGAACAAACCCGACCATCTTTAAAATCTTATAACAGAACAAAACCAACTGACACGGAAAACCAACCGTCATTAAGATCTCGAAACCGAACAAAACCGACCATCATTAAAATCTCAAAACCGAACAAAACCAACCATCATTAAAATCTCGTAAACAAAACAAAACCGACTGTCTTTGAAATCTTGTAAAAGAACAAAGAAACAAAACCAACCGTCATTGAAATCTCCTAACAGAACAAAACCGACTGTCTCTGATATCTCATAACTGAATAAAACAGGTGTCATTGAAAGCTCGTAACTGAATAAAACTAACCATCATTGAGATCTCCTTACCGAACAAACCCGTCCATCTTTGAAATCTTATAACAGAACAAAACCATTTATCGCTAAAAACCAACTGTTATTGAGTTCTTGTAATGGAACAAAACTGACCATCATTAAAATCTCATAACGAAACAAAACCAGCTGTCTTTGAAATCTCATAACGGAATAAAACAGGCGTCATTGAAATCTCATAACTGTATAAAACAGTCCGTCATTGACATCTCGTAACTGAATAAAACCAACTGTCTTTGAAATCGTGAAACTAAATAAAACAAACGTCATTGAAATCTCGTAACTGAATAAAACCGACCGTCATTGAAATCTCGTAAAAGAACAAAGAAACAAATCCAACCATGTTTGGAATCTCATAACAGAACAAAACTGACTGACACTGAAAACCAACTGTCATAGAGATCTCGTAACTGAACAAGACCGACCATCAATAAAAATCTTGTAATTAAACAAAACCGACTGTCTTTGAAATCTCTTAACCAAATAAAACCGATGTCAGTGAATATTTGTAACTGAATAAAATAAACCGTCATTGAAATCTCGTAAAAGAACAAAGAAACAAACTCAACCATCTTTGAAATTTCACAACAGAACAAAACCGACTGTCACTGAAAATCAACCATCATTGAGATCTCGTAATGAAACAAAACGAACTGTCTTTGAACTCTTGTAAAAGAGCAAAGAAACAAAACCAACCATCATTGAAATTTTGTAACAAAACAAAACCGATTGTCTTTGAAATCTCGTAACTGAATAAAACAGATGTCATTGAAAGCTCATTACTGAATAAAACTAACCATCATTGAGATCTCATAACTAAACAAAACCGACCATCATTAAAATCTCGTAACGAAACGAAACCGACCGTTATTGAAATCTCATAACGGAACAAAACCCACTATTGTTGAAATCTTGTAATGAAAAAAACAGACGTCATTGAAATCTCGTAACTGTATAAAACAGTCCATCATTGAAATCTCGTAACTGAATAAACCCGACCATCTTTGAAATTCTACAACAGAACAAAACCGACTGACACTGAAAACCAACCGTCATTGAGATCTCGTAACCGAACAAAACCAACCATCATTTAAATCTCATAACAAAACAAAACTGACTGTCTTTGAAATGTCATAACAAAACAAAGAAACAAAACAGATGTCATTGAAAGGTCATTACTGAATAAAACTAACTGTCATTGAGATCTCATAACCAAACAAAACCAACCATCATTAAAATCTCGTAAACAAAACAAAACCGACTGTCTTTGAAATCTCGTAAAAGAACAAAGAAACAAAACCAACCGTCATTGAAATCTCCTAACAGAACAAAACCGACTGTCTCTGAAATCTCATAACTGAATAAAACAGGTGTCATCGAAAGCTTGTAACTGAATAAAACTAACCATCATTGAGATCTCCTTACCGAACAAACCCGTCCATCTTTGAAATCTTATAACAGAACAAAAGCATCTATCACTGAAAACCAACCGTCATTGAGTTCTTGTAATGAAATAAAACCGGCTGTCTTTAAAATCTCATGACAGAATAAAACAGGCATCATTGAAATCTCATAACTGTATAAAACAGACCATCATTGAAATCTCGTAACTGAATAAAACCAACTGTCTTTGAAATCGTGAAACTAAATAAAATAGACGTCACTGATATGTCGTAACTGAATAAAACCGGCCATCATTGAAATCTCGTAACTGAACAAGTCCGACCATCATTAAAATCTCGTAATTAAACAAATCTCGTAACCAAATAAAACTGATGTCATTGAATACTTGTAACTGAATAAAACTGACCGTCATTGAAATCTCGTAAAAGAACAAAGAAACAAACTCAATCATCTTTGAAATTTCACAACAATTTTCTTGTAATGAAAAAAAAAAAACAGATTATCTTTGAAATCTCATAACGGAATAAAACAGACGTCATTGAAATCTCGTAACTGAATAAAACCGACTGACACTGAAAACCAACCGTCATTGAGATCTAGTAACCGAATAAAACCAACCATCATTAAAATCTCATAACAAAACAAAACTGACTGTCTTTGAAATCTCGTAACAGAACAAAGAAACAAAACAGATGTCATTGAAAGCTCGTAACTGAATAAAACTAACCGTCATTGAAATCTCGTGACTGTACAAACCTGTACTTCTTTGAAATATTATGACAGAAAAAAAAACAACCATCATTAAAATTTCATGATGAAACAAAACCAACTGTCTTTGAAATTTTGTAAAAGAGCAAGGAAACAAAAACAACCATCATTGAAATTTCATAACAAAACAAAACCGACTGTTTTTGAAATCTCGTGACTGAATAAAACAGATGTCATTGAAAGGTCATTACTGAATAAAACTAACTGTCATTGAGATCTCATAACCGAACAAAACCGACCATCATTAAAATCTCGTAACGAAACGAAACCGACCGTTATTGAAATCTCATAACGGAAAAAAAACGACTGTCATTGAAATCTCGTAACTGTATAAAACCATCCATCATTGAAATCTCATAACTGACAAAAACCAACTGTCTTTGAAATCTCGAAAAAGAACAAAGAAACAAAACTGACCATCACCGAAATCTTGTAACCGAATAAACCCGACCATCTTTGAAATCTTATAACAGAACAAAACCTGAAGACCAACCATCACTGAGATCTCGTTACCGAACAAAACCAACCATCATTAAAATCTCATAATGAAACAAAACTGACTATCTTTGAAATCTCACAACAGAACAAAACGGACTGACACTGAAAAAAAAAAAACGTCATTGAGATCTCGCAACCAAACAAAACCGACCATCATTAAAATCTCATAACAAAACACAACCAACTGTATTTCATATCTCGTAAAAGAACAAAGAAACAAAACCAACCGTCAATGAAATCTCGTAACAAAACCGACTGTCTTTGAACTCTTGTAACCGAATAAAACAGATGTCAGTGATAGCTTGTAACTGAATAAAACTAACCGTCATTGAGATCTTGTAACTGAACAAACCTGACCATCTTTGAAATCTTATAACAGAACAAAACTGACTGTCATTGAAAGCTTGTAACTGAATAATACAGATGTCATTGAAAGCTTGTAACTGAATAAAAATAACCGTCATTGAGATCTCATAACCGAACAAACCCGACCATCTTCGAAGTCTTATAACAGAACAAAACCAACTGACACTAAAAACCAACTGTCATCAAGATCTTTTAACTGAACAAAACCAACTAACACTGAAAATTAACTGTCATTGAAATCTCGTAAACGAACAAAACCGACCATCATTAAAATCTCATAACAAAACACAACCGACTGTCTTTGAAATCTTGTAAAAAAACTAAGAATCAAAACCAACCGTCATTGAAATCTCCTAACAGAACAAAATCGACTGTCTCTGAAATCTCGTAACTGAATAAAACAGGTGTCATCGAAGGCTCGCAACTGAATAAAACGAACCATCATTGAGATCTCCTTACTGAACAAACCCATCCATCTTTGAAATCTTATAACAGTACCAAAGCATCTATCACTGGAAACCAACCATCATTGAGTTCTCGTAACAGAACAAAACCGACCGTCATTAAAATCTCGTAACAAAACAATACTAATTGTTATTGAAATCTCGTAACAGAACAAAACTGACCGTTGTTGTAATCTTATAACGGAACAAAACTGACTGTCTTTGAAATCTTGTAATGGAGTAAAACAGATGCCATTGAAATCTTGTAACTGTATAAAATTGACCATTGTTGAAATCTTGTAATTGAAAAAAATTGACCGTCATTGAAATCTCGTAAAAGAACAAAAGGAACAAACTCGACCATCTTTGAAATCTTATAACAGAACAAAACCAACTGACACTGAAAACCAACCGTCATTGAGATCTCATAACCAAACAAAACCAACCATCATTAAAATCTCGTAATTAAACAAAACCGACTGTCTTTGAAATCTTGTGACCAAATAAAACCGATGTCATTGAATGCTTGTAACTGAATAAAACAAACCATCATTGAGATCTCGTAACAGAACAAAACCGACCGTCATTAAAATCTCGTAACAAAACAATACTAATTGTTATTGAAATCTCGTAACAGAACAAAACTGACCGTTGTTGTAATCTTATAACGGAACAAAACTGACTGTCTTTGAAATCTTGTAATGGAGTAAAACAGATGCCATTGAAATCTTGTAACTGTATAAAATTGACCATTGTTGAAATCTTGTAATTGAAAAAAATTGACCGTCATTGAAATCTCGTAAAAGAACAAAAGGAACAAACTCGACCATCTTTGAAATCTTATAACAGAACAAAACCAACTGACACTGAAAACCAACCGTCATTGAGATCTCATAACCAAACAAAACCAACCATCATTAAAATCTCGTAATTAAACAAAACCGACTGTCTTTGAAATCTTGTGACCAAATAAAACCGATGTCATTGAATGCTTGTAACTGAATAAAACAAACCATCATTGAGATCTCGTAACAGAACAAACCTGACCATCTTTGAAATCTTATAACAGAACAAAACCAACTTACACTGAAAACCAACAGTCATTGAGATCTCATAACCGAACAAAACCGACCATCATTACAATCTCATAATGAAACAAAACTGACTATCTTTGAAATCTCCTAACCAAATAAAACCGATGTTATTGAAAGCTTTTAACTGAATAAAACAAACCATCATTGAGATCTCGTAATCAAAGAAACCCGACCATCTTTGAAATCTCATAACAGAACAAAACCAACTGAGACTGAAAACCAACCGTCATTGAGATCTCGTAACCAAACAAACCCGACCATCATTAAAATCTCATAACGAAACAAAACCGACTGTCTTTGAAATCTTGAAAAAGAACAAAGAAACAAAACCGATTGTCTTTGAAATTTTGTAATCAAACAAACCTGACCATCTTTGAAATCTTATAACAAAACAAAGACGTTGAATCATTGAGTTCTCGTAACCGCCCAAAACTGACCATCATTAAAATCTCGTAATGAAACAAAACCCACTGTCTTTGAAATCTCGTCAAAGCCGGCCATAATTGATATCTCCTAACAGAACAAAACCGACTGTCTCTGAAATCTCGTAACCGAATAAAACAGGTGTCATCGAAAGCTCGCAACTAAATAAAACTAACCATCATTGAGATCTCCTTACCGAACAAACCCGTCCATCTTTGAAATCTTGCAACAGAACCAAAGCATGTCACTGAAAACCAACCATCGTTGTGTTGTCGTAACAAAACAAAACCAACCGTCATTAAAATCTGGCAAAAAAGTGATGCTAATCGTTATTGAAATTTCATAACAGAACCAAACTGACCACTGTTGTAATCTTGTAACAAAACAAAACCAACTGTCTTTGACATCTCATAACGAAGAAAAACAGATGTCATTGAAATCTTGTAACTGTATAAAATCAAGCATCATTGAAATCTTGTAACTGAATAAAACTGACCGTCATTGAAATCTCGCAAAAGAACGAAAGGAACAAACTTGACCATCCTTGAAATCTTATAACAGAACAAAACCAACTGACACTGAAAACCAACCGTCATTGAGATCTCATAACCAAACAAAACCAACCATCATTAAAATCTCGTAATTAAACAAAACCAACTGTCTTTGAAATCTTGTGACCAAATAAAACCGATGTCATTGAATGCTTGTAACTGAATAAAACAAACCATCATTGAGATCTCGTAACGGAACAAACCCGACCATCTTTGAAATCTCATAACAGAACAAAACCAACTGAGACTGAAAACCAACCGTTATTGAGATCTCGTAACCAAACAAACCCGACCATCATTAAAATCTCATAACGAAACAAAACCGACTGTCTTTGAAATCTTGAAAAAGAACAAAGAAACAAAACCGATTGTCTTTGAAATTTTGTAATCAAACAAACCTGACCATCTTTGAAATCTTATAACAAAACAAAGACATTGAATCATTGAGTTCTCGTAACCACCCAAAACTGACCATCATTAAAATCTCGTAATGAAACAAAACCCACTGTCTTTGAAATCTCGTCAAAGCCGGCCATAATTGAAATCTTGTAACGTAACAAAACTGGCAGTCTTTCAAATCTCGTAAAAGAACAAAGAAACAAAACTGACCATCACTGAAATCTCGTAACAGAACAAAACCGACCGTCATTGAAATCTCGTAAAAGAACAAAGAAACAAAACCGACCATCATTAAAATCTCGTAATTAAACAAAACCGACTGTGTTTGAAATCTCATGACTAAATAAAACTGATGTCATTGAATGCTTGTAACTGAACCAAATAAAACTGATGTCAGTGAATACTTGTAACTGCATAAAACAAACCATTGTTGAAATCTCGTAAAAGAACAAAGAAACAAACTCAACCATCTTTGAAATTTTACAACAGACCAAAACCGACTGTCGCTGAAAACAAACCGTCATTGAGATCTCGTAACCAAACAAACCTGACCATCTTTGAACTCTTAGAACAGAACAAAACCAACCATCACTAAAAATCTCATAAAGAAACAAAACCAACTGTCTTTGAAATCTCAAAAAAGAACAAAGAAACTGATCCGACTTTCTTTGAAATCTCATAACCGAACAAATCTGAGTATCTTTAAACTCTTATAACAGAACAAAGATATTGATTCATTGAGTTCCCATAACCAACCAAAACTGACCATCATTGAAATCTCGTAAAAGAACAAAACCGACTGTCTCTGAAATCTCGTAACTGAATAAAACAGGTGTCATTGAAATCTCGTAACTGAACAAGACCGACCATCATTAAAATCTCATAATTAAACAAAACCAATTGTCTTCGAAATCTCATAACCAAATAAAAACGATGTCAGTGAATACTTGTAACTGAATAAAACAAACCGTTGTTGAAATCTCGTAAAAGAACAAAGAAACAAACCCAACCATCTTTGAAATCTCACAACAGAACAAAACCGACTGTCACTGAAAATCAACCATCATTAAGATCTCGAAACCGAACAAAACCGACCATCATTAAAATCTCAAAACCGAACAAAACCAACCATCATTAAAATCTCGTAAACAAAACAAAACTGACTGTCTTTGAAATCTCATAACCGAATAAAACAGGTGTCATCGAAAGCGCGTAACTGAATAAAACTAACCATCATTGAGATCTGCTTACAGAACAAACCTTTCTATCTTTAAAATCACATAACGAAACAAAACCGACTGTCACTGAAAACCAACTGTCATTGAGATCTCATAACTGAACAAACCTGATCATCTTAGAACAAAACAAAACCAATCTTCATTAAAATCTTATAATGAAACAATTTGACTTATTTTCAAAACTGGTTTTGAAAGCTCATGATTGAATAAAACAGATATCATTGAAAGCTCATTACTGAATAAAACTAACCATCATTAAGATCTCATAACCGAACAAAACCGACCATCATTAAAATCTCATTATGAAATGAAACCAATCGTTATTGAAATCTGAAAAAACGGAAAAAAAAAAACAACTACTGTTGAAATCCTGTAACGAAAAAAACCTGATTATCTTTGAAATCTCATACCGGAATAAAACAGACGTCATTGAAATCTCGTAACTGAATAAACCCGACCATCTTTGAAATCTTAGAACAGAACAAAACCGACTGACACTGAAAACCAACCGTCATTGAGATCTCATAACCGAACAAAACCAACCATCATTAAAATCTCATAACGAAACAAAACCGACTGTCATTGAAATCTTGTAACGAAATGAAACCGATCGTTATTAAAATCTCATAACAAAACACAACCAACTGTATTTTAAATCTCGTAAAAGAACAAAGAAACAAAACCAACCATCATTGAAATCTCGTAACGAAACCGACTGTCTCTGAAATCTTGTAACCAAATTAAACAGCTATCATCGAAAGCTCGTAACTGAATAAAACTAACCATCATAGAGATCTCCTTGCCGAACAAACCTGTCCATCTTTGAAATCTTATAACAGAACAAAAGCATCTGTTCTTGAAAACCAAGCGTCATTGAGTTCTTGTAACAAAACTGACTGTCTTTGAAATCTAGTAACCAAATGAAACAGACATCATTAAAATCTCGTAACTGAATAAAACCGACCATTGTTGGAATCTCGTTACAAAAACAACCCAGACTGTCTTTGAAATCTCGTAACCGAATAAAACACACGTCATTGAAATCTCGTAACTGAATAAAAGCAACCATCATTGAAATCTCGTAAAAGAACAAAGAAACAAACCTGACCATTTTAGAAATCTCACAACAAAACAAAACCGACTGTCTTTGAAATCTTAAATCTCGTAACAGAACAAAACCAACCATCGTTGGAATCTCGTTACAAAAACAACCCAGACTGTCTTTGAAATCTCGTAACCGAATAAAACACACATCATTGAAATCTCGTAACTGAATAAAAGCGCCCATCATTGAAATCTCGTAAAAGAACAAAGAAACAAACCCGACCATCTTAGAAATCTCACAACAAAACAAAACGGACTGTCTTTGAAATCTTAAATCTCCTAACAGAACAAAACCAACCATCGTTGGAATCTCATAACCGAATAAAACCGACCGTCATTGAAATCTCGTAAAAGAACAAAGAAACAAACCCGACCATCTTAGAAATCTCACAACAGAACAAAACGGACTGACACTGAAAAAAAAACCCAATTGTCTTCGAAATCTCATAACCAAATAAAAACGATGTCAGTGAATACTTGTAACTGAATAAAACAAACCGTTGTTGAAATCTTGTAAAAGAACAAAGAAACAAACCCAACCATCTTTGAAATCTCACAACAGAACAAAACCGACTGTCACTGAAAATCAACCATCATTAAGATCTCGAAACCGAACAAAACCGACCATCATTAAAATCTCAAAACCGAACAAAACCAACCATCATTAAAATCTCGTAAACAAAACAAAACTGACTGTCTTTGAAATCTCATAACCGAATAAAACAGGTGTCATCGAAAGCTCGTAACTGAATAAAACTAACCATCATTGAGATCTCCTTACCGAACAAACCTTTCTATCTTTGAAATCACATAACGAAACAAAACCGACTGACACTGAAAACCAACCGTCATTGAGATCTCATAACCGAACAAAACCAACCATCATTAAAATCTCATAACGAAACAAAACCGACTGTCATTGAAATCTTGTAACGAAATGAAACCGATTGTTATTAAAATCTCATAACAAAACACAACCAACTGTATTTTAAATCTCGTAAAAGAACAAAGAAACAAAACCAACCATCATTGAAATCTCGTAACGAAACTGACTGTCTCTGAAATCTTGTAACCAAATTAAACAGCTGTCATCGAAAGCTCGTAACTGAATAAAACTAACCATCATTGAGATCTCCTTGCCGAACAAACCTGTCCATCTTTGAAATCTTATAACAGAACAAAAGCATCTGTTCTTGAAAACCAAGCGTCATTGAGTTTTTGTAACAAAACAAAACCGACCATCGTTAAAATCTCATAACAAAACGATACTAACCACTATTGAAATCTTGTAATGTAACAAAACTGACTGTCTTTGAAATCTAGTAACCAAATGAAACAGACATCATTAAAATCTCGTAACTGAATAAAACCCACCATTGTTGGAATCTCGTTACAAAAACAACCCAGACTGTCTTTGAAATCTCATAACCGAATAAAACACACGTCATTGAAATCTCGTAACTGAATAAAAGCAGCCATCATTGAAATCTCGTAAAAAAACAAAGAAACAAACCCGACCATCTTAGAAATCTCACAACAAAACAAAACGGACTGTCTTTGAAATCTTAAATCTCCTAACAGAACAAAACCAACCATCGTTGGAATCTCATAACCGAATAAAACCGACTGTCATTGAAATCTCGTAAAAGAACAAAGAAACAAACCCGACCATCTTAGAAATCTCACAACAAAACAAAACCGACTGTCTTTGAAATCTTAAATCTCGTAACAGAACAAAACCAACCATCGTTGGAATCTCATAACCGAATAAAACCGACCGTCATTGAAATCTCGTAAAAGAACAAAGGAACAAACCTGACCATCTTTGAAATCTCACAACAGAACAAAACGGACTGACACTGAAATAAAAAACGTCATTGAGATCTCGTAAACAAACAAAACCGACCATCATTAAAATCTCGTAACAAAACACAACCAACTGTATTTCAAATCTCGTAAAAGAACAAAGAAACAAAACCAACCGTCAATGAAATCTCGTAACAAAACCGACTGTCTTTGAACTCTTGTAACCGAATAAAACAGATGTCATTGATAGCTTGTAACTGAATAAAACTAACTGTCATTGAGATCTTGTAACTGAACAAACCTGACCATCTTTGAAATCTTATAACAGAACAAAACTGACTGTCATTGAAAGCTTGTAACTGAATAATACAGACGTCATTGAAAGCTTGTAACTGAATAAAAATAACCGTCATTGAGATCTCATAACCGAACAAACCCGACCATCTTTAAAATCTTAGAACAGAACAAAACAAACTGATACAGAAAACCAACCATCATTAAGATCTCGAAACCAAACAAAACCGACCATCATTAAAATCTCAAAACCGAACAAAACCAACCATCATTGAAATCTCGTAAAAGAACAAAGAAACAAAACCAACCATCATTGAAATCTCCTAAAAACAAAACCGACTGTCTCTGAAATCTCATAACTGAATAAAACACACGTCATTGAAATCTCGTAACTGAATAAAAGCAACCATCATTGAAATCTCGTAAAAGAACAAAGAAACAAACCCGACCATTTTAGAAATCTCACAACAAAACAAAACCGACTGTCTTTGAAATCTTAAATCTCGTAACAGAACAAAACCAACCATCGTTGGAATCTCGTTACAAAAACAACCCAGACTGTCTTTGAAATCTCGTAACCGAATAAAACACACATCATTGAAATCTCGTAACTGAATAAAAGCGCCCATCATTGAAATCTCGTAAAAGAACAAAGAAACAAACCCGACCATCGTAAAACAGGTGTCATCGAAGGCTCGTAACTGAATAAAACTAACCATCATTGAGATCTCCTTACCGAACAAACCCGTCCATCTTTGAAATCTTATAACAGAACAAAAGCCTCTATCGCTGAAAGCCAACTTTTTTTGAGTTCTTATAATGGAACAAAACCGACCATCGTTACGATCTCATAACGAAACAAAACCGGCTGTCTTTGAAATCTTGTAACGGAATAAAACAGGCATCATTGAAATCTCATAACTGTATAAAATTGACCGTCATTGAAATCTCGTAAAAGAACAAAAAAACAAACCCAACCATGTTTGGAATCTCACAACAGAACAAAACCGACTGACACTGAAAACCAACTGTCATAGAGATCTCGTAACCGAACAAGACCGACCATCATTAAAATCTCGTAATTATACAAAACCGACTGTCTTTGAAATCTCGTAACCAAATAAAACCGATGTCAGTGAATACTTGTAACTGAATAAAACAAACCGTCATTGAAATCTCGTAAAAGAACAAAGAAACAAACTCAACCATCTTTGAAATTTCACAACAGAACAAAACCAACTGTCACTGAAAACCAACCATCACTGAGATCTCGTAATGGAACAAACCTGACCATCTTTGAAATCTTAAAACAGAACAAAACCAACCATCATTAAAATCTCGTAATGAAACAAAACCAACTGTCTTTGAACTCTTGTAAAAGAGCAAAGAAACAAAACCAACCATCCTTGAAGTTTTGTAACAGAACAAAACCGATTGTCTTTGAAATCTCGTAACTGAATAAAACAGATGTCATTGAAAGCTCATTACTGAATAAAACTAACCATCATTGAGATCTCATAACTGAACAAAACCGACCATCATTAAAATCTCGTAACGAAACAAAACCGACCGTTATTGAAATCTCATAACGGAACAAAACCCACTATTGTTGAAATCTCGTAACGAAAAAAAATGACTGTCACTGAAATCTCATAACTGTATAAAACCGTCCATCATTGAAATCTCGTAAGTGACTAAAACCAACTGTCTTTGAAATCTCGAAAAAGAACAAAGAAACAAAACTGACCATCACCGAAATCTTGTAACCGAATAAACCTGACCATCTTTGAAATCTTATAACAGCACAAAACCGACTGACACTGAAGACCAACCATCACTGAGATCTCATAACGGAACAAAGAAACAAAACAGATGTCATTGAAAGCTCGTAACTGAATAAAACCGTCATTGAGTTCTCGTAACCGAACAAACCCATCCCTCTTTGAAATATAACAGAACAAAACCGACTATCACTGAAAACCAACGGCCATTGAGTTCTCGTAACCAAACAAAACCTCCATCATTAAAATCTCATAACAAAATTAAACAGACTGTTATTGAAGTCTAGTTATCGAATAAAACAGACGTAATTGAAATCTCGTAAAAGAACAAAATAACAAACCAGAGCATCTTTGAAATCTCACAACAGAACAAAACTGACCGACACTGAAAACAAACCGTCATTGAGATCTCATAAAACGACCAAACCCATCATTAAAATCTCATAATGAAACAAAACTGATTGTCTTTGAAATCTCGTAACCAAATAAAACCAGTCATTGAAAGCTTGTAACTATATAAAACAAACCATCATTGAGATCTCGTAATCAAACAAACCCAACCATCTTTGAAATCTCATAACAGAACAAAACCAATTGAGACTGAAAACCAACCGTCATTGAGATCTCGTAACCAAACAAACCCGACCATCATTAAAATCTCATAACGAAACAAAACTGACTGTCTTTGAAATCTCGTAATCAAACAAACCTGACCATCTTTGAAATCTTATAACAGAACAAAGACATTGAATCATTGAGTTCTTGTAACTGACCATCATTAAAATCTCGTAATGAAACAAAACCCACTGTCTTTGAAATCTTGTCAAAGGCGGCCATAATTGAAATCTTGTAACGTAACAAAACTGGCAGTATTTCAAATCTCGTAAAAGAACAAAGAAACAAAACTGACCATCACTGAAATCTCGTGACAGAACAAAACCGACCGTCATTGAAATCTCGTAAAAGAACAAAGAAACAAAACCAACCGTCATTGAAATCTCCTAACAGAACAAAACCGACTGTCTCTAAAATCTCGTAACCGAATGAAACAGGTGTCATCGAAAGCTCGCAACTGAATAAAACTAACCATCATTGAGATCTGATGGTAAACAAAACCAACTGTCTTTGAAATCTCATGACCAAATAAAACCGATATCATTGAATGCTTGTAACTGAATAAATTAAATCATCATTGAGATCTCGTAACTTTATAAAACTGTCCATCATTGAAATTTTGTAATTGAATAAAACCAACTGTCTTTGAAATCGCGAAACTAAATAAAACTGAACAAGACCGACCATCATTAAAATCTCATAATTAAACAAAACCGACTGTCTTCGAAATCTCATAACCAAATAAAACTGATGTCAGTGAATACTTGTAACTGAATAAAACAAACCGTTGTTGAAATCTCGTAATAGAACAAAGAAACAAACCCAACCATCTTTGAAATCTCACAACAGAACAAAACCGACTGTCACTGAAAACCAATCATCATTGAGATCTTGTAACTAAACAAAACCGAACAAAACCAACCATCATTAAAATCTCGTAAACAAAACAAAGCCGAATAACCGAATAAAATAGGTGTCATCGAAAGCTCGTAACTGAATAAAACTAACCATCATTGAGATCTCCTTACCGAACAAACCTGTCCATCTTTGAAATCTTAGAACAGAACAAAACCAACCTTCATTAAAATCTTGTAATGAAACAAAACTGACTGTCTTTGAAACCTCATATCTGAATAAAACTAATCATCATTGAGATGTCATAACTGAACAAGACCGACCATCATTAAAGTCTTATTACGAAATGAAACCGACCGTTATTGAAATCCCATCATGGAAAAAAACCAATTATTGTTGAAATGTTGTAACAAAAAAAAAAAAAAACAGATTATCTTTGAAATCTTATAACTGTATAAAACCGTCCATCGTTGAAATCTCGTAACTGAATAAACCCGACCATCTTTGAAATTTCATAACAGAACAAAACTGATTGACACTGAAAACCAACAGTCATTGAGATCGCGTAACTGAACAAACCCGACCATTATTAAAATCTCATAACGTAACATAACCGACAGTCTTTGGAATCTCGAAAAAGAAAAAAGAAACTAAACCAACCGTCATTGAAATCTCTTAACAGAACAAAACCGCCTGTCTCTGAAATCTTGTAACCGAATAAAACAGGTGTCATTGAAATCTCATAAAAGAACAAAGAAACAAAACCAACTGTCATTGAAATCTCCTAACAGAACAAAACCGACTGTCTCTGAAATCTCGTAACCGAATAAAACAGGTGTCATTGAAATCTCGTAACTGAATAAAACTAACCATCATTGAGATCTCCTTACCAAACAAACCCGTCCATCTTTGAAATCTTATAACTGTATAAAACTGTCCATCGTTGAAATCTCGTAACTGAATAAACCCGACCATCTTTGAAATTTCATAACAGAACAAAACTGATTGACACTGAAAACCAACAGTCATTGAGATCGCGTAACTGAACAAACCCGACCATCATTAAAATCTCATAACGTAACAAAACCGATAGTCTTTGGAATCTCGAAAAAGAAAAAAGAAACTAAACCAACCGTCATTGAAATCTCTTAACAGAACAAAACCGCCTGTCTCTGAAATCTTGTAACCGAATAAAACAGGTGTCATTGAAATCTCATAAAAGAACAAAGAAACAAAACCAACTGTCATTGAAATCTCCTAACAGAACAAAACCGACTGTCTCTGAAATCTCGTAACCGAATAAAACAGGTGTCATTGAAATCTCGTAACTGAATAAAACTAACCATCATTGAGATCTCCTTACCAAACAAACAAAGAACAAAGAAACAAACACAACCATCTTCGAAATTTCACAACAGAACAAAACCGACTGTCACTGAAAACCAACCGTCATTGAGATCTCGTAACTGAACAAACCTGACCATCTTTGAAATCTTAAAACAGAACAAAACCGACTGACACTGAAAACCAACCGTCATTGAGATCTCGTAACCGAACAAAACCAACCATCATTAAAATCTCATAATAAAACAAAACCGACTGTCTCTGAAATCTCGTAACCAAATTAAACAGGTGTCATCAAAAGCTCGTAACTGAATAAAACTAACCATCACTGAGATCTCCTTGCTGAACAAACCCGTCTATCTTTGAAATATTGTAACAGAACAAAACCAACTGTTGTTGAAATCTTGTAACAAAATAAAACTGATCGTTATTAAAATCTCATAACAAAACACAACCAACTGTATTTTAAATCTTCTAAAAGAACAAAGAAACAAAACCCGTCCATCTTTGAAATCTTATAACAGAACGAAACTGACCATCATTAAAATCTCATAATGAAGCAAAACCGATTGTCTTTGAAATCTTGTAACTGAATAAAACAGATGTCACTGAAACCTCATAACTTTATAAAACTATCCATCATTGAAATTTTGTAACTGAATAAAACCGACTGTCTTCGAAATCTCATAACCAAATAAAACTGATGTCAGTGAATACTTGTACCTGAATAAAACAAACCGTTGTTGAAATCTCGTAATAAAACAAAGAAACAAACCCAACCATCTTTGAAATCTCACAACAGAACAAAACCGACTGTCACTGAAAACCAATCATCATTGAGATCTCGTAACCAAACAAAACCGACCATCATTAAAATCTCAAAACCGAACAAAACCAACCATCATTAAAATCTCGTAAACAAAACAAAACAAAACAGCCGAATAACCGAATAAAATAGGTGTCATCGAAAGCTTGTAACTGAATAAAACTAACCATCATTGAGATCTCCTTACCGAACAAACCTGTCCATCTCTGAAATCTTAGAACAGAACAAAACCAACCTTCATTAAAATCTTGTAATAAAACAAAACTGATTGTCTTTGAAATCTCATAACTGAATAAAACTAACCATCATTGAGATGTCATAACTGAACAAAACCGACCCTCATTAAAATTTCATTACGAAATGAAACCGACCGTTATTGAAATCCCATAATGGAAAAAAAACAATTATTGTTGAAATGTTGTAACGGAAAAAAAAAACAGATTGGAAATCCCATAACTGTATAAAACCGTCCATCGTTGAAATCTCATAACCGAATAAAACCAACCATCATTAAAATCTCATAACGAAACAAAACCGACTGTTTCTGAAATCTCCTAACCAAATTAAACAGGTGTCATTGAAAGCTCGTAACCGAATAAAACTAACCATCATTGAGATCTCCTTGCCGAACAAACCCATCCATCTTTGAAATCTTATAACAGAACAAAAGCTTCTGTCACTGAAAACCAACAGTCTTTGAGTTCTTATAACAGAACGAAACTGACCATCATTAAAATCTCATTACAAAACAAAACCGACCATTATTGTAATCCCATAACAGAAAAAAAAACTATTTTTGTTGAAATGTTGTAATGAAAAAAAAAACAGATTATCTTTGAAGTCTCATAACTGTATAAAACCGTCCATCATTGAAATCTCGTAACTGAATAAACCCGAATATCTTTGAAATCTCATAACAGAACAAAACCGACTGACACTGAAAACCAACCGTCATTGAGATCTCATAACCGAACAAACCAACCATCATTAAAATCTCATAACGAAACAAAACCGACTGTTTCTGAAATCTCCTAACCAAATTAAACAGCTGTCATTGAAAGCTCGTAACTGAATAAAACTAACCATCATTGAGATCTCCTTGCCGAACAAACCCATCCATCTTTGAAATCTTATAACAGAACAAAAGCTTCTGTCACTGAAAACCAACAGTCTTTGAGTTCTTATAACAGAACGAAACTGACCGTCATTAAAATCTCATTACGAAACGATATTAACCGTTATTGAAAGCTTATAACAGAACAAAACCGACTGTCTTTGAAATTTCGTAACTGAATGAAACAGACGTCATTGAAATCTTGTTACTGAATAAAACAAACCTTCCTTGAAATCTTGTAAAAGAACAAAGAAACAAACACAACCATCTTTGAAATTTCACAACAGAACAAAACCGACTGTCACTGAAAACCAACCGTCATTGAGATCTCGTAACCGAACAAACCTGACCATCTTTGAAATCTTAAAACAGAACAAAACCGACCGACACTGAAAACCAACCATCATTGAGATCTCGTAACCGAACAAAACCAACCATCATTAAAATCTCATAATAAAACAAAACCGACTGTCTCTGAAATCTCGTAACCAAATTAAACAGGTGTCATCAAAAGCTCGTAACTGAATAAAACTAACCATCACTGAGATCTCCTTGCTGAACAAACCCGTCTATCTTTGAAATATTGTAACAGAACAAAACCAACTGTTGTTGAAATCTTGTAACAAAATAAAACTGATCGTTATTAAAATCTCATAACAAAACACAACCAACTGTATTTTAAGTCTTCTAAAAGAACAAAGAAACAAAACCAACCATCACTGAAATCTTATAACAAAACCGACTGTCTTTGAACTCTTGTAACCGAATAAAACAGATGTCACTGAAATCTACTGTCATTGAGTTCTCGTAATCGAACAAAACCCACCATCCTTAAAATCTCGTAACAAAACACAACTGACTGTATTTTAAATTTCGTAAAAGAACAAAGAAACCAAACCGACCGTCATTGAAATCTCGTAACAAAACAAAACCGACTCTCATTGAAATCTCGTAACCGAATAAAACAGATGTCATCGAAAGCTTGTAATTGAATAAAACTAACCGTCATTGAGATCTCGTAACCAAACAAACCCGTCCATCTTTGAAATATTGTAACAGAACAAAACCAACTGTCATTGAAATTTTGTAAGGAAATGAAACCGACTGTTATTGAAATTTCATAAACAAATAAAACAGACAGTTATTGAAGTCTTGTAAAATAACAAGAAAACAAACCTGACCATATTTGAAATCTCACAACAGAACAAAATGGACTGAAAACAAACTGTCATTGAGATCTCGTAACCAAACAAACCCGACCATCATTAAAATCTCGTACTGAAACAAAACCGACTGTCTTTGAAATCTTGTAAAAGAACAAAGAAACAAAACCGACCATCATTAAAATCTCATGATTAAACAAAACTGACTGTCTTTGAAAACCTCATAACCAAATAAAGCTGATGTCAGTGAATACTTGTAACTGAATAAAACAAACCATTGTTGAAATCTCGTAAAAGAACAAAGAAACAAACCCAACCATCTTTGAAATCTCACAACAGAACAAAACCGACTGTCACTGAAAACCAATTATCATTGAGATCTCGTAACCGAACAAACCCGACCATCTTTAAACTCTTATAACAGAACAAAACCAACTGACACGGAAAACCAACCGTCATTAAGATCTCGAAACCGAACAAAACCGACCATCATTAAAATCTCAAAACCGAACAAAACCAACCATCATTAAAATCTCGTAAACAAAACAAAACCGACTGTCTTTGAAATCTCGTAAAAGAACAAAGAAACAAAACCAACCGTCATTGAAATCTCCTAACAGAACAAAACCGACTGTCTCTGAAATCTCATAACTGAATAAAACAGGTGTCATCGAAAGCTCGTAACTGAATAAAACTAACCGTCATTGAGATCTCCTTACCGAACAAACCCGTCCATCTTTGAAATCTTATAATAGAACAAAAGCATCTGTCACTGAAAACCAACCATCATTGAGTTCTTGTAATGAAACAAAACCGACCATCATTAAAATCTCATAACGAAACAAAACCGGCTGTCTTTGAAATCTCATAAAGAAATAAAACAGGCATCACTGAAATCTCATAACTGTATAAAACAGACCATCATTGAAATCTCGTAGCTGAATAAAACCAACTGTCTTTGAAATCGTGAAACTAAATAAAACAGACGTCGTTGAAATGTCGTAACCAAATAAAACTGATGTCAGTGAATACTTGTAACTGAATAAAACTGACCGTCATTGAAATCTCGTGAAAGAACAAAGAAACAAGCTCAATCATCTTTAAAATTTCACAACAATTTTCTTGTAATGAAAAAAAAAAACAGATTATCTTTGAAATCTCATAACGGAATAAAACAGACGTCATTGAAATCTCGTAACTGAATAAATCCGACCGTCTTTAAAATCTTATAACAGAACAAAACCGACTGACACTGAAAACCAACCGTCACTGAGATCTCATAACAAAACAAAACTGACTGTCTTTGAGATCTTGTAACCGAACAAAACCAACCATCATTAAAATCTCATAACAAAGCAAAACTGACTGTCTTTGAAATCTTGTAACAGAACAAAAAAACAAAACAGATGTCATTGAAAGCTCGTAACTGAATAAAACTAACCGTCATTGAGATCTCGTAACTGTACAAACCTGTCCCTCTTTGAAATTTTATAACACAAAAAAAACAAAAAACAACCATCATTAAAATTTCATGATAAAAAAAACTGACTGTCTTTGAAATTTTGTAAAAGGGCAAGGAAACAAAAACAACCATCATTGAAATTTCATAACAAAACCGACTGTTTTTGAAATCTTGTGACTGAATAAAACAGATGTCATTGAAAGGTCATTACTGAATAAAATTAACTGTCATTGAGATCTCATAACCGTACAAAACCGACCATCATTAAAATCTCGTTACGAAACGAAACCGACCATTATTGAAATCTCATAACGGGAAAAAAAACAACTATTGTTGAAATCTCGTAACGAAAAAAAAAACGACTGTCATTGAAATCTCATAACTGACTAAAACAAACTGTCTTTGAAATCTCGAAAAAGAAAAAAGAAACAAAACTGACCATCACCGAAATCTTGAAACCGAATAAACCCGACCATCTTTGAAATCTTATAACAGAACAAAACCTGAAGACCAACCATCACTGAGATCTCGTTACCGAAAAAAACCAACCATCATTAAAATCTCATAACGAAACAAAACTGATTGTCTTTGAAACCTCATAACAGAACAAAGAAACAAAACAGATGTCACTGAAAGCTCGTAACTGAATAAAACCGTCACTGAGAGCTCGTAACCAAATAAACCCGTCCCTCTTTGAAATATAACAGAACAAAACCGACTATCACTGAAAACCAACCGTCATTGAGCTCTCGTAACCAAACCAACGTAATTGAAATCTTGTAAAAGAACAAAATAACAAACCAGAGCACCTTTGAAATCTCACAACAGAACAAAACTCACTGATACTGAAAACAAACCGTCACTGAAATCTCATAAAATGACCAAACCCAAACATCTTTAAAATCTCGTAATAAAACAAAACTGACTGTCTTTGAAATCTCATAACCAAATAAAACTGGTCATTGAAAGCTTGTAACTATATAAAACAAACCATCATTGAGATCTCGTAACCAAACAAACCCGACCATCTTTGAGATTTCATAACAGAACAAAACCAACTGAGACTGAAAACCAACCGTCATTGAGATCCAAAAACTGAACAAAACCAACCATCATTAAAATCTCATAATGAAACAAACCTGACTCTCTTTGAAATCTCCTAACCGAATAAAACCGATGTCATTGAAAGCTTTTAACTGAATAAAACAAACCGTCATTGAGATCTCGTAATCAAACTAACCCGACCATCATTAAAATCTCATAACGAAACAAAACCGACTGTCTTTGAAATCTTGAAAAAGAACAAAGAAACAAAACCGACTTTCTTTGAAATTTTGTAATCAAACAAACCTGACCGTCTTTGAAATCTTATAACAAAACAAAGACATAGAATCATTGAGTTCTCGTAACCGCCCAAAACTGACCATCATTAAAATCTCGTAATGAAACAAAACCCACTGTCTTTGAAATCTCGTCAAAGCCGGCCATAATTAAAATCTTGTAACGTAACAAAACTGGCAGTCTTTCAAATCTCGTAAAAGAACAAAGAAACAAAACTGACCATCACTGAAATCTCTTAACAGAACAAAACCGACCGTCATTGAAATCTCGTAAAAGAACAAAGAAACAAAACCAACCGTCATTGAAATCTCCTAACAGAACAAAACCGACTGTCTCTGAAATCTCGTAACCGAATAAAACAGGTGTCATCGAAAGCTCGCAACTGAATAAAACTAACCATCATTGAGATCTCCTTACCGAACAAACCCGTCCATCTTTGAAATCTTGCAACAGAACCAAAGCATGTCACTGAAAACCAACCATCATTGTGTTCTCGTAACAGGACAAAACCAACCATCATTAAAATTTTGCAAAAAAGTGATACTAGTCATTATTGGAATTTCATCACAGAACAAACCATGACCACTGTTGTAATCTTGTAATAAAACAAAACCAACTGTCTTTGACATTTCATAATGGAGTAAAACAGATGTCATTGAAATCTTGTAACTGCATAAAATCAACCATCATTGAAATCTTGTAATTGAATAAAACTGACCGTCATTGAAATCTCGCAAAAGAATGAAAGAAACAAACTTGACCATCCTTGAAATCTTATAACAGAACAAAACCAACTGACACTGAAAACCAACCGTCTCATAACCGAACAAAACCGACCATCATTAAAATCTCGTAATTAAACAAAACCGACTGTCTTTGAAATCTCATGACTAAATAAAACCGGTCATTGAATGCTTGTAACTGAATAAAACAAACCATTGTTGAAATCTTGTAAAAGAACAAAGAAACAAACTCAACCATCTTTGAAATTTCACAACAGAACAAAACCGACTGTCACTGAAAACCAACCGTCATTGAGATCTCGTAACTGAACAAACCTGACCATCTTTGAAATCTTAGAACAGAACAAAACCAACCATCATTAATATCTCGCAAAGTAACAAAACCGACTGTCTTTGAAATCTCGTAACCGAATAAAACAGGTGTCATCGAAAGCTCGCAACTGAATAAAACTAACCATCATTGAGATCTCCTTACCGAACAAACCCGTCCATCTTTGAAATCTTGCAACAGAACCAAAGCATGTCACTGAAAACCAACCATCATTGTGTTCTCGTAACAGGACAAAACCAACCATCATTAAAATTTTGCAAAAAAGTGATACTAGTCATTATTGGAATTTCATCACAGAACAAACCATGACCACTGTTGTAATCTTGTAATAAAACAAAACCAACTGTCTTTGACATTTCATAATGGAGTAAAACAGATGTCATTGAAATCTTGTAACTGCATAAAATCAACCATCATTGAAATCTTGTAATTGAATAAAACTGACCGTCATTGAAATCTCGCAAAAGAATGAAAGAAACAAACTTGACCATCCTTGAAATCTTATAACAGAACAAAACCAACTGACACTGAAAACCAACCGTCTCATAACCGAACAAAACCGACCATCATTAAAATCTCGTAATTAAACAAAACCGACTGTCTTTGAAATCTCATGACTAAATAAAACCGGTCATTGAATGCTTGTAACTGAATAAAACAAACCATTGTTGAAATCTTGTAAAAGAACAAAGAAACAAACTCAACCATCTTTGAAATTTCACAACAGAACAAAACCGACTGTCACTGAAAACCAACCGTCATTGAGATCTCGTAACTGAACAAACCTGACCATCTTTGAAATCTTAGAACAGAACAAAACCAACCATCATTAATATCTCGCAAAGTAACAAAACCAACTGTCTTTGAAATCTCGAAAAAGAACAAAAAAACTGATCCGACTGTTTTTGAAATCTCATAACTGAACAAACTTGAGTATCTTTAAACTCTTATAACAGAACAAAGATGTTGACTCATTGAGTTCCCATAACAAACCAAAACTGACCATCATATAAATCTCGTAAAGAAACAAAACCCACTGTCTTTAAAATCTTGTCAAAGTCGATCGTAAATGAAATCTTGTAATGTAACAAAACCGGCAGTCTTTCAAATCTCGTAAAAGAACAAAGAAACAAAACCAACCGTCATTGAAATTTTGTAATAAAACAAAACTGACTGTCATTGAAATCTCGTAAAAGAACAAGACCGACTGTCTCTGAAATCTCGTAACTGAACAAGACCGACCATCATTAAAATCTCATAATTAAACAAAACCAATTGTTTTCGAAATCTCATAACCAAATAAAACCGATGTCAGTGAATACTTGTAACTGAATAAAACAAACCGTTGTTGAAATCTCGTAAAAGAACAAAGAAACAAACCCAACCATCTTTGAAATCTCACAACTGAACAAACCCGACCATCTTTGAAATCTTAGAACAGAACAAAACCAACTGACACGGAAAACCAACCGTCATTAAGATCTCGAAACCGAACAAAACCGACCATCATTAAAATCTCAAAACCGAACAAAACCAACCATCATTAAAATCTCGTAAACAAAACAAAACTGACTGTCTTTGAAATCTCATAACCAAATAAAACAGGTGTCATCGAAAGTTCGTGACTGAATAAAAGTAACCATCATTGAGATCTCCTTACCGAACAAACCTTTCTATCTTTGAAATCTTATTACGGAATAAAACCGACTGTCACTGAAAACCAACCGTCTTTGAGATCTCATAACTGAACAAACCTGACTATCTTAGAACAGAACAAAACCAACCTTCATTAAAATCTTTTAACAGAACAAAACCAACTGCTTTTGAAATCTTATAACTGAATAAAACTAACCATCATTAAGATTTCATAACAGAACAAAACCAACCGTCATTAAAATCTCATTACGAAACGAAACCGATCATTATTGAAATCTCATAACAGAAAAAAAAAACAACTATTGTTGAAATCTTGTAACAAAAAAAACCTGATTATCTTTGAAATCTCATAACGGAATAAAACAGACGTCATTGAAATCTCGTAATTGTATAAAACCGTCCATCGTTGAAATCTCGTAACTGTATAAAACCGTCCATCGTTGAAATCTCGTAACTGAATAAACCCGACCATCTTTGAAATCTTAGAACAGAACAAAACCGACTGACACTGAAAACCAACCGTCATTGAGATCTCGTAACCGAATAAAACCAACAGTCATTAAAATCTTGTAAAATAACAAGGAAACAAACCCGCATGTTTGAAATCTCACAACAGAACAAAATGGATTGAAACTGAAAACAAACCATCATTGAGATCTCGTAACCAAATAAAACCGACCATCATTAAAATCTCGTACTGAAACAAAACCGACTGTCTTTGAAATCTTGTAAAAGAACAAAGAAACAAAACCAACCGTCATTGAAATCTCCTAACAGAACAAAACCTAATCTATTGTTGAAATCTTGTAATGAAAAAAAACTGACTATCTTTGAAATCTTATAACAGAACAAAAGCATCTGTCCCTGAAAACCAAGCGTCATTGAGTTCTTGTAACAAAACAAAACCGACCATCGTTAAAATCTCATAACAAAGCGATACTAACCATTATTGAAATCTTGTAATGTAACAAAACTGACTGTCTTTGAAATCTCGTAACCAAATAAAACAGACGTCATTGAAATCTCGTAACTGAATAAAACCGGCCATCATTGAAATCTCGTAAAAGAACAAAGAAACAAACCCGACCATCATTAAAATCTCGTAACAAAACACAACCAACTGTATTTCAAATCTCGTAAAAGAACAAAGAAACAAAACCAACCGTCATTGAAATCTAATAACAAAACACAACCCACTGTATTTTAAATCTCGTAAAAGAACAAAGAAACAAAACCAACCGTAATTGAAATCTTATAACAGAACAAAACCGTCTGACACTGAAAAATAACCATCAAATGATGGTAACAGAACCATCATTAAAATCTTGTAACGAAACGAAATCGACCGTTATTGAAGTCTTGTAACAAAAAAAAAACAAAAAAACAACTGTCTTTGAAATCTTGTAACTGAATAAAACAGATGTCACTGAAAGCTTGTAACTGAATAAAAATAACCGTCATTGAGATCTCATAACCGAACAAACCCGACCATCTTCGAAACCTTAGAACAGAACAAAACCAACTGACACTAACAACCAACTGTCATCAAGATCTTGTAACCAAACAAAACCAACTGACACTGAAAATCAACCGTCATTGAAATCTCGTAACCGAACAAAACTGACCATCATTAAAATCTCATAACAAAACACAACCCACTGTATTTTAAATCTTGTAAAAAAACAAAGAAACAAAACCAACCGTCATTGAAATCTCATAACAAAACACAACCCACTGTATTTTAAATCTCGTAAAAGAACAAAGAAACAAAACCAACCGTAATTAAAATCTTGTAACAGAACAAAACCAACTGACACTGAAAAACAACCGTCATTGAGATCTCGTAACCGAACAAAACCAACCATCATTAAAATCTCATAACGAAACAAAACCGACTGTCTTTGAAATCTTGTAAAAGAACAAAGAAACAAAACCTACTGTCATTGAAATCTCATAATAAAACAAAACCGACTGTCTTTTGAAATCTTGTAACCGAATAAAACAGATGTCATTGAAAGCTTGTAATTGAATAAAACTAACCGTCTTTGAGATCTCGTAACCAAACAAACCCGACCATCTTTGAAGTCTTAAAAAAGAACAAAACCGACTGACACTGAAAACCAACCGTCATTGAGATCTTGTAACTGAACAAAACCAACCATCATTAAAATCTCATAACAAAACACAACGACTGTAATTTAAATCTCGTAGAAGAACAAAGAAACAAAACCAACTGTAATGGAAATTTTGTAACAGAACAAAACCGACTGACACTGAAAAACTACCGTCATTGAGATTCCGTGACTGAATAAAACCTCCCATCATTATAATCTCACAATAAAACAAAACTGGTTGTCTTTGAAATCTTGTAACAAAACAAAACCGACTTTCTTTGAAATCTTGTAACCGAATAAAACAGATGTCATTGAGATCTCGTAACAGAACAAAACCAACCATCATTAAAAAAATTTAACAAAACCAACTGTCTTTGAAATCTTGTAAGTGAATCAAACAGATGTCATTGAAAGCTTGTAACTGAATAAAAATAACCGTCATTGAGATCTCGTAACCAAACAAAACCAACTGACACTGAAAATCAACTGTCATTGAAATCTCGTAACCGAACAAAACCGACCATCATTAAAATCTCATAACAAAACACAACCGACTGTCTTTTAAAATACAGTGGGTTGTGTTTTGTTATGAGATTTCAATGACGGTTGGTTTTGTTTCTTTGTTTTTTTACAAGATTTCAATCTCGTAAAAGAACAAAGAAACAAAACCAACCGTAATTGAAATCTTGTAACAGAACAAAATCGTCTGACACTGAAAAATAACCGTCATTGAGATCTTGTAACCTAACAAAACCGACCATCATTAAAATCTCATAACAAAACACGACTGTCTTTGAAATCTTGTAAAAGAACAAAGAAACAAAACCAACTATCATTAAAATCTCATAACAAAACACAACCGACTGTATTTTAAATCTCGTAAAAGAACAAAGAAACAAAACCAACCGTAATTGAAATCTTGTAACAGAACGAAACCGACTGACACTGAAAAACAACCGTCATTGAGATCTCGTAACCGAACAAAACCGACCATCATTATAATCTCATAACAAAACAAAACCGACTGTCTTTGAAATCTTGTAAAAGAACAAAGAAACAAAACCTACTGTCATTGAAATCTCATAACAAAACAAAACCGACTGTCTTTGAAATCTTGTAAAAGAACAAAGAAACAAAACCGACTGTCTTTTGAAATCTTGTAACCGAATAAAACAGATGTCATTGAAAGCTTGTACCTGAATAAAACTAACCGTCAATGAGATCTCGTAACCGAACAAACCAGACCATCTTTGAAGTCTTAAAAAAGAACAAAACCGATTGATACTGAAAACCAACCGTCATTAAGATCTTGTAACCGAACAAAACCAACTATCATTAAAATTTCATAACAAAAGACAACCGGCTGTAATTTAAATCTCGTAAAAAAAAAAGAAACAAACCTGACCATCTTTGAAATCTTGTAACAGAACAAAACCGACTGATACTGAAAAACAACCATCATTGAGATCCTGTGACTGAACAAAACCTCCCATCATTATAATCTCATAACAAAACAAACAAAACTGTCTGTCTTTGAAATCCTCTAAAAAAACAAAGCAACAAAACCAACCGTCATTGAAATCTTGTAAGAAAACAAAACCGACTCGCTTTGAAATCTTGTAACTGAATAAAACAGATGTCATTGAGATCTTGTAACAGAACAAAACCGACCATCGTTAAAATCTCGTAACGAAACAAAACCGACCGCTATTGAAATCTCATAATGGAACAAAACCAACTATTGTCAAAATTTTAAAAAGAAAAAACCCAAAGAAACAAAACTGATCATCATTGAAATCTCGTAACCGAATAAACCCGACCATCTTTAAAATATTATAACAGAACAAAACCAACTGTTATTGAGTTCTCATAACCAAACAAAAACGACCATCATTAAAATCTTGTAACCAAATAAAACAGATGTTATTGAATGCTTGTAACTAAATAAAACAAACCATCATTGAGATCTCGTAACCGAACAAACCCGAACATCTTTGAAATCTCATAACGAAACAAAACTGACTGTCTTTGAAATCTCAAAAAAGAACAAAGAAACAAAACTGACCATCATTGAAATCTCGTAACCGAATAAACTAGACCATCTTTGAGATCTCATAACCGAACAAAACCAACCATCATTAAAATCTCATAACGAAAGAAAACTGACTGTCTTTGAAATCTCGTAACAGAACAAAGAATCAAAACAGATGTCATTGAAAGCTTGTAACTGAATAAAACTAACCGTCATTGAGATCTCGTAACCGAACAAACCCGAACATCTTTGAAATCTCATAACGAAACAAAACTGACTGTCTTTGAAATCTCAAAAAAGAACAAAGAAACAAAACTGACCATCATTGAAATCTCCTAACCGAATAAACCCGACCATCTTTGAGATCTCATAACCGAACAAAACCAACCATCATTAAAATCTCATAACGAAAGAAAACTGACTGTCTTTGAAATCTCGTAACAGAACAAAGAATCAAAACAGATGTCATTGAAAGCTTGTAACTGAATAAAACTAACCGTCATTGAGATCTCGTAACCGAACAAACCCGACCATCATTAAAATCTCATAACAGAACAAAGAAACAAAACCAATTGTAATTGAAATCTTGTAACAGACCAAAACCGACTGACACTGAAAAACAACCGTCATTGAGATCTCGTAACCAAACAAACCTGACCATTTTTGAAATCTTAAAACAGAACAAAACGAACCGTCATTGAGATTTCATAACTGAACAAAACCGACCATCATTAAAATCTCATAACGAAATAAAAAAATCAATCGTAATTGAAGTCTCACAACAGATCAAAACCGATTGTCTCTGAATAAAGCAAATATCATTGAAATCTCATTCCAGAACAAAACCAGCCATTATTGAAATCTTGTAATGAAACGAAACCGACCATTCTTAAAAATCTCATAATGCATCAAAGTTGATCATCATTGAAATATAAGAAAAGAACAAAACCAACTGTCTTTGAAATATCATAAAGGAACAAAACTGATTGTCACTGAGATCTCATAACGAAACAAAACTTGCTGTCTTTGAAATGTTGTAACAGAAGAAAACCGACCATCATTGAAAATTGACAGTCACTAAAATTTCGTGAAGAAACAAAACCGACTGTCTTTGAAATTTTGTAACCAAATAAAACAGAAAACAAATGTTATTGAAATCTCGTAACAGAACAAAATCGGCCATCATTGTAATCTCGTTACTAAAACAAAACTGACTGTCACTGAGATCTTGTAATGAAAAAACTAAACTGACTGCCTATGAAATCTCGTAACCGAACAAAACCCACCACTGAAATCTCGTAAAGGAACAAAACCAACTGTCATTGAGATTTTGCAATGAAACAAAACTGAACATCTTTGAAATCTCTTAAAGGAACAAAGAAACAAAACCGACAAAACAAAACCTACCTTCACTAAACTCTCGTAACGAAACAAACTGACTGTCATTGAAATCTCGTAATTCAACAAAACTGACACTTTGAACTGTTTCAAATTCAAACGTCATTGAAATCTCATAACTGAATAAAACTGACTTTCATAGAGATCTCATAATCGAACAAAACCAACCGAAGAAAACTGACCATTATTGAAATCTCATAAAGGAACAAAATCGTCCGTCACTGAAATCTCTAAGCGGATAAGAACCGTCCTTCATTGAAATCTCATAACAAAACCGTCAAACATTGAGATCTCATAAAGGAACAAAACTGACTGTCTTTGAGATCTAGTAAAGAAACAAAACCAACCATCATTGAAATTTTGCAATGAAACAAAACTGACCATCTTTAAAATCTCGTAAAGAAACAAAACCGACCACCACCGAACTCTCGTAACGAAACAAAACCAACTGTCATTGAAATCTCGTAACTGAACAAAAAACTGAGCATCATTGAAATCTCATAATTAAATAAAACTGACAGTTTGAACTGTTTAAAATTCAACCGTCATTGAAATCTCATAACTGATTAAAACCGACCATCATTAAAAACTGACAGTCATTGAAATCCCGTAACCAAACAAAAGCAACCGTCCCTGAAATCTCACAAAGATGGTTCTGTCTTTTTGGTTCTGTCTTTTAGTGAAGTTATTAAACGTAATTTCGGGAGGAGTATGCCAATCTAATCTTCCAATTAATACCAAGGTATAAAACCTCTTCCTGTTGTTAGTTCTTTCAGCATCCCTTCTCCTTTTTGTAGGGGGGCATTCGGAGCTTGAGTAGAATATCCTCTCCGAGCCTCTCAATAGGAGACAGCAAGCCAAATCTATGTACCACTTACGCTAAGATAATATGGGCACACAAACTCATGAATTAGATTTTTGTGATGTCCAGTGTTGATCTGTCTTAATATTTTCTTGTCACCATTGTTGAGATTCATACGCTGATTGCTTATATCTGTGTTTGTCATTGCAGTTTACTGTTTTAAAAAAAAAAAAAAAGTTTTAATCTATTTTTTTTTTTTTTGTATGTGTGTCTTAAGTGTTCTAACTGATAGTGTGATCTCATGTTGCAGCAAAACAGGATTTGTAATTCTAATGTATTAATGGCAAAGTTATGTTCAAATGACATCAGTGATTTCACAACAATTATAAAACCATCAATAGCTTAAAAAAAAAAAATATATCATCTGATCACATTTCAGCTTTTTTTGCTAATGCAAATGTATTTGCTAAATACACTGTCACAGCAGCTAGAGAAGACCAACATATAAGAGTTAAGAGCTCAACTAATGGAAACACCAAACACCATTATGGTCACTTCAAATAAAACAAACATGAGCGTTAAACTTCTTTTAATTCTCAATAAGAACTGTAGATGAATGACAGAAATAAAGTCAATCGGGTTAGTAATATGTGAAGCTGTAATGAGTTGTTTAATCCTCCTCTGCTGAGATCTGGAGAGATTTAACCCTCTACTGCAGACATTTTCATGGCACATGATAAAAACTATACAAAAAGGTATAGTAATGCTCAGAGAGCAATACAAAATCACATATCTTTTTTTAAAAATGTCAAGAAATCATTAAGTAAAAAGGGAAAAACACTTGAAACACATTGATATATTAGATTTGATACAGGCATAGGTTTGTATCATGTAGTATGTCATGTCATATAATGTACTAATGAGATTTCACTCAAAGATTTTCCAAAAGCATCAAATTTCAAAAAGCAGTTCTTCTCTGCTGTGAAACAGAGGTGTACATTACACTTTTTGCACGTCATTTTGGGTGTTCCTACGCACACAGGAACCCTGCATCTTTTACCTTCTTCAATTCAATTCAATTTAATTCACATTTATTTGTATAGCGCTTTTCACAATACATATCGTTTTAAAGCAGCTTTACAGAGAATGCATGTCAACATTACAATTTAGAGAATGCAGTTAGCTAATAATGTAATAATTTAGGCAATTTATTTACAATCACTATTAGCAATTTAATTGAAGGTAGAAGCAATAAGCTCCTGGAAAAATGAATTACATATTAACAATAATTAGGATATATAGAAATTTGGGAATGTGCGTGTTGATCCAGATGTTGCGTCTTCTGAAGTCCTCGCAGGAGTTGGCGCCGTCTCTTCAAAGGTGTTGAACAGGACAACTAGTAATGCATTACAGTAATCTAGTCTAGACGTCATGAAAGCATGAACTAACTTTTCTGCATCAGAAACAGATAACATATTCCATATCTTAGCAATGTTTCTGAGGTGGAAGAAGGCTGTTTTTGTAACATATGAAATATGATTTTCGAAGGACAAGTTGCTGTCTAATATAACACCCAGTTCTTTAACTGTGGAGGATGGAGTAACAGTACATCCTTCTAAATGCAGATTGTAGTCTGCAAGAGAGATTCTGTGTACTGACTGAATTTTTTCATAGATAGCGTTTTTTTGCAAGAAGGAGCACAACTGAGCAGATACAACTTTTTCTAGTATTTTAGACATAAATGGAAGATTTGAAATGGGTCTGTAATTTGCCAATACATTTAGATCTAATTGTGGTTTCTTAATGAGAGGCTTAATAACTGCTAGCTTGAACGGTCTTGGGACATGACCTAGAGATAAGAGTTAATATTGAGAAGAGGCTCTTCTGCTACAGGTAACAACTCTTTCAGTAGTTTAGTGAGTACTGGATCTAATAAACATGTTGTTGGTTTAGACGCAGTGATAAGTTTATTTAGTTCTTCCGGTCCTATAGTTGTAAAGCACTGCAACTGTTCTTGACGGGTGATAATTGAGGCTGAATCATAAAACTCTGTCAAAGGTACATTTACAATTGTATTTCTGATGCTTTTGATTTTTTCAGTAAAGAAATTCATAAAGTCATCTCTACTAAACTGTAACGAAATGTTTTGTTCTGGTGATGTCTGTTTATCTGTTAATCTAGCCACTGTACTAAACAAGAACCTTGGATTTTTTTGGTTATTTTCTATGAGTTTGCGGAGATTCTCGGCCCTGGCTGCTTTTAGAATCTTTCTATAATGGGACGAGCGGTCTTTCCACACGATTCTGAAGACTTCTAAATTGTAATGATTAAGATGGTGAGTGGGTCCAGTGACGTTTTGTTTAACCCCAAACGAGTTTAGTAAATCTGTAAACGCAGCCCCTAACGCATCATTTGTATTGTCTACATGAATGTTAAAATCTCCAACAATCAGCACTTTATCAATGTTAACCAACAGGTCTGAGAGAAAGTCTGCAAACTCTTTTAGGAAATCAACATAAGGCCCTGGAGGTCTATAAACGGTAGCCAAAGCATGAGATAGTAGCGACTTTTTACTTATATCTGAGAGTGTAACGTTTAGCATGAGAATTTCAATTGAATTAAACCTGTAGTTTGTTTTCTGAGTAACCTTAAGAATATCTCTATAAATTGTTGCAACACCAGCCAACCGGACGGTATTTATTTTTATAACAGTATCCAGGTGGAAGACCGAAATAATAATTTGGTTTAAGCCATGTTTCAGTAAGGCAAATTACATCAAGACTATTATCTGTGATCATTTCATTTATAATAACCGCCTTAGGTGTCAGCGATCTAATGTTTAGGAGCCCTAGCTTTAGAAATTGTTTTTGTTCAGTAATTTTGCGAATTTCTGGTTTGATCACGATCAGATTTTTTCTAGATCCTTTATTTTTATTGTTAAACCTCACTATTCGGGGGAATAGGCCGTTTTTATAGACTGTACTACACTCACATTTCTATCAATTAAGTGGGCAGAACACAGACTGTGATTTGAGGTTTGACTTACTAGTCATACGGTGCGAAGCATGTTCTCCGACAGAAGATCAGCTCCGATTCTGCTGGGGTGCAGGCCATCAGCACGGAAGAGCCTAGGTCACTCCCAGAAAAGATTCCAATTATTTATAAAGAGCAGCTTTCATTACACCAAGACATTAACCATTCATTCATTTATTCATTCATTCATTCATTCATTCATTCATCAAATAATGTACTGAACCTTTCATGTCCACGTCGGTACGTCGGTACATCGGAAGCGGTCCGGACACGATGATCCTCGTCGCGGGTGATGTGGCTCGTACCGTCTCGATCAGGCTCCTGAAGTCCTGAAGTACAGCTCCGATGCTCTCAGCGCCATTCAGGATCGCGGGAACCTGTGTAGCGACATCGAGAACACGAGCACCAGGAAAACAGTGACTGAGCACCTTATCTTTGGTTGTGGTAGCGTGGACGCGGCGGACGATGGAGTCTCCGATGACCACGGCGTCGCGTTCTGCCTCGCGAAGAGTGGAGAAGCGGTTCCTCGTCGAGACCTCGAAGACCGGGGGCGGCAGAGGGGAAGAGGTCCTTGTCCGAGGCCTGGCTCGCGCCTTCCGCTGCTGAAGAACCCAAGATCCCTGGTGTGACGGCGCCGGAGTGAACGAGGGCTGGGATAAACACGCGTTTTGGGTGTTTGGGCCCTGTGCAGACAAACACACGGCGTAGAGGAAGCAGGAGTGTTGCTTCTTGTCACACTTTATTTGCCAATGTGAGGTATTGTCCAAGACATCCTTGAAAAGTACCCCTTATCGCACAATGTTGCCCTGGGGCAACAAAGAGAGAAACTGAATTTCTGAACATGCAAAATAAAAAAAATAAAAAACCTTAATAAAACCTGACAAAAGGCTTCTTTACACCTTCATACACACACAAATATTTTTATGTACAGTTCATGTCATTTTAAATAAGATAACTAAAGCAAATAATCTTGCCTTCTTCTGAAAAGTAAGTCCAACCTTCAGATCGTGCTTGATAGTAACTCCCACACCTTACTGGACTGTTCTTTGATACTTTTTTGACTATTCTAATTGGTTCCAATCATTTAAAGAAACATTTACTAAACATAGGGCTTAAGAGAACTTTCCATTGCCTGAGGGCATCGCTGTGCTCTAGAGGGTTAATGTCTTCTTTTATTTTCAGTTGATTTCAAGGCAAGGCTGTAGCTCTTGTGTTTCTGTTTGTCTCTTTTTTCTGTTCTCTTCTTTCCTTCAGTGATTTTGCTTGTTAACAGGCTTGTTAATGCTAAGATGATTCTAAAAATAATATATAAAGATTCTGTGGCTCAAATAAGGTCCAGTTCTGGTTTATTTCTTAAATTAAACCAGAACTGGAATAAATTATATTATACAATATATTTAAATAGAAACAGTTCTTTTAAATCGCAATATTTCACAATAGTACTGTTTTTCTGTATTTTTTATTAAACAATTGCTGCCTTAAGATACTTTTAAAAACAAACTTTTGAAAGGTAATGTAGATATTGCATGGCTTCAGAAGACTTGAAATATTGTGTATAGACTACTTTAATGATATTTTAATGTTGCTTTATGTCCTTTTATCTTGCCTGTCCTCATTCGTTGTAATTGCATGGAAAAGAGTGACATATAATCTTTTCCTTTCGTGTCAAACAGGTTTGGAAAACACATCTCTTCAGCTCTCTTCTGATGTGGCCTAGTAAAAATATTTATTTTTCCATGTGAGATTTGAAGTCTATAGTAACAGTAACAGAGACCGGGGATTTTCAAACTGTCCTATTATGTGGGTGTGACTCTTCTGTCATAGATGACCTTCAATTTATGACACAATAAACCACATAAAAGTCTTGTTTTAGCTGGGCGGTTAAGGCAGGAGGGCTTGTGGATAGTTCTGAATAAAAAACTAATTTCAGACGTCTTGTTTTCTCATCATGTGAGTCCAGACAAAATGTTTCATTCATGGCGCTCTGGAGAGCCTGATACACAGAATGGCCCTCCAGAGCTTTGGTCAAAACGTGCTTTGGAGATTTTATAAGATGAGAGCTGTCTTTAAAACATAGAACTGTGACAAAAGTATAGCATGAACAGAGTCTGTTAAATCTGTTTCAGGTTTTAAAAAGTATTGTAACAGAAAAACAAGCCTCCTATACATTTTTATATGTTTACGTTTCAAGTTGTCTGGAGCAATCAGCATTGCTATGGCAACCCCATCCAACCCACTGTTCACGGATCATAAACTCTATATTGTACTGTTTCCACATTTTGTTCGGGTAAAGTCTGTTCAGCACTCTTGTGGAATTTGTGTCCTTATTATTAAGACTGCAGCGCCTTTAGGAAAATCTGTCAGCAAATTTAGCACCAGTCGATAGGCAAAGTTTAAAAGCTTCTCACTTTTTATTTAGAAAACATTCACATCCAAATAAATACGAAAATCAGTTCGATATTATTTATTTGTTTTATTACACCGCTCCATGTAATAATTATGTTTTATCAATCACAGCATTCAGCAATCATGTTGAAGCTGACATTCTTTCATCTGTGGAACACAAAAGGAGAAGTTTTGAATAATGTTTTTTCTTGACCTTTTGGATACAACAAAATAATATAGCAACCAGGCGCTGTCAAGCTCCAAAAAAGATAAACACCTTAAAAGTGAACTTCATTCAAAGTTTTCTGAAGCCATAGGATATCGTGTTGTTAAGTGTCTTGATTCAAATTCCAAATGGTGAGAAGAAGACTTCAGTTCACTGTGATTATTGTGGACAATAATGGCGTTAAGTGACTCTACTCCTGGCATCACAATCAATATCTCAGAGACCTACATACAATAGAGACAACTGAGAAGGTTGAAGGGGAAATGAGAGTGAGAGAATCCATAATAAATGGCTGTCTATAGGGGTCTTACTGGGTAATATTCAGTGAGCGCTATTGACTGATTTTGCCCCATTGAGAGGAACAAATACCAGAAGTGTCAGCTGCTCTATGCTCTGACAACAGCCGAGACCTGCAGTTACAGCTCTGACAGAGGAAATATAGATTAATAAAAATAAAATCTGTCTTGGACAGCCTCTGTTTCCCATCTCACCCAGTCAGGGCTTTTAATAAAGCAGCACTGCAGCATTCCATGCTAAATAAAATGAGGTGTACTGTATATGTTTGTATAGTGTACAACAGGGCTAAATAAAAGTCTCTTTGGACTTTTCCCCCAAAACATTGAACCAGCATTGTGTATTGTGTCAAATGAATGATCTGTAGTGTTTATATATTAACTGGCTGTTTATGATCTAAAAGCATTGTTTGATTTGTACAGGTGAGTACATGTGAAATGGTTTTGAGCAGATTGTTTAGTTTTGCCATGAGTCTGAAGATTTGGTTTTCAGTTTAATGTTGTGAGAAAATCTGTGAAGATTTTAAGAAATGTGTCTTAGCAACTGGGAAAAAACTATAATAAGGAACTTAAAAATGTAATTTTGAAAATGTAATTTTAAATGTTATAAAGCAACACATTTGGGGTAAAAGACTTCTCTCAAAATATGTGCAAAATTCTATATCGAAACATAAGACTTTTCATAATTTTAGTTTACTTCAGTGTGAATTGAATAAATCCAATTACTTTTGAAATATTAAATATAAATATTGTATAATATCATAAAAAGCGTACATATTGCCATATCACAATTGTGCCTCACAGGGTCCTATATATATTAAAACATTAACCCTGCTGTACCTCGTTCGACAAGGAAGGACTGCTGTTATGTGCAGATGTTTATAACTGGAAGGTGATTAATCTTCTCTCTGCATGTTTGGCTTCATAGGTGTAGCTGGTCATAAATGCATCAGACTCACAACAAAAGTGAAGCACTCTTTTAAACTCTTTTAAATTAGCAGCAGATATGGCACACATGTCTTACATATGAGATAGCAGTGACTGCCAACACACACACACACACACAGAGAGAGAACATCAGATTTCATAATCATATGATATGACATGTCCTACAGAATCTCTTTCTCCTCTCACAGATGTTATCAATATCCAGGAATGTCACTGTGAGGGTCACATGGAAACCTTCCTTACCAATGTTAGTAATTTCCTGCTGTCTGACGGGCTTCTGATGCTGATGGCTGAACCAAATCAGCCACAGAGCAGAGCATAGTATAATGACACTATGTCTGCTGCGACCACAGCTCCAGTACTGTACTAAACATTCACCCTGTTACCCGGGGTTACGGTTTACCAGGGCGCTCCTAATTTTAACCCCCCTCCGGTCCACACAATGTCTGGAGTCCAGACATTCAACTACTGCTTCTGAGAAAAAGGTGAGGAAATACAAGTTCAGTTCTTTGCAGCACAGCTTCAAGTGTACAACCTGTTCCATTTATTGCCATGATTTTAATGTGCAATGAAAAAAATCATGTATAAATAAGAATAAACCAGAAAAGAATGTCATATCAAATAGAATGGTGGTTGTCAAGCGGTTTTGCTTCAGGGCCCAGATTTTACAATGGACTAAACATTGCAGTCACCACAAACCATGTTTATCCTTGTTGCTAGTGAACCTGTATTTAATATAGTCTCGGTCAAGTTTTTTTTTAAATACTTTTGTTCATGGGTTTGTAGTATGAGGTCATGCACACAAAAATACTGTTGTGTTTCATTGGAAACGTCTGCAACAAAAAATACAGGATGCATTTTCAATTGGCCTGTTTCTGTGATTCTGTTTGTTTTTGTGAACCAGAAGATAAAACTATTGAAATCCATTAGTTTCTATTAATTGAAAGCTGAAATAAAAAAATAAAATACAAATATTAGATGAAAACTTTTAAACTAGAATAAAATCAAATAAGCTTAAAGGTGCAATATGTAACATTTTCTGTCCGCTATAGGCCTATTCAAAACAATTGTGTAGCTTGATGATGCCAAGTTTGAACACGGAATCTTGGGACATGTGGTCTTCAACTCACAAGCCGGTGGAAAATAATCGGGATAGGACTCGGGCAGAAATCATGTTCATGGATGCAATTATTAACATTACTGTAGTATGAAGCAGAGCAGGACTGAGTGTTGTGGGAGCTGGAGCGCTGGAGCGATTGCGCAACACATGCCGTGAGCAGCGGAACTTTTATTATGCCACAGTCGCTGGTGTCGCTTCCGCTTTTCTGGTCATGGGTATAAGGTAACACAGCTCTGTTTATCATATTAGATACATTTGAATGTGTTGAAAATGATGTTATAACGTTACTTTGTGCGTTCGCTCGGTGGCTGCTGTGAGACACTTGTTACACACTGCTAAATCGACTTTAGAATATCATATTAATAAATGCTGGATGGCTTGTGTTTATAAATGACATGGAATTAAATTTAAAACATATTGTATGATGGAGAAAATGCTGTTTTACTGTTACTAAAAATAAAGCTGCATATGTTTATGCTATGTTAGCTACTTGGCAAAATAGTGTTTTTCTCTGGGGCATGGTAAAGCATGGTACTCGCAAAAAAAAAAATCAAGAAAATTAGATTTAATAAGACTAAACGAGCTATATAACAATAATTCGTTTTCTGTCTATAAATATATCAAAACATATATTTGCATAAATTAAAAACGTAATATATTAAAGCATCTTTAGTATTTCCATGGTTTCTACAAAATAAAACTGGAAACTGAGGGTAATGCAGATTAAAACTGCAATTTTCTCAAGATTTACAAACAGATGGAAACATTTGGGATATTGTAAGTACTTAAGTGAACAAAATATGTAACACTGGCCTAGTGGTTTTTGGATATTTTACGGCAAAATTCTTACATATTACAATTTTAAGTTGAAATACAAAATTACTAAAACATAAACTAAAATAAAAATAATTTAGCTAAAACAACACAAACTACACAAAAGAACATAACACAATTACTACTTAAACTAATCTTAAAAAAATATATATTAATTAAATATTAATAAATATTATAGCATAAATTATAATATAAATAATCACCTTTTGAGAATTACTGATACAGACTTAGTTGAGCTCTTTGTGGGTTAATTCTGAGCTTATTTTGTGCTGCGAGGAGAAATGAATTTGAAAAACATAATTAGCAATATAATAGCTTAAAACTTCAGTTAGATTTCTAAAAAAAATAAATAAATAAATATTCTCATTAAATTAAATTAGAACTTGTATTTGTTGAATGCAAAAGGTGCTATCACATGTAAAATATGAATTTCAGAAAACATGCTAGAGAAAATGCGCTGCTGTATAGCCCAACAGTCACACTAAAATTAATTTTGCACCTTTCACAGACACAAACTGGGAACCACTTTATTAATGGTTGCTTGGCAACAATCAATATAGTGGCAGCTCTAAAGTGGACAGAGGTCATATGGGTGGCATCCTGTTTGGCAGTGGGTAATTGGGGCAAATCACTGAGGGCACAGAACACACACAACCTTGTGACCTAATGGTCTTTTGGGTTATGATAGTAACCAAAGTCAAAACAGCCATATGTGCACAAAGGAAGAGTTTGTTTATGCATGAGCGCTGTGTGTGTTTCTAAAACAAAAAGCTGAAATACAAATACAAACATTATTGAAAATAAGGATTTTAGTTGGGCAAAGATAAAAGTCTTCTGTGAGCCTGGGGCGTTACAGGCCACTAGAATGCGGAGGCTGACAGTCAAAGAGAAAGGCTGCAGAAATGAAAATGTCAAAATTCTTGACAGAAAAGTAAGTGAGACAAAGTGTTTTAGAGTGTGTGGGTTAGAGAAAGTGTAAATGTATAAAGGAGTCAGAGGTACAATGAATAAAAGACTAGCTGAGAGAAAAACTGAACTGAGAGAAATTCTCCCAAGGGTAGAAATTGCAGCCCCTCGTGTCATATGACAACCATGAGGCAACTGTAACGTATAGTCTAAAACACACACACACCAAGATCTTAGTGCTCTTCCTCTTCCTTACAATATCCCCAAGGGATCTTGACTAGAAGGAAGATTTTACACCACACGCCTCTGAAAAAAGCACATCAAAACTTGCTTAAAAAGTGTGCACTAAACTCACTATTAGCAGATATACACATTTAAAATGTACTTTATATCTCTTAAATGGAACAAGAACATTGAACATTGAGCAAAAACATTGATGACACCTGGTTTTTGTCCAATCAAATCTCCCAATTAGCAAACACCGGTTATTTTTAAGTCCTTCAACAAGTGGAGGCCAACCTTCCTGTTTCAACAAGAAATCTTCAGGTCTTCACAGGACAGAAAACTGCATTTGTAAAGGCATTTCATGGGATAAAACATGCAGTGCAAACAAGGTAATGTTCACGAGTTCACACTTACAAATATTCAGATTATGCGTAATTGGCGTGCTGTCCAGGGAAAGGCTCAGAGCTCGGAATGTGGCCTGAATCCAGAGTACTCCCCCGTATCCCTGGCTGGGATATGAACCAGCTGAGAGTGAGGCGTCTGAGTGGTGGAGGGATGCAGAAAAAAAAAAAAAAAAAAAAAAAAAAAAAAACTGTTAAGGAACATAGATAAGTCAGCTATATACATTGGTCTTCTCTCGTGCTGATTGAATCGATCATTTGAATGTGCTCCTCCCGATCTTTATTTTTATATGGAATGAATTACATCACAATGCATTTTAATTGACAGATTTCTTTGTAAATTTTTCAATTACAGACTAACATTATTGTTACCGTTTGGCTGTGTAGCAAGGAACAAGGACGACAGAGAATACGTAGAGTAGAATTTAATGACAAAACTAGCAGGTATACACAAAGCACATCAACATTAACGAGAACGGTCAAGGAGTGGAGGAAAACACAGGGTATATATACACGTGGCAAACAAAGGGAACTTAACAAGGTAATTGACTAGACACAGGTGAAAGCAATGACTGATAAAACAGAATGGCGAAAACCGGGTCAAACTAACAAAACATAACGGTGAACATGTAACATATCGCCCCCCTCCCGGGAAGGCGCGTCCTCGCGCCGTAGAAGTCCAGCTGAGGAGGGAGGGGGCGGGGGCTCTGGAGGAGGGTGAGGAGAAGAGGGGCGGCAAAAAGAAAAAGAGTCCAAAAAAAAAAAAAATAGTCCATGGGGGAGTGAAGGGTGGGAGGAGCCAAGGGGAAACCTGGGGCAGGAGAGGCCAGATGTTGGTCCAGAGACCAACCATGACGAGGTCCCAGGGTGGAGTCGCAAGTGGGAGGAGCCGTGGTGGTGTCAACGTAGTGGTAGACACCACTCTGGGGACGACCAACGGAGACGTGGCTAGTGATGGAGACCCTGATGTAGCCGAAGAGCCCATGCGCAGCCGATGGTACAGGAGACCGAGGTGGAACCATGGCGATGAGTGTCCGAGGTGGAACCGGACATCCAGAGGACAGAGGTTGAGCTGGTGGGACAGAGGATATAGGTGGAGCTGGAGGGAAGGAGGAGCCAGATGGCGCCATAGGTGCAGGCAGGTGGACGACTGACCAAGGCGGAGCCGGAAAGACGAGGGAGCCCGGAGAAACCGTATGGTCGATGGTGTCCGGTGGAGCCGAGGGAGGGAGGAGCCTCGGTGGAACCGGAGTGTTGACTGTCTGAGGTGAAGCAAGGGGCACAGAGGCTTGAGGTGGAGACAGAGGACCCTCGGTGTGGGATGGAGCTGATGGACAGAAGACCGTAGACATCTGGCATGAAGATGAAGGGCTGAAGGACAGCAGTGATGGTGGGACAGAGGAACTGGTTGGAAGAGGAGGCAGGAGAGGGAGGCTGGGCGGGAATTCAGGAAACACGAGGGACTCAGGAGAAACAGGAGAATCTGGAGATGCAGGGGGTGCTGGAGATACAGGGGAATCGAAAAACACCTCTCCAAAAAAGTCTATTAGATCGGTCTCAAACAAATCCTTCAACTCATCTAAATAATGTCCAGAGCTCAACGAACTCACATTTACAGCGGTGGTGTGGGCGGGGCTTTCCTCCCAGCCCTCGAGCTCCACAATCACTCCCTCAGCGACGACTAGTGTTGCCGGCTCGCGCACCTGGTCAGAACCTGTCAGTGGTCCGGGCTCCAAGGCGATGAAAGACTCCGTCCTTATCCTCGGCACGGGCTCATATCTCGCTGGTAGTCGGTCTCCACAGTCTGCGGTGGGCTCTAACAACATCTCCGTTGCGTCGATCGCTGGTGGTGGTTGGTTGGTCTCTGGCAGTGGAGTGGGGCTGGTGTCATCCTCAGCAGGGCCGATGGTGAACGGAGAGTTGTTGTTCACCAGCACCCACTCCACGAATGCGGCAAAATCCTCTGTTGGACCGCCCGCTGGAATGCGTGCTTTGGACCGCTCGCTCAGGCCGGTGTGGTAATATACACAGGGAAGTTAGTTCGGCACGCAAGCTGGAGAAAGTCACTTGTGTGTTGTTCCAGCGAGCGGTCTCCCTGCACCAGGCAGAGAAGCTGGACAGCGGGTAGATTCATGAGGGGAAAAAAAGAAACAAACAAAAAACTGAGGAATAAACGCCGCAAAAAAAAAAAAAAAAAAAACAGTTTTGGTCCGTTCTTCTGTTACCGTTTGGCTGTGTAGCAAGGAACAAAGACGACGGAGAATACGTAGAGTAGAATTTAATGACAAAACTAGCAGGTATACACAAAGCACATCAACATTAACGAGAACGGACAAGGAGTGGAGGAAAACACAGGGTATATATACGTGGCAAACAAAGGGAACTTAACAAGGTAATTGACTAGACACAGGTGAAAGCAATGACTGATAAAACAGAATGGCGAAAACTGGGTCAAATTAACAAAACATAACGGTGAACATGTAACAATTATAAACAGCAGAGATGGCTAATCAGAATTAAAGCAAATGCTTCTCACAGTCAAGTGAAAAGAAGAAAGCCTAATTTAAAAGAGATTACAAATTGATAATGAGGAAACCTAAACTTTTCTACAATGTATTCACTATAGTACTCACTATAACTCCTTAGTTCACTACAATGACCTGAATCAGTATCTAAAAATGATTAAATAAAAGTTATAAAAATAATAAAAAAAAAAGGTTACATAAGATAAAGTGCAATCAGTCGGACATACAGTGGCTCTAACTGCCTTAATTTGTAAATTCAGGCACCCTGTCTGAATGGAAGAGTCAGAGAGCATCAGTTTGAGAGACACACTAGTAGCAACTTCCTGGCTTATTCCAACACCTTCCACCTCTGATGGCTTCCAGTGTCCCTCCGACCCCTTAATGGGGTGGAGTTATCACCAACCGTTCTATTAAAAAAAATACCTGCATCACTAAGCTCAGGGATGGCATATCCGAAATTGAAGAGATTGAGAGTCAGGTTCACGATTTTTAAGTAGAACTAGTAACATTAAAGGTGGGGTAAGTCATTTTTCAAGAACACTGTTTGAAAGTTAGTCGGGGCGACACCAATAACAAACGTTTAACCAATCAGCATTAGGGGGCATATGATGGTCGAGGAGACAGAACGAGCAAGAGGGAGATTTGAAGAAAAACTGCAGAAAGAGAGATGAGACACAATACAAAAGAGCTCAAAAGAATATCACTGGAATGAAGGTTTATGACTGGGTGGTTAGGATTGGAGGGTGAGTTTTGGAGGTGGAGCAATGAAGAGAGGGGTGGGTTTGTTTGGGTTGATTTCAAATATCAACAATGTCAAACAGCGTTTTTTGAAAAATGGAACAAATGGAACAAAATGGAACAGATACTCCTTAAACTTGCATTAGACAAGAACAAAAGCTTCTTTGAGAAAATGATGGTGCTAAGACACATAACATTTGTAAGGTGGGGCTAAGCGAAGAGTCAGTTGTATGAGGAATCAAGTCAGGTTCATACTAGTAATGTGTCTGGCAGTTCAGTACAGTTGGTCAGTGCAGTTCAGTGTCTCTTTAGTCCTGAGATTAGAGTGCAGAGCCACTCCTGTTTTTACAGACTGCAGACCAGCCGTCCACAGCCTCAGGAGTTCGGTAATTAAAGCAGGATAGAACGCTATCAAGAAAAGCAGCTTATCTTCAATACAGCCAACCATGCAGGCAGGCAGAGCTTCATGCAGACACACACTCGCTCACAAACACACATACGTCCTGCATCTATAATCCCACCGAATACATCAGAAACCCTGGGATGAAGTAGGGAAGTATTTTCAAGATCTGCTAAATTTCGAGAACAAATTTCTTTCCACGTGCCTGTGTGTGTGTTTGAGACTCAACTTCTCCACTGGATAAATGTAGCTGTCTTTATTGAACAGATCCATGCATCTGTTAGCAGATGTATGGATTTTCGCTACATGCGATGCGCCACACAACAATTTCCCTTCTTAATGTGGTATCAAATGAGCCTCTCAAAGCCATGCTCTGATTTATCCACCACCACAAATGTTCTCCAAAATCAAGCAAAACCCCTTCAGTACGTCATGCATCACAGGCCCAGTTTGGTTGCTTTAATGAGCTGTAATCTCTAAGCCTTCGATTCATGCTTGAACCTGAAATAACTATAATTCTGCTCAGAGGGGAATGTTGTCCTTTAAAATGTGACACCGCTAACACTGTCTACAGCCTGAGCATGCCGGATTTATGCTCTGATTAATGAGAATGTCTTTAAATGGGGTTAGATCAGGTTCTCTCCACAACCTTGTCTAACAAATCATGAACATTCTCTTTCTCCCTCTCTCGCTCTCCAATGGGGGTATTAAATTTCCCCAAGTCGAGACTTAGAGGCTCCAGGGATCAATGCAAGCTGCCTGTCCAATTTATTAAAAGTGAATGGCGATTAATTATGTTCTCCTAATGAGCTGGCCACCATGTTAAAACCGTGAAATATGACGCGTTTCCTTAGCTGTGTATCTGCACACCCACTGTTGCCCTTTCTGTGTTCAGATAGGTGGGAACAGGGAATAAGGGGTGCACAGATGAGGGAGGACACCATTCCCATGGCCACCTATAACAAATTATGCAGTCCTCTGTAGCAGTGGTTCTCAAACATGACATGTATCAGATTCATCCAACATCCAAGTACCACCAATTTGCCTCTAATTTTTTCAGCACTGAGCAAACTGAGCACAGGCTTAAAGGGATAGTTCAGCCAAAAAATGAAAATTCTGTTGTAATGTTTGTATCTGTTAAAAGATTAACAATGCATTAATATACTTTTATTCTGCGAGAGAGCATTACATTTAAAAAAAAAAATGTATAGGAACAGTCAAAAGGAACAGTAAAGACTAGTACAATGTTACAAAAAATCTATTTCAAATAAATGTTGTTTTATTAAACCTTTTAAATGTATATGAAAGATTTGACTGCACACTCACTTGCAGAAAGTTTAATTCACCAACGTTTCGGCACAAAGCCTTTGTCAAGGTATAATTTCGCTTGGAGTAAAAAGAGCATAAATAGACAATCATTAACAGGTGCATACAAAAAATGATTGTCTATTTATGCTCTTTGTTATTTCGAGCGAAATTATACCTTGACAAAGGCTTTGTGCCGAAACGTTGGTGAATTAAACTTTCTGCAAGTGAGTGTGCAGTCATATTTCATATACATTTAGATTTATATTTCCTGACTTGCACCTCGGACGGAGTGCGTTTGTTTATGTTTTGATTATTAAACCTTTTATTCATCAAACAATCCTGTAAAACATATATCATGGTTTAAGCAGCACAAACCATTTTCAACATTGATAAGAATAATAAGAAATGTTTCTTGAGCACTAAATCTATCAATCTATCTAACTATCTATCTATCTGTCTATCTATCTATCTATCTATCTATCTATCTATCTATCTATCTATATATATATATATATATATATATATATATATATATATATATATATATATATATATATATACACGAGTCAATGACCTGATGGGTAATTTATTTATTTATTTATTTTTTGTCCAAAGGCCTTAATAATAATAAAAAACAAAGATATGACATCCAAAGTGTGTAAGGTAGTACAACTAGATCTGTTTTATTGAATTTAAAAGGTTTTAATTATATTTTGCTACATTTTAAAGGTATTTTAAAGATTATGAAGTGTCAAAAGGTCATACGGTTTAACCATCCAAAGGCCAATACAGCCATTTAATTTGTGATTAAAATATTTTAAAATGTAATAAATGTATATATTTTTAATTCTGGCATGATTTTATTACATCATATACCAACATAGTGCAAAATGGTATTAAAATTATGTGTAGAAGTCGTTGCTTTGTTATGAGAAAGAATGTACAGAAAAATGAATTTCACTGATGTCATTCAGAGTAACCAATATAAAGGGACCATTTTGGATCAAGTCATGTGGTCAATATCATGTGACAGGATGTGACATCATTCGGACACCTGCAAAGGACCACATGGTCATGAAGCAAAGTAACTAACTCTCTTTTAACTATTTGAAAATTTCATGTTTTCACTTGCTCATACGCATGTCCTGAAACATTAGGTCATTCAGTACACCTGCTATAAAACATGGAAAATGTTGTAATATTTTAAAAGCTTGTACTAAATATAAAAATTTTGATTGTCCTTTTGTTAGCTAGCTAGATATCAGCCTGTTAGCATTGTTTTAAAATATTGTCAATCAGTATAACCAAAAGTGTCATTCGGTAAAACTGAAATTTTGGTTAAACCGAATGACTTTTTTGGTGACAAATTTTGTCCATCTTGTAAAAAATGACAAAAGCAGTGTTAATTATTTATATATATATATATATAAAAAAACACAATTTCATTGTTAACACTTAATAAAACTTTTTTTTTACACATTTAAAAACCTTATTTGTCAATGACCCACGTACATAAACACTTTAAATTATAATATTACTGTTTTTTTTTGTGTGTGTGTGTGAGTGTGTGTGAGTGTGTGTGAGTGTGTGTGAGTGTGTGTGAGTGTGTGTGAGTGTGTGTGAGTGTGTGTGTGTGTCTGAATGTGCCAGACTACAGAGTAAGACTTTTCATACAGTTTCTGACCCTCAGATATGTATACAATGAGGCTAGAGCCAATTCATGGAGCAACAAAGTCCCTGGACCCACTCTGCTTCTCGCAACAGACCCCTACTTTAAACATCAAGGCCAAAGTGGCTAAAAAAAAAATTAGGAAATTTTGGTAGGCTGACATAGAAAGCAACTAGGGGCCCTGATGTTCATCTTCCATTAGCTGTCTAAGGCTTTTGAGGCCCTGGACATTGGCCCTACCAACCCAGTCCATAATCCAGCCCTGAGAGTAGCTTTCGGTGCTCTCACATATGCACATATCCCTGACTGTTCGCTTATGACATAGGTCTTCAACCCTGTTCCTGGGGGCCCACTTTCCTGCAGAGTTTAGCTCCAACCCTAATCAAACACACCTGAACCTGCTAATCAAGCTCTTCAGGATCACAGCCCAGGTATTCTGAAGCAGGTTGGAAATAAAATTTGCAGGACAGTGGGTCCCCAGGAGCAGGGTTGAAGACTTATGACCATGTCTACACTGGATGCAACAAAATGACAGTTGCAAATCCATTTGTTCTTCATGTTAGAAGTAGTGCGAGTGCTTCAGAAATAGAATGTTGCATCAGTTTGCTGTTGGGAATTTGTCATGTTGTGTTGTGCCACGCTGCGTCCAGTGTAGACAGCATCACTGATTATAATGGGTTCTATTTGCTTTTGTCGTGTCACATCGCTCGCATCTGGTGTAGACACTGTGTAATTCTTCATAAGACACAACAAGCCACAATCAAAGCTGTTCACTTCTAATTGTCCTTGGCAACTCACATTCTGCCATAAACCCAACTGACCTTTGAATGTGGCGAGTTCTAGCATTCTTGTAGAAGTTATGCTCTCCCTAAGCAGTTGAGCTGGAAAAAAGAAAAAGAAAAATGTAATCGATCACGTGCGAAGGGCATAGGTGTGTGCGTGTGTAAAGCTGAACAGTTTGCTCTTTAAGCGTGTACTGCTCTGATGCATTAACATAAAGCAAAAGGAGAAAGAAATTGCAGGTCTTTGGCAGGCTGCTGTCTAAATTGGGTAAAATTACAGCATAGGTTCCTATCTGTGCATCTGCTGTCCTGGTAATTACAGAGTGCCGCTTTCATTGCGAGAGGAAAATAAAAAAGTCTGCTCTGATGAGGCTGCTGTGATTGCTGCTATTTACTGCATTTGTTCAGATCACTACAGCGCATGACGAGGTATTTGTTTTTCCCCACCTCTCCCTCTCAATTTGCAGATTAGAAAAGGGTTGACTGAAGATGGTTTGTGTGCTATTTAAAACACATTTCTTGTTGCAGGCCTCAGCGATGGTAATGGAAAGAGATTTTCAAGGAGGTGGACCTCAGAAATTCCAGAAAAAGACAGCAAAATGCCTCTGATGTGAAATGAACTTGCAACAAAAGCTGCATCGGGTGAGAACGGGGACAAGACACACATTAGACAGACAGACAATAGAAACGAGATTACAATCCAATGTGGATTTGACAGCTGTGAATAGGACAACATTTCTTTTCATGTTTTGTGTCAGTGTGGACGTTTTTGGGGGAAAGGATTGAAGACACCAGCAGATGTAAGCGGTTTCATTCTGCAGAGCTAAAGGTGCTTTTGCTGTCATCATACTTGTCAGAAGGCAGAAATGAGGAAGAACAAGAACATGTGGCCTTATTTCTGCCTATTTACAGATGATTTAAATCAGATTCATTTAAACAATTAAACACTTAAACTCTCTGATTATTTTATGTTACTTCAAAGGAATGTTACAAATGCTAAAAATATATATATAGAGAGAGAGAGATTTTAAAAGATACATTGTAAAAATGTTTATTGTGTTATGATTGCTGTCTGATTACAGTTAGCAACAGTAATGATAAAATAATCCACTGACGTCCAGTTAGAATTTAAAATCCTTGTTGATGCAACACAAAAAAATGGTTTCTCCATTAGAGTATGCCAAAGCTAAAGAGCTGGGAGCTACTTTTCCTTCATCCTTACTGACAGAATCTTTTCAAACAAGACAAAAGTGTTGCTGTTTGCTCTAGTCATGTAACTTGCCTGAGGGTCTGTACACTGGTCCAAAATTTCTTTATTTCTCACAAAAGGAGTGTCTTTTTAGAGAAGCTTTTCATGCAGTAACCTCACAGGAAAGCTCTGAGACTCTTGGACTGTGAAGAATGCCTGTCAAAGTGTGTGCACTGAATGAAAGCTGTATTGTATAGCTGTTGAATAGACCATTTCTCTGTGGTACTCTACTTGTCCAAGCACATCATGTCCACTCTAATTCAAAATACTGTTTGTTTCCTTCACTTCAGTTTTCATTCAGTCACATTAAAATGAGCTAATTGTGAAGAATAATAGGGATGAAGAATCCATACACACTTAAACCATTTAAATCTCTTGGGTCAAGAGGTGTACTTTTACAAACTTAGTTATACACTTGTAGGGCCCTGTTTACACCTGGTATTAAGATGCATCTTGGTCAATCAGATCACAAGTAGATGAGGGAGACACATTCCCGTTTACACCTGGTGTTTTAATCCGTCTCTTTTGTCCACTTTCAAATACTTCTGTCCTGATTTCTTCGAGGGGAGGGTCTATGGGTGAGTAAATCTAAGTGCTTTTTCAGATCTTTTGATCTAATGGAAATAAGCTTGCGCAATTTACTATGTCCCAGATGACAGAAAAACATACAGAAAGTATAAGCTTTCGTTTCTGCTTTGAAAGCCGCATGACCGAACGCCGAATACTGCAAGTGCGGAATCAGGAATGGTGAGAGAACATTGTGCTTGATACGTTTTTCGTCTTCAAACCAAACTTGGGTCTTCAGCCGACAAAGTTTAAATTCCGTCTGGCTAGCTGTACCTGTAAATTGAGACAAAATGGTTGAATTATTGGCCTGACATAATTTGATTGTTGAAATTGACCGTTTGAATTACGCCAAGTGGGCAGTTTTGTGGCGTTTTGCGCTACTTAAGCGCTATATTTGAATTACTATAATTACCTCTGTGTTTATCTTTTTGTTGAACAGTCATGTAGTTCTAGCACACACATTTTTAGACACCCACAAGTGCTAGACCAGGGGTGTCTAAACTCGGTCCGGGATGGCCACTGTCCTGCAGAGTTTAGCTCCAACTACACACCTGCCTGGAAGTTTCCTGTATGCCTAAAAACCTTGATTAGCTGTTTCAGGTGTGTTTAATTGGGGTTGGAGCTAAACTCTACAGGACAGTGGCCTTCTAGGAGCAGGATTGGACACCCCTGTTCTAGACACGGAAACACATTGTACTGACAGCATTACAAACACATTTTACATATAAACAACTTTAGAGATATATAAATGTTTTGCATTCCTACACTCAAAAAATGCTGGGTTGTTTCAACCCATGTTTGGGTCACATATGGACAAACCTAACGGTTGGGGTTTGTCCATATTTGACCCAAACATAAGGTTGAAACAACCCAGCATTTTTTAGAGTGTATAGGATTCCTAAACATTTGTTGGGTTGAAACAAACCAGCAATTTTTAGAGTGAATTCATTGAATTAATTGATTTTATTGTCATTTCATCAATACAGTTAATCAAATATGTTAACATTAATCTAATTTATTTACCTAATTTGACACAATCCTTTTGTTTTGTGAGATTTTTACATTTCAGATACTGTCAATAAATCCGTAATCCATACATTTCTACAAAAAAGATGCACAAAAAAAAGAAATGTTAATGTTTAAACAGTACATTCAAATATAATGAAATAATTGTTAACTAGCAGCTAAATTTCATACCTCACATGATTGAAAACACTATAAAAGCTACAGAGAAAAGTAAACAACTATGTAAGAAGCATTAAACCTCATCCTGTAAGCAAACACAAAACAGAAATGAGTTGGCAAGGTCAAACGTCTGTGAAAGAGTGGAGCTCTCCATTCAACTCCTCCTCTCGCTCTCCCTTTGCTCTCCCGCACAGTGAAGAGGTGTTTACCAAAGACATTTCATCATGTCATCAACTTTACTTGTCGTCTGCAGTTTTGATGATGGATGTCGGCAAGTTGGAAAATGTGATGAGCAGATTATTAATTGACTATTGATTGAAGACAAAGTTTTCCCTCTTGAATGTGAAATCAACAGCTCTGAGAGTTGCTATCCTTCGCTGACATAAATCATTTTTAAACAGGACAAGGCCATGATTCATTCTTAACTGCACCCGCACACTGTCACCAGACTTAGCAGAGGAGGTCCTTAGGAGCTGGATAATTTTGTGCGCCCAGTGCGGATGGCATAGCTGACTCAGAACGAGTGAGAGGAGTAAACACACACACACCTCTAGATGACCGTCTCAGACAATGAGTCAGGTGGGCATTTCCACACTCCACAGTAATGTCTGAAAGACAGGTAATAGGAGACACACATTTCTGACAGACAGGAAGTGGGAGGAAAAATACATAAATAGACATGCACACAGAAACACCACTGCATGCCTCAGCACCTACTTGGCTGACAGAGAGTGGCGTCAGCAGCGGTCCTCGTGTCAAACTCTGTAAGCAGCAGTCTGACACTCACACACACACCAGCTCCCATCCCATCCAAGGTGCCAGGGCCAGACCTTCACCATGTTTGATTTTGTTTGTGTGTTTTCGTCTTTCGTACCAACAAAGCTTGAAATAAATATGTATTCAAAATGGTAGCTATGTCCCAGTGCTGTCAGGAACCTGTCATGTCCTCCTGCTGAGTCTGACATGCACACAAACACACAGTCACACCTTGTGGATTTTTGAGCCTCAGATGTGGGAATGAGAGAGGGCAGACTTTCCTAATAAATTTAATTCATCACAATATCTTTTGTGATCAGTTTAAAATAGGAACCTCAGGATAAAAAAAAATCTATCAGCTACATCAGCACTGCTGCTTTTAACAATGTAATAGACACATGGGAAAATTGTGGCAAGAAAAGTGGTGTTTTTAAATTGGTGGAAATGTCTATTCACTATTTATCTTCACCTTAAAATCAGTGTGGTTCAACCTTAATGTTATGAAGTGACAAGAATACTTTTTGTGCACAAAAACAAAACAAAAATAATGACTTTATTCAACAATTTCTATGTCAGATCGCAGACTCATTATTGGCTGGCTCCTGCATCAGCATCACACACATGCGTTGTGCTGTTCACATGACCAGAGCCGGCCAATAGTGAGTCAGCGAAAGCGCTGCACTGTCTATACAACGTAAACAGCATAGGAGACAGACAGGGGAGAGAATAACTCGTTGAATAAAGTCATTATTTTTGTTTTGTTTTTGCACACAAAAAGTATTCTCGTCGCTTCATAACATTAAATGGTTAGATCACCCAAAAATGTCATTAATTACTCACCCTCATTCTACACCCGTTAGACCTTTGTTCATCTTCGGAACACAAATTAAGATATTTTTAAGACAAAATCCAATGGCTCAGTGAGGCCTTTATTGCCAGCAAGATAATTAACACTTTCAGATGCCCAGAAAGCTACTAAAGCTTTACAAATCTTTTGTTTCGAATCAGTGGTTTGGAGTGTGTATCAAACTGCCAAAGTCACGTGATTTCAGTAAACGAGGCTTCGTTACATCATAAGTGTTTCGAAATTTCAATGGTTCAACACTGGGGGGCGTGACTTTGGCAGTTTGATACATGCCCCAAACCACTGATTCAAAACAAAAGTTTCGCAAAGCTTCAAAGCTTCATGAAGCAGTGTTTTGAAATCGCCTATCACTAGATATTGTTGAATAAAGTCATTATTTTGTTTTTTTGGTGCACAAAAAGTATTCTCATTAACATTAAGGTCGAACCACTGTAGTCACATGAACTGTTTTAAATATGTCTTTAGTAGCTTTCTGGGCATCTGAAAATGTTAATTATCTTGCTGGCAATGCAGGCCTCACTGAGACATCGGATTTTATCAAAAATATCTTAATTTGTGTTCTGAAGATGAACGAAGGTCTTACAGGTGTAATTAATGACATTTTTGGGTGAACTAACCCTTTAAGTTTGAACCAGTGTAGTCACGTTGACCATTTTAACAATGTCTTTACTACTTTTCTGGACCTTGAAAGTGGTAATTATGTTACTTTTTATGGGGTATAAAAACACATTTCATCAAAAATATCTTAATTTGTGTTCTGAAGATGAACGAAGGTCTTACGGGTGTGGAACGACATGAGGGTGAGTAATTAATGACAGAAATGTCATTTTTGGGTGAACTAACCCTTTAATGTTAATCAAACAAAACTTAATGCTCTTGAGCAAATAACTTTTCTAAAATTTCTCATATTGTGAAATAAGATTTTGGTCATATTACCAAATATGCAGATCTACAAATAAAATGAATAAAATAGTGAAATAAATTAAAGAAAACTCTACATTTGTGTTCCCATTTGGAATGGAATGAGAGTGAGTAATAACAACAGAATATACATTTTCTGAATAACTAATCCTTTAAATAACAAGCACAACTTCTATTTCAGCATTTCCTCACCCACAAGTAAAAACAATGCCTGCATCAGAGACTGTTTGTCTATCAATATTTAATTAAGCATATTTCAATCTTTACTTTGCCAGTCCATAACTCTGCTTAATTATTAAGATGAATCAGATCTCATTTAGAGAAGACCGGGTATATTTTAGTACACACAACACTGGAGCGCTGGTTGTTTTTCTTTCAGCGGAGCCCAAAACTCATTTCCTCCCCCTCAGAGTGAGCGTCACTGACTCTTTCCTCCAGACTGGTGTCATGACACTGTATTGATCATGTTCCACCCACTCTGCTTTTCTATTCCCACTTTTCATTAATATTTTTGCAGAAACAATCTGTTTCTTTTCTTCTCACTTCTCACTTCTCTCCCTCTCTTTCTCGCTCTCTTCACCTGTTCCATTGATATTTCTCATATACGGTTTCTTTTCTTCATTCTCTCTCTTTCCTGGAGCCTGAGGGCACTGGCAGCAATTAGCTGGAGTTCTGTTGTTCTGGGTGAAAGCTGCCCTCACAGGCAAACAGATTTTCTCAAGACACTAGAAAATGAAAAAAGCCAAAGTGGAAAAACACACCAGCACTCACAGATGGAAATACGCTACATAATGTGTGGTATGTGTGTTTGAGACTGCAGTCATCACCGAGTGCAGTCATCTTGGATCTGGATGCTTCAACTCTGTGAAGTAAAAAATGGATATAACGTGAAAAATGAGATTCCCCTTTGGTGCTGTACTGGCAGGAAACCAGTGTTGAATTCCAGTATCACGTTAACAAGCTCAGTGTCAACACCGGTCAGCAGTATAAATGGTAGTACTATGGATCATGTGCTGGTAGTGGGTAGGAAAAAAAAAAAAAAGAATTTCGATCATGGAGGACAGTCATTGCCAATGCTTTATGAAATCTAGTACAGCTGTAGGAAAAAGTATACTAAACGTTTGGGATATGTTTTTATGTTTTTTAAAAAGAAGTTTTTATACTCATCAAAGGCTGCATTTATTTGACCAAAAATAAAGTAAAACTATTGTTAAATATTATAATTTAACATTTAAAATAAATGTTTACTTTTTAATACATTTCAAAATTAGTCATTTTTTTTTTTTTTTTGTCATTTTTTAAATCTAAACAGGAAAGCTGAATTTTCAGCATCATTATTCCAGTCTTCCAGTGTCACATGAACTCTAAAACTATATTTGGTTTAACTTGGTAAAACCAACACAATCTAGTAAAACATGCTTCAGGGATAAAGGGTTTGAACAGACAGAACATGTTGGTGGATCTTCTCCTAATATTAAAAACTTGTGTGTCTGGAATGGCCTTTTTGGCAACAAGTATAAACAACCTGGTCCCATTTGTGAAAGCTGTAAAAACACATTGCTCACTATAGTTCCTTTAGTTAATGCATTAATGGTAACAAATGATACCTTAATGCAAAGTGTTACCAAAAAAAAAAAAAAAAATTCTTCCTGACCCCAAACTTTTGAATGGTATAGTGTATGTGAACACTTAGATTTACCAAGATTTCTGCATGAATTTGTTATATTTAACCTGTTCTTAAACTATATTACAAAATAGAGAAAAAAGTCAGCTTAAACAAATATACAAGCAATGATATAATTTTGCTATTCATAAAGAGCATTGCCTGATGTGAACCATGCCTTAAACAAAAGGGACAGTTTTATGACAGTATCTCTGAACTCTTGATGTTCATTGGTCCACTGTAAGACAAATTGTCTATAAATAAAGTTCAGCACTGTTGATGCTGTCTCTAAGAGTGGGCGTCCTGCAAACATGACTGCAAGAGCACAGCACAGAATGCTCAATGAATGCCAAATGAAGCTCAACTAATGATGCAACAGGACAAAGAACAAAGCACAGAAGTAATTAAATATCAAAACGCCTTCAAACCGATTCAAATGCTTCGACATGACCTTGAGAAAGCAATTCAAGTCAGACATCCCCAGAATATTGACAGCAACGAAAAAGGAATGGTGCCAAATTTCTCACGGTGCAGGTCTGATCCATAGTTACAGAAAGTGCCGGTTTACGAGATGTGCACTGTAAACCCTAACACTCCAAATAATTAATTAGTTTGAGTAGGACAAACTTAAATTAAACAAATTAATTCTGTCAAATTAACTTTTAGTATTTAACACTTTGTTTTCCTTTCAAGTTCACAGAACTGATATATTTTAAGTAAAGTGAACTGCTTCATTGTTTTGAGTTTTATTCTTTTAATTTAGACAAATTTAACTGAAACTGGGATGGGATTTCTATTTCCCAGCATGCTTTCCCCATGGCACTCGAAAGGGAGAGTAAATGCTAAAATTAAGTGTTATAAAATGTTTTTTTTGTGCAAGATTAATGTTAAGTGGGAGACTTAGTAGTGATTAATGTTATGTTTCGCTAATTTACAAGAGTTTCTGGTAATGTGGGTTTTTGGAGAGTTACCATCATGGTGACAAGTGGTGCATGCAGCTTGGTTTGAGAGAAAGTATGTTAAATGCATTATATTGCTGCACTCATTAAGCAAGTGTTATACCATGCTATTGTTAACATGTTAGCAAATTAGCAAGTAAGCATTTTCTGAACTTACTTATTATAGCTAGATAATTTTACGTTAATAAAAATGTTTACATTGGGGTTACATGATCATTTTAAGTTAAATGTGTGAGTTTACTCAAACATTTCAATTGAAGAACAATTAAAATGTATGAGTACAAAATACTTACTTGAACTTTGAATTTCTTAACTTAAAAATTGAGGCAATCCAGTTCTACTAGAGATCACTTACAAAGCACATTTAAAAGTAAGAAATGTTGACTAAAGTGCATTACAGTAGATGCAGACGAATCAAAGCAGATGAGTTGACATGGCATGCAAAGCACAACATATTATGAATAGATCACAAAATGTGATCAACAAAAATAATACTACTGTACTTAGTCTCAGGCCAGGGGAAAAAAGATACGGGATTTAAAAACATCAACAGTAGCAGATGATGCCATTTGGAGTGGCATGCCGTGAGGCGTGTGGCCACAACATGAACAGAATGAAATATAGTAATGTAATGAAGTGCCAAATTGTGTAACCCTTAGAAACAAATAAAATCTTCAACAACATTTTATATTGAACTGGAAGCCAGGGAAAAAAGGCTGTTCTTTATTTTTGGTTACATTTAGGAAACTAGTAGCTAGTAGGACTCAGATGATACAATCAATGAAAAACAAGTTATATATTTTAAAAAAGTTATACATTTACAAATTATATATACAAGTTATACTTTAAAATAGCAGACTTAGCTGAAATGTTTCCAAAATGCAATTACATTTGGCTCAGGTCATCAAAGCCTCAAACAAAGCAATGTTCACATATTTAAAAAAAGATCTGAAAAATAACTAGGGTATAACTTTACAACAAGGTTCTACATGTAACATTAGCAAAAACATTAGGTAACATGATAGATGAGCAATAGATTTACAGCATTTATTAATATTATTTAATGTTCATTTGTATTAAACTATATATATATAAATAATAAAAAAAATAGCAATAAGTTTTAAAAGTTTGTTAGTTCATAATACCTACCTATTGGATCATATTAACAAAGAGAAACTTACTGTTACCATAACTAACTATTTTAAATCATATTCCTACAAAAATGTGTTACGGATTTTCCAGGTTTTCTTTTAAAGTACATTATTCACATCCACATGCTCGCCCAGGCTGCATACATTTAATCTAAAATACAGTAAAACAATCATATTATAAAATATTACAATTTAAAAATCTTTTTAATTACAATTTTAAATTCTAATATATTTTAAAATGAAATTTATGGCAAAGCTGAATTCTCAGCAGCCATTACTCCAGTCTTCAGTGTCACGGTGTTAGAATAATTTATTATTCTTGTATGTATTTACTGTCACTTTTGATTTTTTGAGAAACTCAACCCAGATAATTCAATGTATACTCAGGGATAATTCAGTGCTGTCTGAAATGTGGCTGACACATCAGGATTTGGTCAGGTTAAGTCCAGAAGTAACATTACACAGCGAAATGAGTCATCAGCACATTAGCATTTAAAGACATTAATAATCAGCAAAAGTTTGAGCAGTTTATTCTCTGAGTGACTAAAACACAACAGCCCCTCTAGGGAACATTAGCATAATCTGTTTCCATACTGACAAATTCTTCTCTCCTCTTCACACAGCACAGTTTTACAACAATATGTCTTTAATTTTTTATCACTTGTGTCAGCTGCTTTGTCATACAGGTCTCAGCATTACAGCATGCAGTGTATGTTGCAGAAACACAACATATGTCGCAGGATAAAGCAGTCAGGCTCTGTGTGAAGATGGAGGACTGAAGTGAAATATAAAAATAGAGAGATTGGAATCTCATTTTCTAGCAGTTTCAATAATGTGCAGTGAGTTTTTATGAAAACATGTGCTTGTGTGGCATGAAATAACATGGCATTTCAGCTCGACTGACAAATTTTATTAAGAGTCTTTATATCTGGGGCCTTAAGCTGCCCTGATCAGCATAATCCCTGTCCAAACAACAGATAATGAATCTGCCTCTGAAACAGCAGGCGGCTGCAGGAAAACCCACTGCTGATCTGTGGAAGATGAGCACAAATTATTGGATTTAAACCAGCAGGAGAATTTCTAATGGGTTTGTGGTAAGACTCCCAATGTTCATCAAAAGTGTCCTCTAGTTCAGGATAGACAGAGAGAAGCTTTTTATTTCTCTGACATACATAGATAGATCCACTAACATGAGTAATCTGCATGAATAGGTCAAACACAACCAAAAACTAACTTGAAATAGCATTGCGGTTTACAAGTGGCAGAAATAAGACTTGTCTACATTAAAAAGTCTCTCTAGGATTAGAAAACAATAGAGTGATACAACCAAATGCAAATTGTACCACCAAATGTTTCCAAGGACATGTTTGACAGATGTCTTCTAACAATTTAATGTGTCTTATGATATCTCTACATGAAATATGGTTATTTCTTCTCCTCAAATGCACAATCTGTCCTCTGTTATGCAGGGAAGCGTTCCCTGGTCTTTCTGGCTGACACACACAGCTCAATTCAAATCACTGCAGTCTGCTTTGGCCCAAACTGATCCAGTCAAACATGACACGGGCCATTGCAGCAACAGAGTAGAATGAATGAGGACAGCAGTTCATCTCCCTCTCTCTCTCTCTGCTGCTATGCTCTGGTGGATCGCTTTTGAGTTGGGAAATGAATGCTTGTTGATGTAAAGAGAGAGCAAGAGACAGAAAGAGAGAGAGAGAGAGAGAGAGAGAGAGAGAGAGAGAGAGAGAGAGAGAGAGGCTTTCTTTCTGTATTCTGAAGTCTCTAAGCATTTGCGATTTTGCTTGAGATCAGTCAAAGTATTAAAAAACCAGACAGTTTCAAATTTAATATCTCACTGGAAGTTCCAATGGACGTGATATTGGGCCAACTTTTGCAGCGCATGACACAGCGTTCTAAAAACGCAGCCCATAAAAAGTTAAAATAAGTTCCACTTTTAAAAAACACATCTCTACAACTTGGTTTTCTCCCACACGATTCTGTTTACACACAAATCAGTTATTAACGAGTGACAACCACATTTTACAACCAAATTGACTTTTCTTCAATTTTCAAAATTCACAAACGCATTTTCTGTAAACCTGAGGTGTGTGAACGGAACCATACTGGACTACTTGTCAGTGTCTCATGAATGTTTCATGTTTTGGTTTTATGTGTGGTTTTGGTAGGCTAACTCACAGAGACGAAGATAAAAGCTCTGGGTCATTCGAAGGTTTTAGATTCAACTGTCTTCCGCCAAAGCTGCTCCTGTGAGTTTTGTAGTGTCTGCTACAACAATCCACAACAATAAAAAAGTATTCAAACCCCCCCAAAACACTTATTTTTAAATAACCTAAAAACTTATACAGAATGTTCCCTAATGGTTATTTTTAGGTTATTATTTTGCAACCATAAAATAACATTCCCAAAATGTGGCAGGGTAGTTGTTTCACAGTGAAAACGTCTCGGGTTACATATGTAACTCTGGTTCCCTGAATAGGGAACAAGACACTGCGTCGAGATGCATTGAGAACGCTCCTGTGTGATTGCATCATGAAGCACTTGTGAAAACTTGTGAAATTCATAAGCAAATGAGATAGCCTCAACCACCCACTTGCTTATTTTCTGCTTGGACGCAGGGCCTCCCTTCTTAGGAGACCTGTAACAGACAAAAAGTTGTTCGGTTTTGCGCCACAGGGCAGCTCTGTGGACATAAGTGTCTAGCGCCCTGACCGGGCAAAGCAAATTGAGTTTTTCCTGATCTGAATTAGAAAATGGAGGAGGACAAAAGGCCTGTAGTACAGTCGGCCCTGGGACGTTGGTGGGGACCTTAGTTATATAACCAGGTCTAGGATGAAGAAAAGCCTTAACCATACCAGGCGCAAATTCCAGACATGAAGGAGCAACTGAAAGTGCTTGAAGATCTCCAATCCTCCTCAGAGATGAAATAGCTAGCAAGAAGATAATCTTTCCGAAACTTCCTCTAGAGATTCAAAGGGAGCAGATGCTAACCCTTCCAAAACGATAGCCAGGTCCCAGGCCGGAGTCCTTGTTTGTAGTGAAGGCCTCAGCCTCAGAGTACCACGAAGAAAATGTATGACTAAAGGATCTCTTCCCACAGCAGAGTCACCTAAGGGAGCATGGTAGATATAGCTGCTACATAAACTTTTAAGGTGGAAGGAGACAATCCATCCGAGAACTTCTCTTGAAGGAATTGTAGCACAGAGCTGACAGGACAATGGACAGGATCTGACTGACGTTGTCTACACCAATTAGAAAACAACTTCCATTTATAGGCATACAATTTCCTCATAGAGGCAGCTCTGGACTGGAGTATGGTCTCCACAACCTCAGTTGAGAGACCGGATTCTATGAGCCTAGCCCCCTCAGAGGCCAGGCCCACAGTTTCCACAACTCTGGGCGGGAGTGAAGTATCGAGGCGCCCGCTTGAGACAGGAGGTCCTGTCTGACAGGGATCTCCAGGGGAAAGCCATCGAGGAGAGACACACAAGGTCTAAAAACCAAACTCGGGTTGGCCAGAACGGGGTTACCAAAATGAGACAGACCATGTCCCGGCGAACCCTCTCCAGAACTCGATTGCTCTGCTCCCGGGGGAAAGGCGTACAGATGTAGCCTCGGCCACACCTGTACCATGGCGTCCAGACCCAGAGGGGCTGGATGAGTGAGAGACAACCACACTGGACAATGAGTTGTTTCTTCCTATTTGCCTATTCGACCTATTTGCTTCTTTCGAAGCAAATAGGTCGACTTCTGCTTGGCCGAAGTTTTTCCATAGGAGCTCCACCACCTCGGGGTGGAGTCTCCATTCCCCGGGCCTCGGCCCCTGCCTCGACAGGATGTCTGCCCCCACATTCTGATGCCCTGGGATGTAAGCCAATCTCAGGGAGAGGAGCTTCCCCAGTTTGCACAGGTGACATGACCTCAGACCCCCCTGATGGTTGATGTAAGAGACCACCGACATGTTGTCCACATGATGGCCCCTCAGGTCTGGGAGTAAGTGCTTGAAAGCTTGAAATACCACCATCATTTCCAGCCGGTTTATGTGCCAGGAAAGCAGATGGTCCTCCCAGAGACCCTGAACCGAGCGACCACTCATGATCGCCCCCCAACCTGTGAGAGAATTTAATACGTGAATGCCCTGAGGCAGGCGTGCCCACAATTTTTTGTGTGGTGATCTACTTTTAAAATTACCAACTCAATGAGATCTACAAACAGTTTGCATAATATTTGTCGTCCACAAAACACAGCTGCCAATGTCTAAACTGGTGTCAGTCACAACTGACGGAGCACCTGCGATGGTCGGCCGTTCAAACGGATTCATTGCCAAGCACAATGAGGAGGATGCTTTTCACGACTTCCTTAATTATCATTGTATTATACACACCAACAAGCTCTATGTGCGAAAATGCTGAACATGAAGAAGATCATGGATGTGTCCATGAAAATCGGCTGCTCAATACATGCACGCTCATAGAAGTTGACTTTGCGCTCTGTTCTCTGAACTCCGAAGCTCTTGGAAGGCGTGATTCGCACAAAGCAGGCTAGTTGTCATGGCAACTGAATAAACAAAAATCTTGCCTGGTCAAAATGTATTAGTCAAATGCAAGTCAGACAGAAACTAAAAGGTGAAGGAAGGACATTGTTATATATTTTTTTATTATTAAAATTTAACAAAAGCATTTATTAAATTTGTGTGCGATCTATTAGCATTGTCTTTGCGATCAACTGGTAGATCGCGATCGACCTATTGGGCACCCCTGCCCTGGAGTCTTAGAGGAGCCAGAGCTGCATCCACGCATTTTGTAAAGGTGCGGGGTGAAAGAGCTAGGCCGAATGGAAGTACCCGGTATTGATATGTTTCGCCCCCGAAAGCAAATCTGAGGAACTTCCTGTGTTGAGGATGAATGGATACATGAAAGTAAGTGTCTTTCAGATCTATGGTTACAAACCAGTCCTCGGATCTGATCTGTGGGATGATCTGTTTGAGTGTAAGCATCTTGAACTTGAGCTTCTGAACAGTGCGATTTAATAAATAAATCATAAATCTAGAATGGGACGCAACCCTCCATCCTTCTTTGGAACAATGAAGTAATGGCTGTAAAACCCTGACAGCTTGCTGGGAGGAGGAACCCTTTCTATAGCTTCTTTTCGCAAAAGCGTCAGAACTTCCTGTTCCAAAACCAGAGACTGCTCGGGGTCCACCACCACAGGGAGGACCCCATTGACACTCTGCTTTTGCTGCGCTCGGTGTGAGGAGCTGACTAACGGCTGAGGGTGCTCCCGCCCAGCAGCCTCGGGTGGTTGAGAGCGGCGGGGAAGAAACCTCTGGAAGGCCGTAAACTGTTTCTTTGTCTCCTGGAACCTCTCGACGACAGATGTAACAGAGTTGGTTCTTGTCTCTGTCTTTAATATCGGAGAGATTCAACCAGAGATGCCTCTCCATGGCCAGCAGGGCTGTCATAGAGCGGCCGATTATTTTGGCCGTCTCCTTGGTGGCCCGGAGAGACAAATCAGTAGCTTTTTCCCCACTCTCATCAATTTCCCCCAGCAGGTCAGCCTGATAGGCTTGCAAAATCGACATGGTATGGAGACATGCCGCGGCCTGACCTGCTGCCGCATAAGCCTTACCCACCAACGCGGATGTTGTTCTAAGCGGCTTGGTGGGTAGCGTCGGGGATTTGAGAGACTATGCAGACTCGAATGAGTTTCAGCCCCATGATGAACGGTAATCCCAGACGCTGAGGTTGTGATCTATAAGGCAGGAACCGCTCGTCTAATTTGCTTTTCTGACGAGTTTTGCTTTTTTCAGCTAGCCATTCAATATTTAGTTTCTCTACTGCCCTAGTCACAACCTCAAGCAGCTCCTCGTATGCTGGAGATTGAGATGGCGAGTCCTCATCTCCAGCATCGACACCCACAACATCCAACTCCTCAGAGCTGGATAGTTGAAGCGCCGGTGCCTCTCTCCAGGGGGAAAAAACCGCAGCGCGTGCTTCCACCACCGGAGTAGAGACACTGGGTCTGCCAGGTGAGGGCAGAGAAAGGGCTGGGCCCGTCTCGAACCCCTATGACAGATCCATTTGTGAACCCCATGAATGAAGCCGCCACTCTGCCTCAGGACCCGATCCGCGGGGAACACCAGGCAAGGCCTTTTTATCAAAGAGCGCCCAGCGAGTGTTTTTAGGGATAACTTTTCGCAATGCACACAATCAGTTCCCTCGAGAGCTGACTGGGCATGCTCCACTCCTAAACAAACAACACACATCTCATGTGTATCCCCACCCATGATGTAACGAGGGCAGGGATGGACACACTTCAAAAACTGCCGTTTGCTCGCCATTATGGTGTCTTTATATATGTATGTAGGTGTAATGATGATACTCTTGTCCTCAAACAAAGAGATTGTTTCTGTATATATAACTGACAGACAATACCAAATAAGACACACGACAACACAGAGCGCTTGCTGAAGACAGAAGCTAGCGTTCTTTGTTCTGGGTATGCTTTATAGTTTTTCCTGGTCTGTGACGTCACCCGCCTCTGACATTCCGTCACGCCAAGTGAAATCATTCTTCGTTAGGAGAACATTAGAATAACATTAGAAATAACGTTGGGGAATGTTAAAATAACGTTAGAGGAATGTTCTGGGAACATTAGAATAACATTAGGGGAACATTAAAATAATGATAAAGGAACATTAGAATAACATTAGGGGAACATTAAAATAACGTTAGAATAACTTTAGAAGAATGTTAAAATAACATTAGAAATAATGTTAGGAGAAAGTTAGGAGAACATCATAACGTTAAAATAACGTTAGGAGAATGTTAAATTAACGTTAGATTAATGTTAGAAGAGCATTAAAATAGCACTAGAATAACGTTAGGGAAACGTCAGAATAACAACCTACAAACCAAAAACTAATGTTCTATTTTCATTAAGAAAACTACTGGCTAACCAAAAACAAACCTTATAAAAGAACGTTCTGGGAACTAAAAATTGTTAGCTGGGTAGTTGGTAGTGAAAACATTGTGTTAAAATGCTGTTAACTGGTTAAAATGTTATCATTTTGTTTTTAATCATTCTTTGACTGATTTGACTGATCCTTGACGTGATTGCAGACAGCAACGCAAATTTGATTCTCCGCTGATCTAATATTTAATGTTTTTTAAAAAGTTTGAAAGATTTATGTAGCAAATGAGAATCGATAACATTGTGGTCTATATTTTGTCACAAATATGATTTTCAGATTTGCTGAAGATAAAGCAACAGTTTTTCAATAACAGAAGAATATGTATAGTATAGAATATGTTTAGTATTTGGGGTAAAAGCGCCCTGCTGTTGGGGCACAATGCACAGTAATTAACATGATAATTGACATGACACACACGGTTAGATTCAGATGGTAAATATCATATATCAGTGTCCACCTTAGAGATAATCACCATATATTTATAATGAAACCATCATGTTTAAAAATAGCCTATGATCTTAATCATATAATAAAATATCACATTTATTTGTTATTTCTGTAAAGCTTTATTAAATTATGGGATTTCATTCAATGCTTTCAGAATCTTCACTTTTTTTAAATAATTTTGTTTCTGTTTATATATATATATATATATATATAATCTCAATAAATATTTATTGAACAAAAATGAATTAAATAAAAATACAAACTTTGCTAAAGTGATTGTTTTGAACAAGTTCAATTAGGCATTATTATAAACAATTATTTGTAGATACTTTGTGCCTTTTACCCTGTGTGTAGGGAAAAGGTCCACCTTGCCACCTCAAACATTTATAAGATTTTTAAACAAACAAACAAACAAACAAACCACTTTTATGATTTATTTTCACACAAAATCTGTTGCTCCATCAATGTTAAATAAAAACCTATATATTTTTTCTGCAGTCATACACTACGGGAGTATTGAAAAGCACATTTTTCTTAGGGTGTGCCTTTAGCACCGTTGTACCCTTTGAATATGGGTAAATTAAATTAGGACATACTATATTTGCCATGTTTTTACCGTCACATGACCTACCAGTGTCAGTTGCGCCGCTGCACTGCCATTCATAAATCCTCTCCCTTGGCCTCATGGGATAGAAAAGTGTCCATCGAATGTGCACTTCAGAATCTCGCCGGAAGTAGTTTGTCATACGGGTACTTTTCTAAACCTACTGTTTTTCGAATACTATAGATTCGGACATACCACTCTGCCTGTGTACTGTTTTTCACATACTATATAGTAGGGAAGTATTTGGTTTAGGACGCTGCGTAGAAGTTATTTTAGCTGTATAAAAACAATCCATTATGCTGCTTGTCATTGTGAACAGGTAGGCCCTTTGTTATATTATTTTAATTTAAAATCATAAACAGCACAAATAGTATTCATCATTTATTGCACTGTATTATTCTTAGTTATTTAACTATAGTGGCTAATGAATTATGTTAAAAAAATATTGTGGATAAGTGCACAAAGTTTAGTACATAATTTGGGATGCAACTCTAATAGCCTACTGACTCCACCGACCGTGCCAGATACTGTACCTGGAAGGATATGATGTGATAAGATGTATCTAGAAAACATCATTATTATTCTTGCAATTTTGTCAAATTAGATTCATTAAGAGCCGAGCGCATGCATGTGTTTAATGATGTAGCTGACCATAGCACAGTGCAGTCTCAACTTGTCTTCTGACCATCAAATCCAGAATCCACTCCATTATTACTGGCGTGCGGTGCTCCCGTCTCAGCTCCTCATTAAGCTGATTGATATGAGGATGCAGGCGAAGGTTATTCCGCGCACAATAAAATGACCATGACCATTTTATATCTGCGTTTTGGCATTTATGCAGACCTTTGAATGTGGAGGCCTGCGGAGTGACAGCTGAAATAGAAAAACAAACAGAGTCAGTCTGAGTCCTCAGGCTAAAATGACTCAGTGCACCCGCTGATTTTATACTGTCTCACAGAGCCATTAAAACCTGCAGGTCTACTGGAGCAGGACTCAAAGGGAGAGGAAAGATGGAAAGAGACACAGACATAAAGAAAAGAAAAGCGGGCCGGCAGGAAGAATAGGGGAAGAAAGGGAGAGGAGGAGAGAGAAAGAAAGAAAGAGAAAACCTGACGCATCTGACAAGAACCGACATGTACAAGCCCCTCGGTGACTTGAGTGCTTGACTGGAATAACCCTTACCTTCAGCACACAGGCATGATAGGACTCTTACTCTCTCTCTCTCGCTCTCTCTACGCACACACACACTGTGCCTCGGGCCGGACTGGGTCAGACTCTCGGGTAGAGTCTCTCCTGTAAATTCTGACTCAGATTTTTGTAGGTAGACGGGGACTTCTCTGCACGTTTCAAAAGGTCAAGTGAAAAACAAAACAAAGGCAGTAGTATTCACATATGCTGCACTGCAGTTATGTAATAATGCAGTCAAATGAAGTCACAGAACAAAAATTCTTGAACAAACAAATTTATGACATCAGAATAGTGTTTTTGTAGGCCTACACATCATGACGGAATTTTATGATTATTCTGACATGATGTGAGCTCCCCATTATTAAAGGGTTAGTTCACCCAAAAATGGGTGTTTTTCACCTGGGGAGCGCCAAAGTCACATGATTTCAGTAAAATCTACCTTTCTGAATCTTGAGAGGTTCAGTGACATTGCTGGCAACAGAGGCCTCACTGAGCCATCGGATTTCATCAAAAATATCTTAATTTGTGTTCCGAAGATGAACGAAGGTCTTATGGGTGTAGAACGACATGAGGGTGAGTAATTAATGACATTATTTTCATTTTTGGGTGAACTAACCCTTTAAGGCTTGTTCACACAAAGGACGATAACTAAAACAATAACTATATTGGTGTTCACAACAATAGATGATAATGTTCTGTTTATTATAAGCACTGCATTTATGTCACCTGTCACTTTAAATGCTTGAGGTCTTATAGGTTGTGTGGATTCTATTGGATGTCAATGTTTTTAATTGTTCATCAGCTGGGGGAAAAAATTCTGAAAGTGATCAAAACAATATTATTCCTCTATGTTGTTATAGTTATAGCTGCCGTATGGACTTTATTATTCTTTATTATTTGCCAGCAGCTATCACCCTGTAGCCCAAGACTGGTTGCCCACTGAAGGTAAGCAGGGTTGAGCCTGGTCAGTACCTGGATGGGAGACCTCCCGGGTAAACTAGGTTGCTGCTGGAAGAGGTGTTAGTGAGGCCAGCATGGGGTGCTCACCTGTGTTGGTCCTAACGCCCCAGCATTGTGATGGGGACACTATACTGTCAAAAAGCACTGTCCTTCAGATGAGATGTTAAACCAAGGTCCTGACTCTCTGTGGTCATAAAAAAATCCCAGAATGTCCTTTGAAATAGAGTAGGGGTATAGCCCCGGCATCTTGGCCAAAAAATTGCCCATTGGCCTCTGTTCATCATCATGGCGTCCTAATCACCCCCATATACTCATTGGCTTTATCATTCCATCTCCGTTCCACCAATAAGCTGGTGTGTGATGGGCGTTCTGACGCAATATGGCTGCCGTCGCATTATCCAGGTGAATGCTGCACATTGGTGGTGGTTGAGGAGATTCACCCTTTCATATGTGACCTGTGTTGGCAAAATGAGTCGGAATGCGCAGGGGCTAATTTGAGTTACAGGCAAGAAAAGTTAAAAATTTCAATTTTGGTCAAATTTGAGGTTTTCACAAAAATGAGTTCATTAAGCCCTCGTCTAGCGACCCCAATGCTCCAAATAGCAACTACACATCTAAAAGTATCTTTATTTTTTTTCTTTATTGTTTTCTATCTTATATGTTTTCTGAGAGGAGTACTTTTCCTTTGTCCATGAAAAATTCAGTTTTTCTCTACCTGCTTCTGGATACTCGTGCTTCCTCTGAGCACAAGTTTGGTATCGTTTTTGAAGCGCAGCATTCCAACTTTGTGAATAATCATAATGAATTCTCAGTGGCATTAGTCTGAACCAATGAAATATGATTTTCAAATGCATGCTAATGTAAACAAAATGATCTTGCGCGGACTATCAGATCCAAAGCACGCGCACAAAAACGCCTCTGACCATGTGCGATCCCGATATACACATATACACAGAATTACAGTATTTCAAATTATCTGTCTTGGCGAGAATTCAAGCAAACGTTATCTGTTATGTCTTAAATAAATGTTTGGTTAACTGTTGGGGGAAAACATTTGCCAAATTTGGTGTTATTAAGAGGGATTTTAATCGACTTCAAACAGGTGTAGCTCAGTAATTTTTTGTCATTTTCCAACAAATCAAACATCATTTAAAGGTTTTTTAATAGAGAATGTGAAATGAATTAATCTTTGACAATAACATTCATTTTTGAAAATGTGCTCATTCTGACTCCTTTTGCCAGCACGGGTCACATATGTAAAGCGCTATATAAATGTAGCAAATTATTATTAATTATTATTATTCTCATAGACTTAGAATGATTATTAAATCTTTATAGTTACAGTTATTGGCATTTTTATAAATAGCTTCCTTAGTGTTAAAATGCCTTTAACATAAATAAAATAAATGTTTCATTACTCAAAAATAAGCTAAATTAAATGGATAATGGCCACAAAATAATTTGAGTTTTAGTTTTTGAATCATGACATAGCTTGATAGTAGCCTAATAACTTTATTGCAATAAAAATAGCCTGTGCTAAGAAATTTAACTCCATTAAACATTTTTAAATGATACCAGTTAGCACATTAACCTACCTTTAGAAGCCCTAAAATATTAAAACTAAAACTAAAAAAAAAAAAAAACCTTGAAACTATAGTAACAATAGTAACTAAAATTAACATTGGTATAGTGCCAAAAAAAACTAAATTGAGTCATCACATACCCCTAAAAGCAACTTATGCTCCGATTCCTTCTGCAATTTTTAGGATTGGTCATTAGGATTTCACAATGTCCTCTACAATCAATTTAAATTGTGTTGTCACAAAGTCCTCCTGAAATCAAATCAAGTGGGGAAAAATCCTTTATCTGTGTAATTATTTCCCAATCATCTTCCCTCACTATCTCAGTGCTTTCTATCATGAGGAGGATGTGAAGCATACATTTGATGATTAGCTGGATGGCTTTCGTGCTGTTTGCTTTGTGTAGGTCACGGCTCACCTGTGGAGAGTAGCATGTAATCTGGACCGAAGCGCTACAGTGATTCTGGCTGAGAAATAGATGTGCCTGTCACATCGAATTAAATTTTCGAAGAGCTGGTCTGGACCTTGATGAAAAGAGAAGCTTCTCTACACCAGAAAACAGAAAGAGAGGAAGGGAGGTGGAGTACTGAAAAAGAACGAAGGAAAAAGCAAGGTATGAAGGACAAACACACAGCAGTATCAACAAGCTAAACAACATTCTCACAGATGTGAACCAGTCTGCCTCGTAAATGCTATTAGTAGTCTTTTATCTGACTCAACAGCACACTAAATGCAGGATGGTCCCTCTGGAGTATTTGGGCGGATGAATGTCTTTGCTCAAGGGCACAGAGGCGATAGCGGATCTGTGTAACTCTCCAGTTCATAGGTCAGTGTCATCTTGGTTCAAAACCATGAGCTTGTGGTTGTAAAGGCTTTTTTAAAAACTAACCATACTCTTAAAAAAAGGTTCCAAAAAGGTTTTTTTTTTTTTTTTTTTTTTGTAATAGAAATCTGAATTTTTGTGTTGGCTAGTCTACTGGTCGCCTAGTGAACATAAGAATTCACTTCAAATCTACTTTACTCTTTCCCCGTCACTGACTGAATTTTCCGCCTATCAGTGTTTTCACTCTTATACAGTAGGGGGCGTTGTTACGCATCTTCTGAAAGAGTGCAGAATCTCTGGATCAAAACACAGGAGAAGAAGCTGAAACACATGATAGAAGATTGCTCACGCAAATGTAAATTGTATAGTTTTTTTGTTTAAAATATTGCCTTTTTTCAAGTGTTGATAAAAAAGGATGCATGAAGGTAGAGTAAAATATTTTTACATTTAGTTAAAGTACAGTTAAAGGTATTTTCAAGTATAAAAATGAATACCTAAATAGGAACATAGTAGTATACTTAAAGTGCAAAAATAATATATAAATATGATGTTATGTCCACTTAAAGAAAACTTACAAGTATACTTGCAGTATAAAACTACTAAACTAGTAGTTTACTGAGTGTATACTTCAAAGTGTACTTTATATAAACTAAAATAATGTACTACAAGTATTAAAATAGTAAACTACTAGTATACTTAGTTCATTTGTAGTACAGATACAGTACAAATGAGAAACGTAGCTGTGAACTAGTTGTGCACTTAAAATGTACTACTGTTACACTTATAGTACACTTAAACGTACACTTTTTATATACTAAATTGGGCCAATTTAGTCCCAAGCAGTATTAAAATAGTACACTCACAAGTTTACTACTAGTATATTGATATTAGTGTATTTACTACATAAAGTATGCTTAAAAATATACCTAAACATTACTTAAGTATACTTCTTTTTCATTAGAGAACCAACAAACACGAGCCATAATGGCCGACTTGCAAGTAAATTACTCTAAATTGTGAGTGTGGCTAGCAGTTTTTGAGATTTCAGGATTCCCTCATTCAAGTAGATAGGACTTGGTCTTGGATGCCGAAACAGCTGCCAGGCGTAGCAAATATGGCCACCGTGTAAACAGACTTTCCTTGAAAGGGACTTTATCTTTAGGCTACTGAGTTTTCCGCTTATGTCAATCCGAAACTAACCAGGAACCGTTACTGCGATGCTGCCTATACTACTTGTGTTAATTCGCTTGTTGTTCATATGATAAGTTAAATAAATGTGATATTTCTGTGGCGCAAATACAAGTAGTATTACTAGAGTGCATGACAACATCAATTTGGAGTAGGCTTATTTATTCTTAATACAACTAAGAAAAAGCCCTAGCTTCTCTTTAAACGGACTAGCCTTATCAGTAGCATGATTTGGTAAAAAAAAAAAAATCTGTTACTATTTGTTATTTTTGTTGGTGATTTTAAATGTTATTTATTTCTGTTTTGGAGATTTTGGCCTTTCCCATTCAAGTAGATAGGCTACTTACATAAAAAATAGCTGCCCGACATCTTACGCATGCCTGCCACATTTTTAAGATGCCATTTTACTGCAACTAGTAACTTTTTTTTTTTTTTTCTTTAAACACAAGCATGTCCTGTATGAATGGTCCCTTTGAACATCTAAGACCTTGTCTGCCCTCTGGGAACACTTTCTCTCCCGTGCTCTCTGTGCAGAAGCATCTTTGACAAGAGAGATTAATCTAAGATAGAGGAGCATGGAGTTTAATGTTTACACCCACCAAACAGATTAATTAGAGGAATAGAGGAAGCACACAGTCAGGGACAAAATGCTCATTTATCATGAAGGGAAATGATGGAGAGCGAGCAAGATGGAAAAAGAGAGAGGCACAGATGTTAATGCACAGTCCGTCTCTACAGAGAGGAAGTCGACGTAGTGTTAATTGTAGCGAATCATATTACAGGCTTTTCAACCTCTGAAAATTAACACCATTCGGACAGAAAATAACATCCATTTAATGACAGTTTGTAATTCACTTCTTCCTGTGTGATAAAATTTGTCTTTGGACTTTGAAACCTCCCACCATAGCCCGTTCTTCTGTCAATCATTTAGTCGAACTCTTCACAGACTGCTTTAAGAAGTAAATGATCGTGCACAAGTCTATTGAGTCCAATCCAGTCAGCGAGTATGAGAAAATGCTATATGAACAGCAAGTTTTTTGTCAATATTTTGATTTATATTTACAAATGACCAATTCTATGTGCATAGGTAATATAAAGTCCTCTGATAAATCAAATGAGATATCCCTTTAAATCCAGCCCATGACCTGCAGAGAAATAAATGTAACAGTCCATATAGGATCAATGTTATTGTAGTATTATTTATATACCGCTATAAGATTTATTAATTAATTTTTTTATATTTTCATTGTTTCCTTTTAATGTTTTTCTTCTTATTTTTATTTTATTTCTTTTTAGCTTTAAAGGCACAATCTGTATTTTTCGCCGCTAACCTCTTTGAAACAATAACAAAGGCGTAGATTGATGACGCAGTGAAGAGCGTGGAATCATGGAACTTGTCGTCATTCCGATGGATCTAATAATGTTTATGGATGAGTGAATGCATTTGTGTTTTTTAACATGACTGTGTGAAGCAGGGTGTGGCCGAGAATCGCGGGCACTCGAAAGTGCTGAAATGCATCTCATACAGGTCAGTTTATTTGACGAATTAAAATTGTGAGGTAACGCAGCGCTGTTTTACTTGGTCTAACGTTACACTATCATACTAAACTGCATTTGAGTGCAAGTTGTAATGTTATTCTATGTATTAGTTTGTTGGCTGTATGAGACTAACAGTAAGATAGATTAACATTAGAATATAATATTGATGATATACTAACATTTCATCATGTTGAGGTAACGTTATATAACATTGATTCGTCTTATGTACATTTGTTTACCTGTATAATAACGTGCAAGAGCGGCGTCTCTGTCAAGTCCAAGTTTGTCGCAAGGCTCTCGCCATCTCGATCACATGCCGATATTGATCCTCGTTTTCTCCTTTTATCCCAAAGTTTGCTTGCCATGGTCCATAATGTTTAAATGAAACAACAACAGCCGCTAGACTTTACGCAGCTGCCCACGTCTGTTGCCATGTTTACAATGTAGTACAAGCGGAAACCAGAGATCGTATTATATTACGTTAAATTACACCATGGGCGAGACCCCCTTCGAGTGCACAAACAGTTATATTTTATTATAACAACATACGTGAAAGAGAAAATTATATTTCTCAATTGCACAAATCCTTCAAAAGACCATTTGAAAAACATACTTACAGTTAGTGCATATTACTAGTCTTGTGGTAAACAATTAATCCGTGCAAGTTAAAACATTGAAAAAAATTGTTTGTCGCGGTAATCTTTAATCAAAATCTGAAAGGTTACTTCCGGTTCACGCGGACGTTAAGAGAATCCAGTTATTTAACTTTTGCGATTACAACAGGAAACACTTTTTAAGGTGCACAATCCCCACCTCCAACATTGCCAAAAGACAGTGAACACAATTCTGCACAAAATATGACAGTATAAGTTATCAGAACTTAAATAAATATACATTATATACATAAATGAGCCAAAAATATATACAATCAGATATATAAAAAAATGTAACGAGCAGAGAGCAACAATAATATAAAATATTAAGATTATTATACAAATAAAATATAGAATAAATATTCTAAATAGCACAACTCCATCACACAAATGTGAAAACACACTAAAGAGAGAATCTAACATTAACCCAACTGATGGAAATAAATAATAACTGATCTTGTAACAGTTTTGTTGCAAAGCACAATATTATGGTGAAATTAGATCCCGTGTTTGTTGAGTTAAAACCGAATTATTGTTGTATAAGCATAGCAAGCATCATAGCAAAAAGGCTAACAAACTTAAGAGTTATACCCATCAATTAACACTAGCCCTTCATTCATGACATGGATACCCTAATAATCATACAGAGAGAACATAGTTGCATACCTTTATCTTTTGCTCTTTTCTCCTCTTCTTCTTTTCTGTTTTTTTCTAAATTGGGCACCTGATGGCTTTGACCTTTTCCTGTCCATCTCTGTGTTTATTTGGCACTCGACAATCAACAGATTTCCCATCCCCCCAACACTGTCACTCACGACCAGAAGTCAAGACTAAACCATTTCACCTTGGTGACCACATAATCATTTTGTATTACCTATTTTTATTAGCCATTTCACACAATTCAGAAAAACAAAAATGTGCACGAACTATAGGCCTGTATTTATAATATTATGAATGAAATGTGCGTTATTTGGAAGAAAGTCGAGGTGTGACTGATTTTAGCCCACTAATTCCATTAGAGTATTGCTATTGCTTTATACAGTGGATCCCCCATTCTTTCATATAGACATTGTTTTCATATAATTTTATATATTTTTATTTCACCACGTGTATTTATGAAAATGAGTAGCCTTTGTGTTAGATGCTTTGTCAATGTTAAGATTATTTTTTATATTCCAATAAAAATACTGCAGGCTTTCTTCAGGTTATCACTTTATTAAAATTAAGCAAAACAAAATGACAAAAAGAAAAAAACAATGTTTACTTTCACGAGCCGTCACCTATATATGCGAGCTTGTAGCGGGAATCTCATAAGTGAGAACGAGAACTTTAAAGCTTGCAGGCTTCCGTATGTCAACCGCCCGCAGCGTCTTCTGGGATTTTTAACGGTTCGATTCTCTCAAGTCTGCATCAAAGAGCATAGAACCCAAGAGGCGAAACTCTGATGCTTTTTGGGTAACAGCCAGGTGGTGCTTCGGTAGCACGGCAGCCATTTTTGGGTAAAAATGCCAACTGGACAACATTACATCACATCTTACGCACTCAAAATTGGCGAATTTCACAGCCAAATCAGAAATGCAAAAGAAAATTTCTCAAATTCAGTCAATTTTATGACACCTACAGTAAATGTTGTATTGTCTTAGCTGTTTTATATTGTGCAATCTAACTATTACTTTATTGAGTATTTCCATTTTATGCAACTTTACATATTTACTATTAATAGTAAATTAATAAGGTTAAGATGATCATCATATTTGTAGCGTGATCCAGGGGATTAAAGTGGAGTAAATTAGCCTACTCCACTAGGTCTGAAATATATACGTTTTAATCCCCTGGATTAAGTCTACAAACATGATCTTACAGAACATCATGCATTGTTGTGTCTATCCTTTTTTGTATTTTTTTTTTTTTTTTTTTTTTAAACATAGTCTTGCTTTAACGGACAACACTGCAAAAAGACTTTACAGTCATATATTTATTGTCCTACATTCCCAATTTTTCTGATGCATGTCCTTCATTTAATTTCATATGTTGGTATTAATTCAGTATTTATAATGCTGATACTTGAACTTCAAATAATTTCAACCCAAACTGACATGGTTTCTAGAGAGCAAAGGTTTTGTGGAGAAAAAAAAAAGTGGAAGACTTAAAGTCTGTTTAATAAACCATTAAAAGGATTTGATGATCACTAGTCTAGTGTTTGTACGTTATTCTGTGTTGGCATCATTCAGGTTTTCAGCTAATTTCAGCTTTAATGTACTTTTTTCTTCTTTTTTTTTAACAAAGCAGCTGATATTGCCATAGAAACTAGTGGACTGCCGAGTCGCTTTCACCCCAAAATGGCAGAAACACAGGGCTGCTGCTGGGCGCGGGTGTTGCAATGGAACGTTCTATTAAGTTTCACTTCTTGTCAGTGTATATTCTTTGTCTGCATTCGATGCATCCTCGATATCAAGAACACATCCGGGTACTTTCATGAGTCCTCTGTTCTTGCGTTCTTGGGTGCTTCTCAATATCCCTCCTCGTTTTCTCTCTCCTCTGTCCTCCATCCTATGACCCGGAAACCGATCTATCTTGAAGGACATCTCAATTCTCTAATTGCACTGTGAGGAGGTGAGGAGCGAGGAGTGAGGAAGCTTCCTGAGGAGTCATGAGCGAGGATACACCGGTGCATCCTATACGGAAGTCTTTCTCGTCGAGAAACCTGACGCACACATAAATTCTCCTCCCCCTTCATATCTGTCACAATAATTTAAATGTATGCTTTAATTTTGCTGTTTAAATAAACTTTATATCTCACATATTTCAACGGAGCATCTTACTTTACTAATATTTATTATAATTTTTTTAAAAACCAAATTGTAACAACATGTGGGTAGATCCCTCGAGTGCAGCTGATGACGCTTTGAAGCGAGGATATCATTTCACCTGATTCAATTCCTCCGTCATCGCTTCTTTTCCTTGTCCTTCCCTTGCATCCTGAAGGGGTGGAGCTAAGATGCGGGGAAAAGAAACGAGGATGCACAAATAAGAATTGAGAAGCACCCCTTGAGTATTGGACCTGAACTTCGACGGTTGATGATGACGTAGAGCAAGAACACACGGACGCAAGATCGCTTAAGAATGCTTACTGAGAAACAGCCACTATTTAAAATTGTGAATTTCTCTGAATTTACAAATTCTTGGAAGCATTTAGGATAGTGTAAGTATAGTGTAACTATAACACCTTGGGATATTTGAATATAAAAATCTTACATATTGTGCCTTTAAGTTATATTTCAGTTTTAGTAATTTTAGTACTTAAATTTCTTCTATAATATCTTCTTTCTTTGCTGCCAAGGCATGTCTAATTTTGTCATACAAAATTAAAATTTTATTTCAGCTTTAAATGAACAAAAACAGTATTAGTTTTGGTTCATATCTTTTGAATTTTTTTTGTTTAAATTTGTGTACATTTTGACTTTTTTTTTTTTTTTTTTTTTTTTTTAGAAAACAAAAAGTGTCTATCCACAAAGGAGTATGCAATGCAAAAACTTTGAAGCTCAATATCTCAAAACTGCTCAGAATTCAGATAGAACCTTATAATTCCAAGGTGGTGAAATAGTATGTTCTTCCTCTCAGGATTTGAAATGGTAGAAAGTTCTTACACACCAGCTGGTCATTGAGACCTGAAGCACAAGACACTATTCATCAACCTCCACAAGATGCCAAAAACACATAGAACAGAGCATCTCTCTCCTTCACACACAGAAATACACACACCACACACAGCTGTGTCCTGATGAATGCTCCTGATTTATTCTGCAGGAACTGGGAACATTTGTTACTTGTGACACCCCCCTCTCTTCCTCTCTCTTTCTTGCTTTGATAAAGCTGCCAGCTGCTCCAGTTACAAACTCTCTTTTGATCTCTCGACTTCTGCTGGCCAAAACTGGCTTCCGTCTTTATAAAAAAAAAAAAAATCCCACCCAGAGCAAGAGACAATGGGGTGCCAGAGCAGAGCCTAGCCATGGGGCAATGGATTGAGAGATGTACTGTACTAGTTTGACTAAGAAAGATACTTTAAAATCCATTCTAAACTTGATTTATTAATCTATAGCCCCCCTCTTTTAAGCATTCATGTGCTGTTACAGTAGGTCAGATCAGTGTAAAGCAAGGTCAGATTCTCCAGGGAGATATATTACATGAGGTGAATAATACCTAAAAGAACAAAAACATGAATGTTTGACATCTTATGTATACAGTACTGTGCAAAGGTTTTAAGCAAGTTATTTATCTTTTGCTGTAGTGTGTCAGTAGGAAATATCAGTTTACATTTCCAAACATTCCTTTTGCCATTAATTGTAATAATCCAGTAAGATTTTTGTATACACAAGGAGCCTGACAATGACAATTGGATCTTACCATCATCCAGTCTGTATGGGATTACATAAAGAAACATGGAGACAGACTAAATCCAGAAGAACAGTGGCAATATCTCCAAGACGCTTGAAGAAACCGACCTGCAAACCTACCTGAAAAATATGTACTTAGGACAAAAACTGTTTTAAAAGGATGGTCACCCCAAATATCGATTTGATTCAATGAATAGAAGTTAACTGATAAATAAAATCTGTTTTTGGTCCCCCAATATCACTGTTCTAGTACATTAAGGCACATTAAAGGGTTAGTTCACCAAAAAATGAAATTTCTGTCAATAGTTGTTTCACACCTGTAAGACCTTCAGAATACAAATTAAAATATTTTTTATGAAATCCGAGAGGTTTCTAACCTCTCTATACGCAGCAATGTTTTAACCAATTTCAAGGCCCTGAAAGGTATTAAAGACACCATTAAAATAGTGCATGCGACTACAGTGGTTCGACCTTAATGTTATGAAGCAACAAGAATACTTTTTGTGCGTAAAAACAAAACAAAAATAACGACTTTATTTAACAATTTCTTCTCCTCCATGTCAGACTCCTACGCTGTTCACGTTATACACACAGTGCAGTGCTTCCAGGTTCTACGTCAGAACGCTGACTCAGTATTAGCCGATGCTGTTCACGTGAGTAGCACGATGCATGTGTGTGATGGGAGCTGGCCAATACTGAGTCAGCGTTCTGACGTAGAACCTGGAAGCGTTGTTATTTTTGCGCATAAATATATTCTCTTAGCTTCATAACATTAAGATTGAATCACTGTAGTCACATAGACAATTTTAACAATGTCTCTAGCTTTCTGGGCCTTGAAATTGGTTAAGAAGTTGCTGTGTATATAGGAAGGTCAGAAACCTCTCTGATTTCATCAAAAATATTTTAATTTGTGTTCTGAAGATGAACAAAGGTCTTACAGGTGTGGAACGACATGTGGGTGAGTAATTAATTACAGAAATTTCATTTTTGGGTGAACTAACCTTTGAAGAGTTTTAGTACGTCTATATGGATATTTTCTTTTACACAAATGCATCGCTTTGCTTCAGAAGGCCTTTAATAACCCCCCAGAACCGTGTGGAGTATGTTTATGATGGATGGATGTGGATGGAGACACTTTCTTCAGCTCATACTCGTGACCCCTGTTCACTGCCATAATAAAGCTTGGATGCGTCAGGATATTTATTAATATATCTCCAATTGTGTTCATCAGAAAGAAGAAAATCATATACACCTAGGATGGCTTGAGGGTGAGTTAAGCTTGGGCTAATTTTGAAAGTGAACTAATCCTTTAACTGTGCTCATCCATTTTAGACACATTATTGGCACCCCTAGAAATTCTTATGAGTAAAATATCTCATAAGTATATTCTGCTTTATATTTACAATTTTTAGCACACCAGGGTGAATTTCAGACATGAAATTGTCCAGCCATGATGCCTATCAAATAACATCAGATAAAAAAAAAATCAAAACTTGGCCACTGCTAGAAATCTTA